>CM053791.1:73766148-74366148 GCA_028749045.1 Cupressus sempervirens
TAATGTCTCTAGAAACCACTAGAAGGTGCCACCAACTAAGCATGTGTCTTTTCCCACCTTCTAGATGAGTCATAAGGTTGTAGACACTATGTGCTTAATTGGTGCACTAACCCCCGTGTTGTTAACAAATAAGAAATGAAAAGGTGCGTTAACTCCTAGGCAAGCTTATAACTCTTATTTAATTTTTATATAACTTTCATTTTAATTTTTTATAACTTTTATTATTATTACTTATTTATTACTTTATTATTATTTTATAATTATTATTAATTTTAATTTCTAATATTATTTTATTTAATTATTTTTTCTCAATTAATTCTCATTTAATTGATTATAATCAAAATATCAAAGATCATGATAATATATTAATTTTCTCCAAGTAATTAATTTATTAATTAAATCTATTTATTAAGACTTAATTAATCAAAAATTCACCATAGACCTCCAAGATAAAATATGAAAACCCATCATAGAACATCTCACAAAAAATCAGTCTAAAGGGTTAAAATCATGAAATATGTCATCTGACACATTCGGTGGGTAAAATATCTAGATACTTTTCCTACCTCACTAGGACAAATGGTTTAAGGGTTTGGGATATGAACTTGAGAATTTATCTCCCTTCTCTTATCATTGAGATAGTGTAATAGGGTACGCTCATCCTAGGAATTCAGGGAAGTCGATACCTTGTACCTACAACCTACATAAAAACCATGCATGTACATACAATATATATATATAATACTAAGCTAAATAGGCAATGGAAGGAAGTGGTGCATTGTGTAGATCCCAACTAGCAGGTGACTACAACTTCCTTCCTTAACCATATCAGAAATGCCATACAATAAGAACAAACACGCACAACATACACATGCAAGTATGGGGTAAGTATCCATAATAAAACACAAGAGATAATAATCCATCTAACTAATCATCATCAATAACTGAAAGAGATACAATGATCATCATGCATACATTAAATGTAAAGTGTAAATGATCTCATCATATATCAACAGAATCCATAACATCATATCTAATAGTCTCAAAACAATACCACTAATCCATAAAAGTAGTCTAGCATAGTCTGATAATGATAACACCAATGTCCAGAAAAGATGTGAATGAGGGCAGGCACTACAGATGGAAGAGATCACATAAATAGTGATAATTTATTTCGATAATAGAAATTCTATCAATATATCAAAGAATCTAGTGATGTACAGTAAGACAAAGTGCATTGCAATCAAGTATCATTACTTGAGAGAGCTAGTTCAAGACAAAGAGGTGAAGATGGAATATATTAATACAAAGGAGAAAATCACTGATATCTTCACAAAACCATTACCTATGGATGCTCATGAATATCTAAGAGGTAAATTAGGGGTGATATCCCAATCAAAGGCTATCTAAGTAACAAAAAGATTGTCTTGTATCAAAGAAGCTAATTGCCAAATATTACAAATTGATGCAAAGGATATTACTTTAGGAGCTACCTGAAGTAATCAAAATGTTGAAACTCCAAAATAGTCACAAGAAAGGTGATAGAGGGAGAAATAGGAGAAACTACACAAGTTTATATCTACATGATTAGATGAAAAGATGATATGTCTTTGGCATTTTTGTCAAAGAGGGAAAAAGAACATTAAACTGATCATCGTTAGAGGGAGTAACAAGAGATATTCTACTGATCAGAAGGGAGAAAGTATATCAGAGGAGGATAATAAAAGATATCAAGAGATTGTTGTCTTAGAGGAAGTTAATTGCTAATGTTGTTGATAAAAGGAAAACAAATGTATGATGAGGAAGATATAGAATAATGAAGAGGGAGAAGTCTTAATCTACCATTAATCTACCTAGTAAGAGGGAGTTACAAGAAGAAACTCAGAGGGAGTCATAAGCAAGAATTTTGTAACCTAATCAGAAGATGGAAGTTGTTAATAGAGGGAGAAATTTTGATACAAGTTTTCTTTTTGGTATTGTCTTACTATTTTAACTTAGTTAGTTTGGTTGAACAAAGTGTTTTACCATTTAGGTGACTTGGTTAATTAGTTTGGTTTGCAATTAATGCCAAAGAGGGAGATTGTTGAGATCTGATTGAAAAGATCATTACTAAAAGAGATTATTGAAAGAGGGAGAATGTTGAATTAGAAAATGTGTTTCAATCATTTTTTTGTCATTGATGTCAAACTTGCTAATTGTTGGCAAGAAAATTTCTTATAAGATTCAAGTACTATTACTTAGTTGATTGATGAAGAGGATTTTATCAATAAGATGTAACAGTAGCACCTAGAGCAAAGGTTGAGTTATGATTATGTAATGAAGTACAAGGATCATTTAAGATAATGATGACATGATGTATTGATAATCTACTTGAGGTCACAAAGTCTGGTTACACTTAGAAACTTTAAAAGAACAAGTTATGCAAAGATTTCCTGCTAAGCTTGAATGTGGTGTTACTAGGTGTCGAGCAAAGTTAGTGCAAGTTGAGCAAAAAATCAATTGGAGCTGAGTAAAAGAGAATTCTAGTGTATGTTGAGTAAAATAGCTAATGCTGAGTGATTTCATAGTTGATGCCAAGCTACATAGTATGTGTCGAGCATTAGTAAAATTTAGTTAATGTTAAGTGATTACATAATTGATGCCGACAAATGCAGTATGTGCCAAGCATCAAAAGATTGATAATACTAAATTGTTGTATTATTTGAAAGATCAAAAATTTTCCAAATATGAGCTAACAAATTTATTTCTTAACGTTTGTGAACTAGGTGGAAGATAAGGTTAATAGGCTAGTGGAACAAAAATTTGGGGTAAACTATTTCTAGGAAAATTCAAATGGATTCTAGGAGAAGTCTCTAGAAGAGAGATGAAATATTAGGTAGATAAATTGTATCCTACCTTATCCATCCAAACCCTAAAATGGACAATGTGAAATGGAAAAGTATCTTAATTTCCTATTTATGGGAATGTCTAGTCATGAAGCAAAGTAGCACAAAGAGTTAGAGAAGATAAGGAAAGAACAGTAAAAAAAAAGGAAGACAGAAAGTCAAGGACTCTACTTCATCAAGTGACCTAAAAGGTGACTACATTGGCATAATAAACAAGAAGGCTTAAGGAGATATATGATTCAAGGGTGAAAAAGATATCAGAATTAAAAAGTATGAAAGCCAAAAAGAATTGAGGACTGAATAATGATCTATAATCTGTAAGAGAAGTTGTAAGTTATATCTGATCAAAGCTCTACTATTACTCTCTAACAATTATACTAGTTTAGGTTAAATCCTTTGGATTAAGTTTGACCTAATAGTCATTTGAAAATATTTTAATTAGGTAACATTCCATGTGGATGGCCTAAAGTCCTCTTACAAGGTTCACTTCTAATAGGGTGATTGAAATCCCTTAATTGGGTCACATTTAATAGTGTGTTGTAACCTTTAATAGGTTTGGCCTTTCATAGGGCATCACTTCAGAAGAGTGAAAAATGAGTAGAATGTTACAGGTGGTTTTTCCCAAATTGGTTTTCCATGTTAAATCTTTGTGTCAAGTGTGTTGATGAATCTTTTATGTTTCATGTTTACATTTCTACAAGTTGGTTTAATAGTAACTTACAAGTTTTAGTGATTTCATGGATGCATGCATAGATATGAATGTTTTATGGTTTCACTAAGCTAAGAGAAACATTTTATTTGTACATATAGACATTAAATAACTAATTCACCCCCATCTCAGTTATTCTAAAGAGTTACAACAAAATCCTCAAGGATACCATTTTAGTCCCTTTGGAAGGTGCTCAGTGATGCCTTGAAAACCTTAATGATCATCAATTACACTTTTAGCCAACAAAAATTAATCAAAATATATAATTTTCAAACATAAAACATTAGGTGGAGTAATAATACCTAAAATTCTATTAGATTCCAACTATCATAGGTGAGGTTTCATTCTTCATGGCTTTGATGGAGTCTCTTCTTTCCCATTGAAAAGATTTTTTTTCGCACTCTCATACTTATGATTTTTGTGGAGGAATTGCTTATACTCATAGAACACCTACTTTCTTAAATTTTTGGAATGACGAGATTTCATCTTTGGACTAAACATTGGACATACAAAATTTCCCTTTGTTTGAAGACCTACAAGATAATGATATAATTGGATTAAGTATGTTAATTTTTAGAATTAGTATTATCATGTACAACTAGACTTCAACATAACATACCACATAAATCTATCAACCTTGGGGCATCATTAATTATCTACACAAGCATTACATGGAATTAAAATTATTTTTGTCTAATTGGTCTAGAGATATCAGACATAGTGAAACCATTCCATAACATCATCAACTCATCAATAAGAGGCATAATATATCCATTCATATCTTTCACTTGGTACTTACCTAGTTGAATGAAGAACATCAGACAATTAATGTGCTCCCTCTTTATTAACATACATGGAGGAAGGACATTGCTAATAACAAAAACATGACACAACGAGTAAATAGATCTCATCTCTCCAAATGGATTGACACTATCAGTTGCTAGAGAAAGCCTGATATTTTGAGATTCTTCTTTAAAGTGTGGCCACTCTTCCTCTATATCCATAAATTTTGTACCATCAATAGACATTCAAATAATGTCATCTCAACTTCTATTGCATGCATGGTAATCCATAGATTGTGCCAAGCTATTGCACCTACATAATCATTAAAGATGAGGAATTATAGGGATGTAACGAAAAACTTTGTGAGGTACCTTTTTTAACACTTGATCATCCCAATATCTACTCATATGGAATTTGAGGCATTCCATTGCATTTTTGTGT
Source organism: Cupressus sempervirens (assembly GCA_028749045.1). NCBI lineage: Eukaryota > Viridiplantae > Streptophyta > Pinopsida > Cupressales > Cupressaceae > Cupressus > Cupressus sempervirens. The sequence goes on from CM053791.1 coordinate 73,770,967, forward strand.
TCTTTATGATAAATAGCATGATTTTTAGGACAACCATATATTTCTTGATACTCCATTCCAATATGTTTCATAGTGCCACATAATTCTTAGTATAAGTGAGGGAGAACATTTGATGGCAGTAACAAATAGTCAGCTATCAATAAAAAATAAATAAATAAAAGTCATTAGTATAAACAATCTTAATGATACATGTTTCACCTTTTATAAACTATAATGATATATATGACAAACCTTAGCATACGTGAAATTTTTATGTTGGATAAACCATTCATAACCTTCAAATTCACCAACAACAATACAACAAAGAGAAGAGTTGATTGGGATTCTTCATAAAGGGTCATGTTTGACTTCTAAAGTAGAGGTATATCATGGATGACCTTAGTTCCATTCTCATCATAATCATCATTAGAAGCAACAACATCAGTATCAAATGTGTCATGGATCAACACATTTGTACCATCATTTTCAAATGTGTTTTCTAGCACATGATTGTCATCTTCCATGGGATCACGATCTTCAACTTCATTACTCACACCTCCATGTTCCTCTAAGATGTGGTGGTACATATCAAGTACTACACTAGGGAGATTGTCCTATATGAAAATGATGAGAATCAGACTCCCTTCCATGGTTCATATGTATATTAATTGTGAAAATAATTGTGAAAAAATATAACAAACTTACTAATGGATGATAATCAAACCCCACTTCAATGTGACCATTATATGTATAATATCTCTTATATATTTTGATCTTGATTCTTCTTGTCTTTAAGTCATTACAACTCTTGCAAGGATAATAACATTTATCATCGCCTTCTTTTTGAAAGTTAAACATCAATCTAGTGATTGTCTCCCTATTTTGATCAAATTCCCTTGTATTAGTTGACATGATCCTTCTTGATGGGAATAATTTTTTTTTTGTATCCTTATTTAATTGGTTGTACTTGCTAGATCTATCATTGATAACCATTTCAACATACACATTGACATTAGAGAGAAAACCATTAAAAAAATTTGACATGTTGTTCTTAATGTTTTTATTTGTACATATGATTTTGAAAAAAACATTTGGTGTACTTAATGTGTATATCTAAAAAAAAAATTGGACATATTATACTTAATTTTTATATCTACACATTTGGGTTTGAAAGAAAAAATGGCGTAAAATTAATGTGTATATCTACAAAAATATTGGACATGGCATGCTTAATGTTTATATATGCACATCTAGTTTTGAAGGTGGTAAAATTATTGAACAAGTTAGTCTTTTAGAATCTACTTTTCATCTAGTAATTACATTAATGTTTTTTGGATTTTACAATCTATCATTTGTGATTCAAATTCAAAAACCCATATGAAACTAATAGTGTTGTGGGTTTAGCAAGACTTAAATATGGTGTTTGATTAAACTCATAAGTGGTTGGAAAACTCAAATTTCTTTTGGGAAAATGCATTTCACCTCACCTCTCTCAAATTTACCATATTCCTTTTCAACATCCCACCTTTGCATTTCATTCCTATTCAGGTTAACTAAATTTTGCATGCTAATAGAGAACAGACTTTTACAAAATTTAGATGAAAAAATCAAGCCCTTTAGATTTTTTCCAAACTAGGAATCTTATCAAAGATTTATCAATGAAAGGAGGAGATTTCTGAAGAACAAAGAAAGTATCTTTATCAAGAGAAATGCTCATTTTAACAAAAGATAGATTTATCATGAATAATTTCCCAATGCAAAATCTGATTAAATAGATTTAACATTAACAAAGTAGAAAGCCAAGTAGCTGGGTCCATTAAGATACAAACATTAATGGATAATGCATCATGAAAATTGAACAATAAGGATTAAGAAATGTACTCAAAGTTTCTCCTGTTTTAAAAAGGATCCTCATATTTGACAACTCAAAAAGAAAACTAGAAAATGAAACTACTTATTACAACCCAATGCGATAAAATGTGAATTTATGGATATAATATTCTTACCAGTTGGGATATAATTCCTTCTATATTTTCCTTAGAAGAAAGAAGGTCTAATCGCCTATCTAACCCTAGATGTCCTACCTGAACTATTTGATCATATAGGTAACTTATGAGATTCTTATTATGCTGCTTCAAAATTAGAATTAATAAGATAATTTTAAAAGAAAAAAAAACTTAACACAATAGTAATGCATTTTCATATGACACAACTATCTTTAAACACCTTACTTTGTAGCAACCCTATAGCTTCCATATCATACACCTTCAAAATATGCATATTAGGCTCTAAAATAGGTATATTACACCATTTTTGGTTATGTTGGAGATCTTCATTACCTATTTTAAAAATATGAATTATTCCTTGATCTTGTGATTTGTGAGCATGTGTGTTTGGGGCCATATTTAGATGTTAATCCTTTTGTTTGTGATTCTTTTCAAAGAAAGTTTTGTTAGTTTTGATTAAGATTTAATTTTGGAGCCTCTTTTTTTGCATGAGAGTATAATGTATCAAAAGCTTAGGTCCAAAATAAGAGTGAATATTAGATCATGACTTAAAAATAATTGAAGGGATGATCAAGAACTAAATGTTCATCATTAAGACTATAAAGACATTAGGTCTCTTCATACCAATATTTAATACATCTTCAAACTTATATATATAGAACTAAGAAGTATTGTTACTACAACTCATCAAATTTCCATATCAAACATAGGATTCTTGTTGTTACAACTCATTAAATTTTCTATAAGAAAGCTTGACAAACAAACATTCTTTTATCACAACACAAAATCTTGTAATGGCTCTTATTTCTTCTACATTTTCTTCTACTTTGAGCTTGGCCTGAAATAAGATCCTTCAATATCCATTATATTTACTCACCTATCTAGCAAAGCATTGCAATTGACACAAAGAAAAAGCCTGAATGCATCTCTAAATTAGGCCTTGAGTTCTAAAGTTGAAATCCCATTTTTTGAGACTCACAAATATCACCTAAACTTGTGGGAAGATGATTTTTTTCAGCACATTCCAAAGAATCTTCACAAGGAAAGCTCATTTCTCACTTTTCTCTCTTTGTGATTATTTTATTTTCAATAAGTTTGGGTTGGGATGTTTAGTAGCTTATGCTATTTTTTATGTTAATATGACAATGTTTTAAGAGAATAATTATAGTTGAGTTGGTAGTGACTGTAAGGCCTAAGTTTGATAGTGATATAGTTTTATTAAAGTTTTCTATTTGTTATGATATTATTATTATAATTAATTATGTAGTTTTTGAATCAAATTCACTGAGCTTCATAAATAGTTTCATTTATTAAAATATTCAATTTTTATTATGATTAATTACATTAAATTCAAATCAAATGTTTCTACAATATTTTAGTACTAAACTAAATTATTCTTAAAATTTAAACAACATCCTTCTAATGTTGAACATTGTGGGAGACTTATCAGTGACATAAAAGACATGTTTACTATTGGTGAAAACAATGTTTCTCAACTTCTTTCCCTGGTTTATAATATTAAATGCCTTGGAATAGATCAACATTTTCAAAAAGAAATAAAACAAGCCCTTGATTTGGGTTACATGTTTGCTTCTATTTATTTTTATAATAGAATGCCATCCATATGATTATTATTATTACAAGTCAATAAAATTTTATAATGCAATGCTATGGGAACTGGGGTGAATACAAAACAAATCTCAACACCACAACCTTGGGCTTTTAGATTCTTATGCTCCATAGATACTATGTTTCTTCAGGTATTTACTAAAAACAAATCCCTCTATCTTTATGTTTATTCTTGATTTAAATATATGCCAAATGTTTAGTAATAACATGTATTTTGAAATTCTTTTTTTTTTTATAGTTTTTTTGGAGAATAATTAGCATATCATAATCAGATACATCAACCTCAAACTAGGAAAGGTGGAGAAATTATTCTTCTGACTTCCTATCATTATTACATCCAATGAACAACATTAAACTTAGAATTTAGAAGAAAATTCATCTTTCTATCTATCTTATAGACATCCCTTTAAATGGTATTAAGAAATCAACATATGTACATAATATTCCATTGACAATGGTTTTATTTCTATCCTTTGAATATCACATACAAAAAAGAACAATTTTTGTTGTTGCTTGTATATAAATGTTGAAGCACATGCACTTATGTTGGCATCCACTCTTGAGAGTTTCATTTACATTGTATGCAAAAGTAATTCTTTAACTATCATGTCATGATTTACAATGAGTCTCAAGGATCTCAAACATAATTCTGATCAGGACAAAAAAGGATACCATTAATATTAAGAAATAGTTGGTTCCAATACCCATTGCTTGCACATCACATCCTTAAATCAAGTCCCTACTATTATAAGGATTTCAAGCTACATATTATTAAGCTTAGTTATAGGGAAAAAATTTAAGTTTTCTTTATAAAATTTGTTATACCATTTATCTTCAATACAAGTATGCACTATGGAAATGTTATGGTGAGTTATTAGAAAATATATTCCTAATTTAATAACATCACTTACTACATAGAGGGTTCTATATATACAAAGAGTTTATTGGCAGTGATATAACAATTTAAAAGAAAAGTGTGCTCTATCTACGAGAAATGATTCACAAGATTACATCATTGCTTATGATATGACAACCACAAGTATTTGTGAAGAGAAGAGGATTTTATTTTCCTTTGTAAGGAGTTTTTACAAGTTGAAGTTGTGGAGGTTGAATGGGATCAAAAATTGTAAAAACTAAAAACTTCTCTCAAATTGAAATAATGAATTCTTTGTTTTGACCCGATATCCTATCAATCATCTTAATATGCATTTGGTTGAAGATTCATTCTTGTCTAAATAGGATCAATTTCAATAGTATGTTATGGGAAAACCCAACCCACAATAACACAAGTTTAGAGATAATACAGTAATAGGAAATGAGGAATTAAAATGAAACTATCAAAGAGGGAGTGAGTGCATACAAAAATGCAAAAACTTGGTGCAAGAATAGTATGCAAACATTTGTAACCAGAATAATGCAAAACACTATCAATGATTCCATAAGGAAATTATAATGCACTTATTTGAGGAGCATAGTTTCTTGTAGCACATACACATCCTCATAAAGCTAAATTGTAGCACAAATATATCCTCCTGGCTTGATCTCACCCTAGTTACACTTTACCCTAGCTCAGGTCTTCGTGTGTAGTAGCATTTGGGGATCAAAAAATGACAAATGTAGAGCAAGGGCACAACATAATGACACAAGCATGGAAACATAGCATCTCTGGATAGTTTTAACATCTTTCAACTCCCTCTAGCTCTCCCTCCACACTCTTTCAACTCCTTCATACCTCTCCACATAGGAATGATCAATGCCGACCAAATGAGGAATGAATTTTCTTTTATTTATTTATAATCGTACCACCATCACAAGTATGACACCAAGGTTGGTCCTACAATAATGTAATAGGAATTTATAATTAAAAAATATAAAAATAAAATACAAATAACATTTTCATCACAAATTATTGCTACAATTTGACTCCAAATATTGTAGTGGCATCTAAAGAGAAGTAGTTTAATCTCCAATCGAATGTGATGAAAATGCCTTGAGAATTGATTTTTCCTTCCTCAAACCTGACCTAGCTCATCTGATGTGATAAAATTATAATGGAATAAATTGAGGAAATTTTGTGTTACAAATATTCTCTATAGTTCAATCTTCCATTGGTAAAATATGACAATCAAAAGCTCATATTTGTTTTTTCTATTTTAATCAATATTTCAAGATTCATTTCAAGTTTTACATTTTAACATATGATTCACAGGAGATCATGGAGGAACCTGTTGATGCCACAAAATAAAATGAAAATGGAAATGTTAATAGGATATGAAGAATTAACTGTGGACTAAGCCATTTCTAGCCATAATGCATGTACTACCCATCCTTCTTCTTGCCTTGCCCATTGAATACATCTACCCTTTTCTCCTCTACCATAACCTAAATAAGATTTTGAGGAGAAACTATATAGTTGTAACCCATCTTTTGAAGGTGAATAGTTATACATTTGTTAGCCTTTTCCTTTAAAAAGGGTGACATAGGTTTGTGCTTTTACCCTCTCACCCATATAATATTGTATTATCTTATAATGCAGGGTATGTTTCATAATATGTGGGGTTCAATGCATATTCACACCAACTCCACTATTCATGAAATCTTCAACCTTCACTTATAGTATGTTCACTCTATTCTACTTTTCATAATGAGCCAAGATAACATTTTAATTGTTTTCTTCCTCTTCTGGTGTAATGTCTACCCCTAGTTGAATTTTCATGTTGTATTGCTAGGTTCTTCTATGTTATTTTTCTAATTATGTTATATGATTAGATGTATTTCATATTTAGTTTATTTATGAGTTGAGTTACTTAGTTATTTCATGTGTTTAGAATTATTTCTATGATGATACATGTATGTTCATATAGTTATTTTAGTTATTTTATGATTTTATTAGAAGAATGATTTATATGCATTTCTATCGATACTTAACCCATACTTGCATGTGTATGGTGTACTTGTATGTTTTACTTTATGTGTGACATTTTTGAGCAATTGAGGGAAGGAGTCGTAGTCACTTGCTAGTTGGGATCTACACAATATAACACTCCTCACCATTGCCTTTTTAGTTTAGATTATATGTGTATGTACATGCTTGGATTTTATGAAGATTACAAGTGCCAGGCATCAACTTCCCTGAATTGCTAGGATGAGTGTGCCCTATCACGATATCTCAATGGTAAAAGTGGGTAGATAATTCTTGAGTCTGAATCCTAAACCCTAAGCCAATTGTCCTAGAAAGTAGGACAAGTATATGAGTTGTTTATCCATCCAAATTTATCAAGTGATGTGAATTCATGATTTTGACTCTGGAGTTTGAATTTGTGTTTTATCCTTTAGTTCATTTTTTGTATTTAGTTTTGTGGTTCTGTTGTGATTTTTAGTTATAGTTAAATAAAACTTAAAGATAATTTAATGATTCAATTTAATAAAAAATTTATAAAGAAAATTTAATATTTTATTATATTTAATTAATTGAAAAAGGATTTAAATAAAATAATTAAATTTAAAGATATAGTTAAAGTTCTAATTTTGGTGTAATTATATTTATTTAATTTAATAATAATTTATTTAGGAGTTTGATTTTTATAATAAAATCTAAATAATATTATTAGTTAAATTAATAAATATTTTATTAAAAATGTCTCATGAGTTGACAAGAGAGACAAATAATTGATTTAATAAAGATTATTTTAATTAATTGCAAAAAGTTTGTCAATGAAAATCAAAATATGATAAAATAAAAAAGGAAAAGGGATTTCACGTGATTGCATAATCAAAGCCCTAATTTGGGGAAAAATTCTTTATTAGGAAATTAGAGTTCATTTCTCCATATCGAGATTTGAAGGAGCCAATTTATGAGAAGAGGGTTTTCAAAAGAAAAAGAATTGTTTGTGAGTTCTATGCATCTGTCATTTAGCATCAGTTCTAGGTAGGATCTCATGAGATTTGCAAGTAGTTTCCTCTATGCAATCATTTGATCTTCTTCATGATTGACAAATTTGTTTCAAAATTTATTGGGTTGAAACCCTTTCTTGTGAAATCTATTTTTCTTTGTTTTCAAACATGTCTTTGAATGAATTTCATCTTTTTGAAACCCTTGTTTGTTATATTGAAGATTCATATATGGATTGGGGTGAACCCACAATAGTGGGCTAAACTTTTTGGCAAGAGTTGAAAAAGAAATAGGTAAAAGTCTAAAATGTTTGAGATGAGATAGAGGAGGAGAGCTCACATCAAGAGAGTTTAAGATGTTTTGTAATGATAAAGGAATCAAAAGATAGACTTCTGCACCAATGACCCCTCCATAGAATGGAATTTCTGAAAGAAACAATAGGTCAATAATGGACTGTGCCAGGACACTTATGATGGAGAAGAATGTTGCTCTAATATACTGGAGAGAAGATGTAAGAACAATAGTCTACACCCTAAACTAAGTGTATATCAGGAAAGGTATTGATTTAACACCTTTTGTATTATGGTATGGTCACTCACCCAGTGTAAAACATTTCAAGGTATTTGTAAGAGAATTCTATATTCTTAAAGATGTTAGAAATGGTAAGTTTGATGCAAAAAGTGATGAAAGTATATTCCTTGGCTACTCCACAAGAAGTAACACATATAAGTAACACATAACAAAAAAAAAAAACACACCAACATATTATTTAAAAAAAAAAAAAGATTAAAGATTAAAGAGAGTCACTAAGTTTAATATGCTAAATTTTACAAGTTAAAGAAATAGAAAAAAAATAAAAATAAATAAATAAATAAAAATGAGATAGATATGGGCTCTCCTAATGATGTCTTTCATTATTACTTTAATTTTAAGGTAATATATTATAATTAAAATAAATAAATCAAAATTATCCTAAACTTGCAATACTAAACAACTATCTAGTTATATCTTCAACACTTAAAGTTTTATCTAATAATCTAACTTAGTTTGACAACTGTTACTTATCTAAACCACTTTAAGATAAATTAAAACTAACCTTTGATTTAAGAATGATATTATCACTTAACATTATAAATCTAAACTACTTTTGAGATGTATAAAAGTATACTAACTAACTTTCTTAGACATCTTAATTGTCATGCCCAACAATCAAGTAAAATATACTAACTAATTTATCTTAGACAATGTATTAACTAGAATGATCCACTTACCATTTAAATATAGTACCTGAAGAGTTCTAATATACCTAGCTTAAAACTCCATCCTATATGTTAACCTTCAATAAAATGACCTAACACAATCATTGTTTGACTAATCGTTAAACTTGATTTACATTGTTACTTAAAAATTTGAGTTTAGCTATCCCTATAATTAAATTTAATTAATACTGTAGTACAAATTATCAATCCCAATTACTAACAATGATTCTAACTTATTTTAAATGAATCACATAAATCAACCAAATTAGCTTAAACTGCATAATATAATGATAATGGAAACTAAATTTTCTAATTACTATCCAATATTAAATTGATTCTAACACTAAATTATTCAATCATAAAAAAAAATAGTTATAAGTCAATTACCTATCCAACTAATGCTTAAAAGAATCTCCACTTAATTAGAATTAACACTAAACTACATTTATATTTAATTAAAAACAATCTAGGATTGCCAACAACAAAGGAATATATATTAATTATCCCAAATTTTGAAATCCTATTACTAAAATCTATTATAACCATTACCAATTTACAATTTTAATGTAATCCTCTAACCCAAATGTAACACTAACTGAGTCTCTTACTAACTTAATTCAAACCACATCTTAGTAACCTATAAACTAACATCCTTACATCTTAATACTAACCCATATAAAATATGCTAATGTTCAAAACATAATAATTACTCTCAAATAGAACCAAACTAACAACTCTTTTTAAAAAAAAATTAAAAAAAACTTTAATTATAGAAATACTAACATCTAACATTAAGTTTACTAATTTAAAAAAAACATAAAATTTATACTAAAAGTAGCTAAAATTTAAATTAATTAAAAACTAAACTTTCTAAATCTTAAACTAAACTTAAAGCACATACTAACCTTATTAAATTATCTTCTAACACTAACTAATTAAACCTAACCTCTAACTATCCCCTAAACTACCCTAACAAACCAAACCTTTACACTCTAATCAAAACCTACTACCACCCTAGGCCACTTGGCCCTCTACCCTACCTTCTCCCTAGGCTACACTGGCCAAAGTTGCATGCTGGCCAAGGCTGTGTGCTGTCCCAAGTCAACCCTTGATGTGGACTAGGCATGCCAATTTGCATGGGGGAGGCAAAAGGGAATAAGTCCCTGACAAATGAAATCTCTTTAAATTTAAGACTCCAAACTGCCCTTCCCATGTCACCTGTTTGCACTAAAAAGTAGAAATCATGAAGGAGAATGGAGAGTTTGAAAGTTTTAGTTTAAACAAAACATTTCATGCATTGAATTTAGTGGAGGCAATAAAGGAGTTGGAAAGCTTTTTATTTTAACACCAACATTGCATTGTTTTAAAAACCCATTCCCTTGCCACTCTCCAAGCTAAACCATGTGATCTACTAGCTGTGAAATTTAAATGGGGTACATGAGTTACATCCACATTAAATATACTATCCTTGTTTAAAACTCCTACCTGCTCCTAGTATCAAGCTGACGCCTAGAGCAAGGAAGGTGAAGCAAAGGCATTAATGTTATAAAGTTTAGTAGCTAGGGTAATAGTTTAATTGGGATATTAGCTATACATTCCCCTTTCTTAATTTCTCCACTTTTTAAAAAAAAATTAAAAACAAGGTATCCATAGATAATATTCTCTATTTTCAACAAGGGGAAAAATTATTCTTTTTTTTTTCCCATAAAAATTCCAGCATCTTGTAGGTGGGTGTTAAGGGAAATTTTCTTGTGTCTACCTTTTGAAAAAATATGTGTCTCTTTTTTTTTAACATAGTTTGAACTAATAACTTGTAAGACTTTAGTTTCATCATTTTATCAATTAAACTAAATCAAATAAATGTGATTACAAACATTACAATGTCATAGTAAGGTAACATAACCACATTTGGTTTTATAAATATTACATATGCAAGGAAAACTTGAAATACTAGAAAAACTCACATGCAATAATTGTTCCTCGATCATTTTTATTTTTTCTTCTATTAATCAACCTGGTTCAAGGCTCCATTGGGAAAGAACCAGTAAGAAAACCTGACATCTTTGCCAAATACATCAAAATTTAAATACATTTTTTAAAAATAATGTTACAATTCAATTGAATTCTCTTTTAGGGATTTCACGCGAGATCTTTACCAATGTCTTCAATGCATCATGGGAACCATGGTAAAACAAGAACCAACATGGAGGTAATACAATATAATAAGATGAACAGTTTAGGCATGCATTCCCAACCCAATTTTGCACAGTAGGTTCAACATTGAACCAAAATATGGGAGAGGTGGATTTTCCCAATAGGAGATGTCAATCACCATACCATAACATAGCCCTTTTGAGGCCAAGAATCCAAGAAATTGTGTTCTTCTACAAATGCCCTTTTAGGGCTAGTAAAACAAGGGTGTCCATTCCTTCCCTTCTTCAAGAATTTAAATTTTCATAGAAGGTATGGGATGACAAGTAGGGGCCCATAAACCCTACCCTCTTTCCCTCCTCTCACCATGAGAGGAGACTCTACACTATTGAGGTTCAACTAAGGCCCTTCCCTCACACCTGGCAACTTCTTCCCTATCCAAGGGTGAGTGATGCCAAAACAATCCCCATGAAGTCCCCTCAAACAAAATATCAAGGTAAGCATAAAAATAACATCAAGAAACAAGTTAAGATCCCTCCAATTCAACCCCAACACACAAGAAAGAAATACAAAGAACAACACAATGCCTTATGCATGATTCAAGCATGAACAACATGAAGAAACAAATAAAAAGAGTGAAGAACTCCTACCTTCACAAAAGGTTATGGTAAAATGGAAAGTTGAGAAGAGCTTTTCCCTTCTTTCCTTCAATCTTCAAACTTTCTCCAAAACTAGAGATTGGGTAACAATCCCAAAACTTCTCCAAAATGCATCTAAATATGATCCTAACTCAACTAGACTTCAGGTAACCCCAAGGTGGAGTTTGAGTCACCAACTCATGAAAGAGACAACTCAATTTTTGCAATAAACCAAAAGTAGGGTTTTTGAGTGACCCTAAAAGTCAACCAAAGAAGCTAAGGGGGTGGAAAGTACTCCCAACCCATACCTTTACCCCTACAGTACTTAAATTTAATGTTTTTAGGCCTTAAAGACTTAATAGGAACCAAACAAAAGTTAGAAGAATTTTTATACTATACAAAAACTTTCAAAAAAAGACAATGCAATTTAGCACAAATAGCAAGGGGTTCAGTCTTGTCTTTCCATTTGATTTCCCCGGTTAAGTATCTTGTACACTAATTGCACACATCAGTAGTTCAAGAAATCACATACATATATTCAAAACTTACCTATATAGTTACATAAATCAAAACATGAATCTTTCATATATTTAAGTGTTTAATTTATTTGTTCTCACATTTAATCATCAGTAGACACAAAATCAATATAACGTAACTTATTCATTAATTCAGATTAACATACTAGAACAATCATCGCTAGGCATGCATCTATCTAACATCATAACATCACTAATTTAGAAATATTGAACTATCTAAAAGCATAAAACTTAATCATCAAGGTACCAAAATCAACATCCTTATCACTGGATGAAAAATGCCTTGTATTATCATTAGTAGAATTTTAATATTTGCACTGTCTAGATAATGTAGTAGTTCTTGAGTCACTAAGCATTTTAAATAGGGAAGAATTAACTAATCACAACTTCATTAGGGCATTCACAACATAAAATATTACATCTTATCCATTTCTATCTCCTATATTAGTTTTAACAGAGCATTTGTAATGATAATTACATACAAGGAGGGACCTTACAATTAACACTAACAAAATTGTGGAAAGTGAAAATGCAAAATTTGAAGAATACATAGAAGTTCATGATGTTGAACCTATCAAAAGATTAGAAGAATAAAAATCATTTTTATACTTCTGCAAAGGAATGTCTACTAAAGAAGAAGTTTCCAATCAAGTTGGGAACCAACAACAAGTTTCAATAATGGCCAACTCATAGCTAGTGAATGTCGAACTAAATTCAAGAACTGAGCTACATTCAAATGATGAGTTACAAAATGAAGAAACTATACATTTTGATTTTGAAATCAGCACACATGAAAAAGATACTGAGATACCTGAGGGTACATATAGGATCATGGTCAACCAAACTATGCTCTTAACTGGCAATAACAAATCAAAAAATCAGGGTTATGTCAATTTTCTATGAAATTTTCTACTTGTTATTAACTTTATATCAAAAAGTTGAGAGAAAAGAATTTCTAGAAAATTGAATCTAGTTTCTAAACTACTAGGATTTATCTCAAAAAGATAAGAATTCATTGGTCAAAAATTTGAATTTTAATACAATATTACAAAAACTTTAGAACAAAAATAAGAAGTAGACATATGTCTAACCACCTTAATCAAAATCAAATAATAATATTTTTTTACAATATTCTAGATATAATTAGTAGACTCATGCCTGTATGTGACACATATTTTTGGATATTTTTACTCTAAATAAATAATTAATAATTAATTTTTGAATTTAGTATTTTTAGAATATAAAAATCTCGTGTCTGACCACCTTAACTAATTGAAAAATCTACAAAATTCAAATTTTCATTTTTTTTCCCTTATAGTAGAAGAAATGTATAATGTGAGGCATCTTTTGGATTTAAAAAATGTTGTGCCATTTGAAAGTTGTAGTTTTTTTTCAATTAGTGTGTCAGTCAACACTTTATATGTAACTCCATTAGAAAATAAGTAATAATTACTTACTAAACTCATAATTTGACAAACCTTACATTTATGTAAAGATAAGAACATTCTTAAGAAGCCCTTTTCATTTCATCAAATTTTGGTGAAAAAAAAGTCATCAACTAAATGTTTGAAGAAAAATTTAGATAAAAATAGGCCAAAAACACATTTTTAGAATATTTTTAAAGTTGACCATATAGGTTTGGTATTAAAAGATATAGTAGACCTTATAAAGATATTAATTGTTTTCATTTAGTATCAAGGTGGGTGGGAAAAAAGTTGGAATAGATTTTGAAATGGTTTGAGATATTTTAGAACTATAGATTTTTTAGATTGCCACTTTTTGGCAACCCTTGATCCTGCACATACCCCTAATAGAAATATGCATAGTGACTTTGAAGTTGAAAGACTAAATGAAAAAATAAGAGTTGAACCTAGAGTGTCCAAGTATGTTAGTAGACATCACCCTACTCATCAAATCATTAGGAACAAGGATGTTAGACCAATGCCAAGGAATAAACTAAGAAATGAATCATGCTTGTTGAGCAATAAAGAACCTAAAATAGTGAGAGATGCACTAGAAGACGATGATTGGAGCAAAGCTATGGAAGAATAAATTGAGTAGATAGTGAAGAACAAAACTTGGAGTTTAGCTCCAAGACTAGATGAAAAAAATGTGATTGGTACCAAGTGGGTGTTTAGGAATAAGCTAGATGAAAATGGTGAAATCACAAGAAAGAAAGTCAGACTGGATTGTAAAGGATATGCCCAAGAAGAATGAATAGACTATGGGGAAACATTTTCCCTTGTTACAAGAATGGAAGGAGTAGGAACTCTACTTGCATATGCTAACTACAAAGGAATCAAAGTCATTTAGATGGATGTTAAGTTTACATTTCTGAATGGTATACTAGCAGAAGAAGTCTACATAGAACAACCAGAGGTGTTTGTTGATGAAAACAACAAGGATATGGTATGTAAACTACATAAAGCACTTTATGGTTTTAAACAAGTGCCAAGAGAATGGTATGAAAGATTTCATAAGTATCTTGTAAGGATTGGATTGGAGATAACTGATGATAGCAAGAATCTATAAATGAAGATAGAAAAAGGTAAAGACATACTATTATCTGAAATCATTGTTAAAGATATAATATTTGGAGGACAAGATGCTCTATGTAAGGATTTTGCTAATCAGATGAAACATGAATTTGAAATGTCAATGTTTCATGAGATCAAATTGTTTGTTGGATTAAAAGTTTATCAACTAAGGTATGGCATATTTGTTACCCAGTAAAAGTACATCAAGGAGATACTAAAAAAATTTGGACTGGAAGATACAAAACCAGTAAGTACACCCATGATAATAGGACATAAGTTAATAAAGAATGACGAGTCTGTTGAAGTGAATCAAACACTATATAGGTCAATGATTGGTAAGTTACAATATATTGTACATAGAAAACTTGATATTGCATTGTCTATTGGAATAGTTGCAAGATTTTCTACAATTCTGAGAGAAAATCATTTAATTCAAGTAAAGAGAATAATGATATACTTAAAAAGAATAGAAGAGTTTGGCCTATACTATGAGAAGAATGAATTTTTTTATTTAAGAGCCTAAATTGATATTGATTGGGGAGGAAATATAGATGATAGAAGGAGCACTAGTGGAGGAGCACTTTTCTTAGGCAAGAGACTAGTTACATGGACTAGTAAGAAACAAAGTTGTACCTCACAATCCACAGCTAAAGCTGAATATGTTGCAGTTGCTATAAACTACACCAACATTGTATGGATCAAGAATCTACTCAAGGGTATGAAGGGAGTGATAACAGAACCTATGGTACTTTATTATGATAATACTAGTGCCATAAATATATCAAAGAATCCAGTGATGCACACCAAGATAAAGCACACTGCAATCAAGTATCATTATGTAAGAGAGCTAGTTGAACACAAAGAGGTAAAGATAGAGTATGTAAATTCAAAGAAAAAAATTGCTAAAATCTTCACAAAACCATTACCTAAGAATGTATATGAATATCTTAGAGGTAAGTTATGTTAGATACCCTTATCAAAGGTTGTTTAAATAATAGAAGGGTTGCCGTACATCAAATAGGTTGATTTCCAAATGTCACAAATTGATGTAGAGGATCTTACGTTAGGTATTGCCTAAAGTAAGCAAAGGGCCGAAATTCCAAATTAGTCACAAGCAAGGTGATAGATGGAGAAACTGGAGGTACTATAAATTCTATATCTGCATGTTAAAGATGTTGAAATGTTACATCTTTGGCATTGTTGTCATAGAGAGAGAAATAGTAGAAATTGGTCAAAATTAAGAAGGAAAATAGGAGAGGAAGCTATAGAAAAATAGAGAAATAGAAAAAGAAATAAAAATCTTAGAGGGAAAAAATAACACAAGAAAACATAGTAGAAACCAATCATCTTGCATAGAAAAAACCAATCAGGGTGACAGATCAATGAAGGAGAAAAGATAAAGTGTATCAGAAAGGGAGATAATTGAGATGATTACTCCAATCTACCTTGTAAGAGAGAGCTATAACAAAATAAATTTAGAGGGAGTCATAAGAAGTTGGAAGCTGCTAATGGAAGGAACAATTTTGAATACAAGATTTCTTTTTTTGCATTCTTATTGTTTGAACCGCATTAGTTTGATCAAGCAAAATGTTTTACCATTTAGGTAACTTGGTTGATTAGTTTGGTTTTTCATTAATGTCAAAGAGGGAGATTATTTAAATTTGATTGAAAAGATAATTTTTGAGAAAGGGAGATTGTTGAAGCAAAACATATGTTTCAATCATTTTTTTTCACTAATGTCAAACTTGCTAATTTCTAGTAAGACTATTGGTTATAAGATCCAAGTACTATCACTTAGTTGATTGATGATGAGTATTTAATCAATAAAATGTAATAATAAAACCTAGAGGAAAGATTGATTTATGGTTATGTAATGAAGTATATAGATTATTTAAGACAATGGTGAAATGATGTATTCATAATATACTTGGAGATAGAAAGGTTGGAAACACTTAGAAACGTTAGAAGAATAAGTAATACAAAGGTTATTTGCAAAGCTTGACCAAAGTTTATAGTAGGTGCCAAGAAAAGTTAGTTCATGCTGAGAAGTAAATTAGTTGGGGCCATGTAAAAACAAATTCTAGTGTGTCCTAAGTAACACAGTTAGTGCCGCGAAAAATACAATAGGTGTCGAGCATTAGTAAATCATAGCTGATGCCGAGTGAACTCACAATAGATGTTTAGCAATGTAATATGTGTCAAGCATCAGATGTTCAATAATTTTGAGTTGTTGCATTATTAAAAAATTCAAAGATTCACCAAATCTAAGCTAACAAGTTTATTATCTTGAATTTTTTGAAACAAGTGAAAGATAAGACTGATGAGCTAGTGGTACATAACTTGAGGTTAACTATTATTTAGGTGATTTCAAATGGATTCTAGGAGAAGTTTCTAGAAGAGACAAGATAAGAGGTAGATACATTGTATCCTACCTAATCCATCCAAACCATAAATTGGATGATGGAAAATAGAGTGGGAAAAATATTCTAATTTCCTATTTAAGGAATGTCTAGTCATGAAGCAAAGTGTCCAAATCTAAGAGAGTGTTCTCAAGAAGGAGACATTGATAAGATTAGGAAAGACCAATGAAGAATAGAGATAGAGACTCTCCTTTGTCAAGTGACCATAAAAGTGAATACACTGGAACAACAAGCAAAAGGCTTAAGGAGACAACATCTTGAAGAGTGAATAGACTATCAGAGCTGTAAAGATTGAAAACCAAGAAAAATTGAGGATTGAATTGTGATATGAGATTTGCAAGAACAATTGTGAGTTGTATCAGATCAAAGCTCTACTATTACTCTCCAACAATTGTATTAGTTAGGGTAAAATCCTTTGGACTAAGGTTGACTTAATAGTCATTAGAAAATCCTTTAATAGGGTAGAATTGCAAGTGAATGGCCCAAATTCCTTTAACCAGGCACACTTCTAATAGGGTGATTGGAATCCCTTAATTGGGTCACATTTAACAGTGTGTGTTGTAGCCTTTAACAGGGTTGGCCTTTCATAGGGCGTCACTTCAAAAGAGTGAAGGAGTAGCATGTTATTGGTGATTTTTTCTAAATTGGGTTTCCACATTAAATCATTGTGTCATGTGTGTTGATGTTTCATGTTTTATTACTGCATGTTAATTTAATAGTAACCTACAAGTTTTAGTGATTAGGTTGGATGCACGAATATATATGAATGTTTGATGGGTTCACTAAGCTAAGTGAAAAAAATTATTGGTACATCTGGACCTTGAATAACTAATTCACCCCCCTTCAATTATTCTAAAGAATTCTAACCATTGGTATCAGAGACATCTTTTGATTGAACTATTTTGAAGGTAAAGATGTCTAAGAGAGAAGTATCCAAGCTTAATAGAGACAACTTCTTTACATGGAAAAGTCTAATGCAAGTGAATCTTGGAGGAATAGGAGATCGTGCACAATCCTTAATTTTAGTGGAACATGTTGATCTAGTTGGAGTTTGTACTACTAAAGATATGAAGAAGAAGAAAGAATGTACAATTAGAAAATGTTGAAGATTGCCCCTACCCTCAGCTATGCAAAATTTGATGACATCAAGGGATGTAACACTACACTGAAGATGTGGCAAGCTCTACAAACCATCTATGGAGGAGATAAAAATATACAAAGAGCCAAGTTAGAGAGCCTCAGAGGTAAATTTGATGACATGAGAATGGAGGAAGGTGAGACCATTGCTCAATATCTTGCTAGAATAAAATTAATTGTAAGTGCAATAAAAGAATCTAGTAGTCATATAGATGATGATACTATTCTAACCAAAGTCTTAAGAACATTACCACCTATTTATGCTATTAGAGTATCTACAATCCAAGAATTGAGATGGCTTCTAGGAAACAATCTAACTCTTGAAGGTCTAGTAGGTAGACTGACTACTTTTGAGTTATCCTACTTTGACAACTACAAGCCAGAAAGTCTTGAATTTTCCTTCAACACTAAGTTTTTT
The DNA here is from genome assembly GCA_028749045.1 of Cupressus sempervirens. Classification (NCBI taxonomy): domain Eukaryota; kingdom Viridiplantae; phylum Streptophyta; class Pinopsida; order Cupressales; family Cupressaceae; genus Cupressus; species Cupressus sempervirens. The sequence continues at coordinate 73,789,569 of CM053791.1, forward strand.
TTGAAAGATTCTAATGAGAGGAAGATAAAGAAGAAGAGAAAGCTAAAACATGTGTCCAATGATAGTGACACTAATGAAGAAGATGTCAATCAATTGGAAGCATTTTTGGCAAGAAGATTTCATAGAGGAAAAGGGAAAATCAAAGGTAAGCTACCTATCATTTGTTTTAATTGCAATGAAGTTGGACATATTGATGCTAGGTGTCCAAAAAAGAGAAACTACAAAGGAAATGACAAATAAGAAAGTAGAAGAAATGAAGACAACAAAGAGTACAAAGACAAAGGCAAGAAGTGCTACATTGCTAAAGAAGATGATTTTGATGAACTGATGATGAAGAAATCTATGTTGTAATGGAGGAAGAGTTTGATGAAGATAAGGCAATTGTACTTGTAACCTATGTAAACAAGAATAAAAAATGGATCATTAATAGAGGATGCTCACATCATATGATAGGTGACAAAAGTAAGTTCATTACCTTAACCTAGTATGATGAAAATAGTGTTAGATTTGGTAATGATGCTCCATGTCTAATAAAAGGAAAAGGTTCCATTAAGCTCATAAAAAAAATCTCATGTGATAATGTTGGTAATATGTACAATCAATCAAATAAGGTAAGTAACATGGTTGTCATTTATGGAAACATATCTTTTTTGCAGTTTAGTCATGTTCATTTGTAAAGGAAAATTATCTAAGTATCAGAGAACATCACGACAACATAACAGATTTGATGATACTAAAATATTCCCTTGGAATATTCTCTTACATAGTTAACCAGATATGCATGACATCATACTAATGAGATATACTAGTGAGCTATTGGATACAATTGTTAATTGTGTATTGTCTTTGATGTTACACAAATGTCATATCAATCATTAGATAGAGTCTACCGAGCTTAGATCATCTACAAAGCAATTTATAGTGTCTACCAAATTTTCTTGAACATAACAAAGAAAAGTTAATGTTTACCGAGCTCACTCGGGCATCAAAGGTTTTTGTAGCAAAAGTTAGTATTAACCAAGCTCCCAAGGTTAACAAAAGAAAGTTAATGTATACTAAGCTCACTCAAGCATCAAACGATTTTGTAAAAAAAGTTAGTATTAACTGAGCTCCCAAGGTTAACAAAGGAAAGTTAATGTTTACCAAGCTCCCAAGGTGAAAAAAGGAAAGTTAATGTCTACCGAGCTCCCAAGGTTAACAACGGAAAGTTAATATCTATTGAGCTTGCAAGATTAACAAAGGAAAGTTAATGTTTATCGAGCTCCCAAGGTGAAAAAAGGAAAGTTAATGTCTACCGAGCTAACATGGTTAGCAAAGGAAGGTCAGTGCAACCAAGCTCACTCGATCTCCAAAGGATTTTTGCAGGGTTTGGAGTGTTTACCGAGCTTCACTTGGTTAACACTAGAAAACCATTTTGTAGTAGTGGTTATTGAGCTTGGTTGATCAGCAAAGGATTTTACTATTTTGATATTAAGTTTAATTGTTTCATGCGACCAACTGATGTAATGATATTTTTTTTTATTGGAACCTATATTTAAGCCAACTTTATAATCTGAAAGGTATATATATAGCTGTTCAAGTTGTTAATTGGTGTGAGAGTGAATATATGGATAAGGATGAGATAAGAAAATATTGAGCAAATTCTAATGAAGGATTAGATATCCTAGAGGAGCTGCAAAGTTGTATTTGGTCAGTAAGGATCCAGTAAAGCAAAAAAGAGATCTATAATCAGCAAAAGATAAGTTGTTTATCATTCGGGTCACCTCATTGTTGCTTTCTAATCATTGTAACAGTGAATCTAGAATCTCTTAATAGAGTTGGTTTAACAACCATTTTGCAAATCCTCTAACAAGGTGACAGTTTAGTTGAATTGTTCTCAAGACCTGTAACCATGCCACTCCTAATAGGGTGATTAAATCCTCTAACAAGGTCACACCTAATAGTGTGTTTTGTAACCTTTAACAGGGTTGGCTCCTAATAGGGCTCACTTCAGAAGAGGGAAAATTGGTGACTAGTTACTTGGTGGTTTTTCCCATATTGGGTTTCCATGTTAAATTTGGTGTCTCTTCTATTCATTTATTTAAATCTTTGCAAGTATATTAATAAATATGAATGCTACATAATCAGTAATTAGTTAATCTACCTAGTTACAGTATTCCTGCACTATTTACCGAGTATTAGTAGTAAGTAAAGACATCTAAGGAATTTACTTTTGGAATTGAATTTTGTGGTAACTGATTCACCCCTCCCCTCTTAGTTACTTCATCTATATTTCAACATGAGCATGTCTGTACAATCAACCAAGTCCAAGTTATTACAGAATTAGTAATGCAGTGATGATACAATGCAAAACAAAGCATATCAGCAGAATGTGTTAAATGACTTGATTTATTGTCTTGAATTAGAATTTCTTAATAAGCCAACTCTAATGATGTTATGTGAGCTGACTAAGGAATAATCTATCAATATTTTTTACATAAGTAAAGAACTTCATTTGCAAAGTTAGAGTGGAAGGACATAATGATGATAATGTGTGATTGATGATTGCAAAGTTGATATGATCTTGTGAAATGCGAGTAAAAAATGAATGCAATATTTTGATAGATGAGGATGAGAGAGGATGAAAAAATTACAAAATATGTTGAAAGATTCAAAGCATGTTTCAGTGTGATCAAAGCATCTAGAGGAGATATCAAGGAAGAGACAATTATAAGTAAATTTTTTAGAACTCTAATTCCCATCTATGTAATCAGAGTTTCTGCAATTCAAGAAAGAAGATGTGAAGCAAATTATAAGATAAATCTAGAGGCCATAGTTGGAAGATTAACTGCATTTTAACTAGACAACTTTGACAAATATGTTCCAGCTTTCAAAAACATTGAGTTAGCATTTGAAGCCAAGCTTTCACTCAAGGAGAAAAGTAAAAAGAAAAAGGAATCTCAGTCAGAAAGTGATGAAGAATTAGGTCAAAGTTTAGATAGTGATCTTGAGGAGATTGAAGCTCTACTAGCAAGGAAATATTCTAGAGGTAAAGGAAAATATAAAGGTAAAGTTCCTCTAATCTATTTTTCATGTGAAGAAGTTGGTCATATTGTTGCTAGGTGCCTAAACAAGCAGAACAAAGATGACAAGAAAAGTTACAAGTACAATGGAAAGAAAGACTTCAAATCATTCAAGGATAAAGGTAAGAAAACATTTTTTATGGCTAAAGATTCTAATGGTTCTAATGATGAAGAAGAAGATGAAATTGTCTACATTGCTATGAAAGATGAGTTTGATAATGATGAGGAAATGGCACTCATTTCTCATATGAGAAAAAATGATAAATGGATCATAGATAGTGGTTGTTCTCATCGCATGACTGGTGATAAAACTAAGTTTGAATATTTTTAAGGCTATGATGGTGGTAGTGTAAGATTTGGTAACAATGAACCTTGCTGTATAAAAGGGAGAGGAAGAATCTCTCTAACCAAAGAACTTAAATGTGATAATGCCTATTGGGTAGAAGGACCAAATCATAACTTGTTGAGTGTGGCACAACTACTCAATAATGGATTCAAAGTAGAATTCATGCATGGAAAAGAAATATTGTTGGATGGCAAAGGAAAACTGATTGGATCAGATGCTCAAACAAAAGGTAACCTATTTTATCTTGAACTTGGTGAATGTTCATGTTTTATTTCTCAAGTTGAAGAAAGTTGGCTATGGCATAAAAGGTTGTGTCATGTAAATTTTGATAACTTGGTAAGATAAGAAAATTCAAGAAAGTGAGAGGCATTCTTAACATAAAGAAACCTGAGGTCAGTCTATGCAAGAATTGTCAGATTGGTAAAATGGGAAAGACTAGTTTTAAAAGTAAAAACTATCAGTCTGAAGATATATTAGAAATTGTGCATACTAATTTATGTGGACCCATTGGAATTAACATCTATACTAGAGAAAAGTTCTTCATTCTTTTTGTTGACAATTACTCAAGAATGATGACTGTCATGTATCTAAGGAACAAATCCAAAGCATTTGAGAAATTCAAATGGTATTTGGCTAGAGTAGAAAAGGAAATAGGAAAAAGATTGAAATTCTTTAGGTCAGACAGAGGAGGAGAATTCATTTCACATGATTTCAATAACTTTTTCATTGAAAGAGGAATCAAAAGACATGTATCAGCCCCTTGAACTCCTGAACAAAATGGAATAACTAAAAGGAGGAACAGATCTATCATGGATTGTGCGAGAACCTTAATGATTGAAAAGAACATTGCTATTAAATATTAGAAAGAAGCTATCAGGACTATAGTTGATACCTTGAACCAAGTACAACTTAAAAAGGACTCATTCAAAACTCCCTATGAGCTATGGTATGGCTATAAATCTAATGTAAGTTATCTAAAAGTATTTGGAAGTAAATGTTACATTTTGAAATAATCTAGAAAAGGAAAATTTGATGTAAAAGGTGATGAAGGAGTATTTTTGGAATACTCTTGCAAAAGTAAACCATATAGATTTTTGAACTTATCGACTTACAAAATCATAGAAAGTGCACATGTGAAAGTTGATGAGTTTGTAGAAAGGGCTGAAGAAGAATGAAAAAAGGAACCATAAGATTATAGAAGGTTTTTTTTCACTAAACTTGATATAGTACTAGTCAATCAGGAATCTTCTACTCCCGAGTCATCAATAATCGAGTTACAGGTAGTTCGAATTGAGCTATAGCAACCTGAGTTACATTTAGATGCTACTGAGCAAGTGTCTACTGAGTCTAAAGGACCCAAGCCAATATCTATCGAGCCAAAACCTAAAATTGAAGTACAAGAGGATAACAATGAAATTCTTTCAAAAGGCAAGGAACCTGTATTAGCAAAATATGTCAGGAGACATCATTCAGCAGATTAGATCATTGGAGAAAAATTTGAAGAAACCATGACAAGAAGCAAGTTGAAAGGTACTTGTTTACTTGGTGATTTTGAACCTAGAAATATTAATGATGCATTGGGAAATGATAGTTGGATTGAGGCTATGAATGAAGAGATAGAACATATAGAGAAAAACAAGACATGGACTCTTGTACCTAGGCCTAAAGATAAAAATGTGGTTGGAACTAAGTGGGTATTCTGAAATAAGTTGAATTAAGATGATAAGGTATCAAGAAACAAAGCAAGACTAGTATGCAAAGGTTATACTATAGACTATGGAGAAATTTTTGCTCCTATTGCAAGATTGGAAGGAGTTAGAACCTTACAAGCATATGCTGCACACAAAGGATTCAAAGTTTATCAAATGGATGTCAAGTCACCATTCTTCAATGGTATACTAGATGAAGAGGTTTACATTGAACAACCTGAAGGTTTTGTTGATCCAAATAAGAAGAACATGGTCTGAAAATTACACAAGGCATTGTATGGTCTGAAACAAGCCCCTAGAGCATGGTATGAAAGATTGCATAACTATCTTATTCAGATTGGTTTTCAAAGAACTAATGATAAAAATAGCTTGTATATAAAGGAAGGACCAGATAATTAGATTGTTTTGGCAAAAATATTTGTAGATGATACTATTTTCATAGGGAATGATGATCTATGCAAAGAATTTTCAGAAAAAATAAACAAGGAATTTGAAATGTCTATGTTTGGTGAAATCAAATTCTTTGTTGGTCTTCAAATTTAGCAGAATAAAAATGGTATCTACATCACTTAATCAAAATACATCAAGGAGATATTGAAAATTTTTGGTATGGAAGATTGTAAACCAGTTGGGACTTCTATGTGTACTAGATTAAAACTTACCAAGGAAGATGAATAAAAAGAAGTAGATCAAACATTGTATAGATCTATGATTGGAAAGTTGTAGTATGTAGTTCATACTAGGCCAAATATTGCCCTTGCAGTTGGTATTGTAGCAAGATTTTCAGCAAAACCAAGAGAAAATCACATGATGGCAATCAAACGAATAATGAGATATTTGAAAGGAACTGAAGATTATGGTTTATGGTACAAATTTGGAGGTAATCTAGATTTGAAAGTGTTTACTGATGCTGATTCGGTAGGAAACCTTGATGATACAAAAAGTACAAGTGGAGGAGCATTCTTTCTTGGAAAAAGTTTGGTTTCTTGGACAAGCAAAAAGTAGAATTGTACATCTCAATCTATAACAGAGGCAAAGTATGTTGCTACAGCAGTAAACTGTTCTAATATTGTTTGGTTTAAATAGTTTTTGGGAGGCATGAAGGTAGAAATAAAAGAACCAGTTGTTATGTTCTATAATAATACAAGTGCAATCAACATATCTAAGAATCCAGTGATGCATTCCAAAACCAAGCACATTGCAATAAAATATCATTTTGTCAAAGAATTGGTTCAAGACAAGGAGATCAGATTGGAATTTATTCATACAAAGGAACAAATTGCTGACATATTCACAAATCCATTACCTAAGGATGCATTCTTGTATCTAAAAGGTAAGTTAGGGGTCACTCCCCTATCTGAAGTTCACTAAAATGAAGTTTTAGTGATGCATCAATGCATACCAAGTTGAAGATCTATTAGTTGATGCAACATAATTAGGTAATATTGCATATGAATTAGTAGTAAAGGTACATTCAAAGCCATTTGAGTTGTGTTATCTTTGGCATGTGTTGTCAAAGAGGGAGAGTTTTACTATCATATCTTTCTGAAATTTGTTTGAAAGGAAAAATTTTTCTTTGAGAAGATGATGTTTTGTAATTCCCTCACAGAAGGAGATTACTGAAAGAGGGAGAGTTTTCTATCTAATAGAGAAAGTTGTTCTAACAGAAAAAGGCTTGTTAGACTTGTTTTCAATTTCATTCTGCTAGGACATGTTGTGTTGTCATCAATGCCAAAGAAGGAGATTGTTGGATAAAATTGTTAATTGTGTATTGTCTTTGATGTTACACAAATGTCATATCAGTCATTAGACAGAGTCTACCAAGCTCAGATGATCTACAAAGAAACTTATAGTGTCTACCGAATGTTCCTGAACATAACAAAGAAAAGTTAATGTTTACCGAGCTCACTCGGGCATCAAAGGATTTTGTAGCAAAAGTTAGTATTCACTAAGCTCCCAAGGTTAACAAAGCAAAGTTAATGTTTACCGAGCTCACTCGAGCATCAAAGAATTTTGTTGCAAAAGTTAGTATTAACTGAGCTCCAAAGGTTAACAAAGGAAAGTTAATGTTTACCGAGCTCCCAAGGTGAAAAAAGGAAAGTTAATGTCTACTGAGCTCCCAAGGTTAACAAATGAAAGTTAATATCTACTGAGCTCACAAGATTAACAAAGGAAAGTTAATATTTACTGAGTTCCCAGGGTGAACAAAGGAAATTTAATGTCTACCGAGATCACATGGTTAGCAAAGGAAGGTTAGCGCTAACTGAGCTCACTCAGTCTCCAAAGGATTTTTTTAGGGTTTGTAGTGTTTACCAAGCTTCACTTGGTTAACACTAGAAAACTATTTTGCAGTAGTGGTTATCGAGCTTGGTCGGCCAACAAAGGATTTTACTATTTTGATATTAAGTTTAATTGTTTCATGTGGTCAACTGATGTAATGATTTTTTTTATTATTAGAATCTATATTTAAGTCAGCTTGATAATTTGAAAGGTATATATATAGATGTTCAAGTTGTTAATTGGTGTGAGAGTGAATATATGGATAAGGATGAGATAAGAAAATATTGAGTGAATTTTGATGAAGGATTAGATATCCTATAGGAGTTAAAAAGTTGTGTTTGATTAGTAAGGATCTAGTAAGGTAGAAAAGAGATCTATAATCAGCAAAACATAAGTTGCATATCATTCAGGTCACCTCATTGTTGCTTTCTAGTCATTGTAACAGTGAATCTAGAATCTCTTAATAGAGTTGGTTTAACAACCATTTTGCAAATCCTCTAACAAGGTGACAGTTCAGTTGAATTGTTCTCAAGACCTATAACTAGGCCACTCCTAACAGGGTGATTAAATCCTCTAACAAGGTCACACCTAACAGTGTGTTTTGTAACCTTTAACAGGGTTGGCTCCTAACAGGGCTCACTTCAAAAGAGTGAAAATTGGTGACCAGTTACTTGGTGGTTTTTCCCATATTTGGTTTCCACATTAAATCTAGTGTCTCTTGTGTTCATTTATTTTAATCTTTGCAATAATATTAATTACTATGAATGCTAGATAATCAGTAATTAGTTAATCTACCTAGTTACAGTATTCCTGCACTGTTTACCGAGTATTAGTAGTAAGTAAAGACATCTAAGGAATTTACTTTTGGAATTGAATTTTGTGGTAACTGATTCACCCCTCCCCTCTTAGTTACTTCATCTATATTTCAACATGAGCATGTCTGTACAATCAACCAAGTCCAAGTTATTACAAAATTAGTAATGCAGTGATGATACAATGCAAAGCAAAGCATATCAGTAGAATGTGTTAAATGACTTGATTTATTGTTTTGAATTAGAATTTCTTAATAAGCCAACTCTAATGATGTTATATGAGCTGACTAAGGAATAATCTATCAATATGTTTTGCATAAGTAAAGAACTTCATTTGCAAAGTTAGAGTGGAAGGACATAATGATGATAATGTGTGATTGATGATTGCAAAGTTGATATGATCTTGTGAAATGTGAGTAAAAAGTGAATGCAATATTTTGATATATGATGTGAAGCATTTTTATGCAAAATATAATGTAGATTAATCTGTGCATAGTCACTGTTGTATGAAGAATTGTCAAGCAGAAGATTTGCAAAGTAGAACAAGTATCTCAATATTGTATGTATACTTATTTCTTGAAGAACTTATTGTATAGTTGCATGTTATGGTAGTAGGCTCTTCTTGCACATATTTGTATATGATTTACCAACTCTTAATAGTGTTGAAGCAACTCCCAATAGGGTTGAGGTTTCTTACAAGGCCTAGTCTCCTTATAGGGACTCGAGACACTATAAATGCTTCATAGACTCCTAATAGGGTCAATATCCTTAACCAGATCCTTTATATAGTGAATCATCTAGTGGGTTTCATCATCGCTAGGGTTTCCCTAGTTAAACAAATATGGTGTTATGATATCTCTTTGTGTGTGGTTGTTTATATTGTTTAGCATTATTGGTATACTTTCTTATGCATGTGGTAAAGTAATTAATAATATCCAATTTCAAGAAAAGAGATTGAAAATACTAATTCATCCCCCCTTTTAGTATTATCTATTTCTAACAATTGGTATCAGTGCTTAGTTATTCAAAGGAGGCTTAAGAGCTTGAATAAGATCCCTATGGATATGGAACAATTGAAGAAGAATCTTGAAGAAGCACTTGAATAGATTAATGTCCTTATTGATGGTGGAAATGACCTTAAAGATATATACAAAGATGTAGAAACATACATTGGTGAATTAAAGGACAAAATAGATGACCTAAAGCAAAATGGATCTAATAAGAAAACCAGTGATGATGATCTCAAAGATCTGTAGAATGAAAATGAGATCCTAAAATATGAGTTGAAGATAGTTGAACTTAATTTGAGTCTTAAGAAAAATGGAGGAAAGAATGACTCTAAAATTGAAGCTAAAGAAGTTGATCTAAAATCCAATCTAGGAAATGTAAAATCTGAATTGGAATCTATTAAGTTAGAGCATGTAGAATTAGAGAAATACAACACTATTGTGAAAGGTGAGTTGGTACAAACCAAACAACAACTTGAGAAATTATATATGAACATTAATAAGATTGAAGAACAAATATGTGCACAAAGACCTAGTTATGACAAGAATGGACTTGGATTCTTTCTTTGACGATCTGCCAAGAAATCTATTAAGAGAAAATAACTTGATACTCCTAAAGTCAATGAGGATCTAAGTAAGATAGATGATATATCTAAAGACAAAGAAAATGTTAGTCACTTTGAAAAAGTTAAAGAATTTGATCAAGATATGGACAAAAAAAGAAAGAAATCTTATGCTTGGTGATATGAACCTGAAGGCACTGAAGTTGATTGTAAAGATAAGTCCTTCAAACCTATTTCAAAGTTTTATTTCCATAATTGTCATGGATATGGTCATTATGTAGTAGATTGTAAGAAAACTAAATTTGATAGTAATAATGCAAATAGTAGGATATATAGGAACACTAACCATGCAGGAAATAGAAGAAGATCTCATAGTAATGAAAGTAGAGAAAGAAGAAAAATTGTTTGCTACAAATGTAATAATCTTGGACACATTGCAAGGAATTGCAGAGCACTTGATGACAAATAGAATGAACTGAAAAGAAATATACCTGTATTTCAGCTATGTAATAATTTTGGACACACAACAAAGTTTTTTAGAATGGATAGAAGAGACCTAAATAGGAATCTAAATTACAAAAGGAACAATAGAAGAAATGATGATAGTTTTAAGAAAGAAATGAAGAATTAGACAAATGAATTAAATAAATCTTTTGTAAAGGCAAAGGAACTAGAAAGATCTCATATAGTTATAGAAGATGTACCTAACAAGGCAATGAAGTCACTTATTGTTTGTGACTCTTCTTCCCAGAATTAAGCATTCTCAGTAAAATAGAGTATCGATTGTTGATAACTAATATTAGAGAAAGTATCAAAGGTTGCACAATTGACAATATATAGTAGACATTGAGAGAAGTCTATAGTGAAGTGCACATTTCTTGATATGATCAGGATAAGGATATGTAAGAAGAATAACCTCTCTATTATATAGAGACAATATATTGAACTAGTGGTAGATATGCATTTAATGAAAAGTATAGATTGAAAAAGATTTAAAGGATGTGAATTGATTTTTAAACATCATCTATTTGTACAAAATCAAAGTGCAAGATTGAACAAAGATTTGAAGAATTAAAGAGGTCTGAAAATATGCAAAGTCATCGAAAACCCTAATATGCAAAATCAAGGTATTTTTCTAAAATTATTGAGCAGGATCTTTTAGAAATGGCAAGACAAGAAGTTTTTAATGTGAGTAATAGACCTAAATACAATTTAAAGAAACACCATTTTTGTCTTTTCTTGATGACCCTATTGGAGCATTTTTGCAAGTTCTAGAAAATGTTCTTCATGTTAAGGATATAAGAGGATATATTTATTATAAGATTGAGAGCATAGGTTATTCAAAGATTCATAAGGAATTGGAGAAAATGTGTAGCAATGACTTTTCATTGAAACCTAAACATAGGCACCTAGAATGACTTAACCTAGTTAAGCATATGTTCTACATGAATTTTGACAATAATGAATGGACAAGGATAATTTTGAGCAGAGTACATGATGGTTTTATATGGTTGGGAGATTCTATCATATGTATTTATAATGACCTAATTCACAAGGTCACAGGTCTAAGAAATGAGGGATACAATCTAGTGAACATTAAGAATGTACACAAGCTAGTTAAGACAAATCTCAATACATATTTTGATGGCAGAAACATGAAATTCAATACCATTCAAGATGATGGAGTGAGAATCATTTGTAATATTTTGGGATATAAGTACAATCATAGATCTAGGATAGATACAATCCCTACAGGATTACTTCATCCATGTTACTTAGCAGTAAGAGGTGAAGAGGTTAATATGTGTGACATTATCCAAATACAGTTGTTGGATAACATTTCTAAAATCAAGAAATCAAGGAGTGCAGTCTTTAGGTTTGAATCCCTATTGACACATATATTTTTCTATGATACTAAGAAGTTTCTTGGTATCATAAATTGGAATAAAAGTGAGTACACAATGTAGTTAATAGATCAAAACCTGAAGCAATAAGACACAATGACATTGATAGAATAATGAAGTCTTTCCAAGCAGAGATGAAGAAAAGATATAGGATACCTCCTACACTAGTATAAAAATACAAGGATGAATTGTGTTTTATGGTTGAGAAAGATTTCACTTGCATGCAATCTATAGTTCCTTGTGTAAAGTTCATTGAACCTATGCGCTATGAGATGAGTGACAAATTGATTAAAGGATATGCACATATAATCCTTCATTCTAAAGCTGATTCTAATTATCTTAGATGGGGCACATACATTGAGAAGATGAGAAAAGTTCAAACAAGCTCAATAAAAAAGGATTACAAGAAAAAGGTGGATAAGGTGATTGATTCTATTTTAAAGGAATTAGGAATGACTAGAAAAGAATTTGATGAGGCGAAAGGGATAGTCATGGAAATGAAGGCTAGTGGTCAATCTAAGCTATTGACCCCTACACCCATTGCTATGAAAAGACCTATTGAAGAGGTCATAGTTGCCTAGAAAATTGTGTAAGCACCTATTGTGCCTTATGTAGCAGTTGCAAAGCAGCAACCTCCAAGGAATTGAGTAAAGATTGAAGAAGCATCAGTTACAAGGAAGTCTACAAGGCTTGAACAGACCAAAACCCCAACTAAAAGGATAGTGAAGTAGAATACAAGTGGTCCAAATAAGAAAAGAAGAACCTTGTAGATTAGTTCTTCTAATTATAAAGAAGAAACTAGTGATAGACTAGTTCAACTAGCAGATAAGGAAGCGAAAACCTCAGCTAGATGAAAAGCATGGAAGCCAAAGGTAGAAAATCTTGACATGTAAATAATTGATAACAATAATTTTGTATAGTTTAATAAATACTATGATTTGTATAATAATATGGATAGGAGATAGCTAGAAAATGTTTTAGTTAGCAATATGACCCTAAAAGATAAAAGGTTTGATAGTATAAGAGGTAGGATTCCTAAAAAAATGTATAATAGATTGCTATATAGAAAGAGTAGAGTTGTAGAGGAAGACAAGAAAATAAGAATTAATATGATTGAAAAGTTATGTTTTGTAAATAATGAGGAAGAAATAACAGTTATCCTAAAAGGTATAGCACCTTTCTTAAGGATTTAAAAGAGATCCATTCTCCTCATGGGAGGAAATTATGAAGAAGTTAATGAAGAAAAGGAAAAGGCTATAGTTACATTAATGTATACTATACCTAAAGAAAGTATGCAGCCAGAAAAGGTAAGCTAGATACCTGAGGAGTGTGTGTAGACAAAGGAAGCAAGTCCTACTATAGACAGTCCACCCCACAATTTTGAGCAACCAATTGGAACACCTATTTCCAATTTTTCACCACCACATATCACCATTGGAAGTGAATCTATGCAAGTAGATAACTCCAATGTGATAGTCGATATAATTGAGGATCCATTCAAGGTTTCTGATGCTAGCATTGCTGGTAATATTGTAGATTATAGTAGCTCATCTGATGAAGTAGAAGATTGGGAGCCAAAGGAATAAAATGCACGTTCTATAAAGAAAATTGAATCTAGCAGTGAAGTAGCTACTTTGAGCATGCCATTGGCACCAATAGTAGTAACACCCTCCACACCACTTACCCATGTAACAATAGCAATAGTTTAATCAGATGAAGAAGATGAAGTGAAGAATCTTATATGTTCTTTAAGTAAACTTCTTGAGTAAAAGAAATCAGCCAAGTCCCTTGAAAAGACTTTCAGTTCAATTTTAAATACAATAGAGAAGGTAGTAAGCCGTATTGACACACCTATAGACATTCAACAATGTGCAAAACTTTTGTGTAAAGCTTTCAATAATGAATTCACAACACTTTCTAATGTGGCCTCAATTCAAGCACACATAGAGCATGATGGTAAACTCCTTAATACCATGTGCACTAATATAAAGAATGACATAGAAAATTTGAATATATGAATTAAGTCACTGAGACAGTGTATAGAGGAAGGAAAACATGCTTATGCTAAGTGCAACTTGGCATACATTCATCTCCAAGAATTTGACGATCAGATCAAAGAAAAGGTAACTAAGCTTCAAATGCTCACTGACAACTTTTTGAAGCAAAATCAGAAGATAGATATCATTGAGCGCACAATGTAGACACTTCATGATAGCATAAGGAATATGCATGTAAAAAAAGAAAATGAGCTAAAAAGATTCAATCTCCTTAGAGAACACTTTTTCCCACAAGTACAATTGCTGGAGAATCAATTGGAGGAATGCTTGTCAGCAAAATTGTCATATGACAAGTTTGTGGCTACAGATGTAAATGCAATCGAGATAGCCATATATGCTTTGTGTGCACTAATCAATGTATCTAATGCACTAAAAGAAAGTTGGAAGAAACACTTTGCATTGTTAAAGAACAACTTTAGTGATTGCTTTTCCAAGTTTTGATGCAACTACTAGATTTTGATAGACATTTTTTACACCTTTTTCATTGATGTTAAAGGGGGAGATATACTGAAAATTGTAATTAATTGTAATTTTAAGCGGGAGTAATAAGTAATAATCGAAGTTATAAGGGATTCAATCCTTTCAAAACATGAATATAATTTTTTTTACTATGTTATGGTTGTTTGTTTTGATTGGTATGACAACATGTTTGGGACTTAGCCAATTTTCCCAAAATGCTGCCATTGATGCCACAGGGGAAGATTGTTGGCAATATGTCCAATCAATCAAATAAGGTAAGTCACATAGTTGTCACTTATGGAAACATATTTTTTTTGTAGATTAGTCATGTTCATTTGTGAAGTAAAATTGTCTAAGTATCGGACAACATTACAGTAGCATGATAGATTTGATGATAATAGAATATTCCCTTGGAATATTCTCTTGCACAATTAACCACAGATGCATGACATCATATTGATGACATATACCATTGTGCATGTTCATACGATCAACCAAATCCAAGTTATGAATGAATTGGTAATGCAGTGATGATATAGTGCAGAACAAAGCATATTAGCAGAATGTGTTAAATGACTTGATTTACTGTTTTGAATTACAATTTCTTAATAAGACAACTCTAATGATGTTATGTGAACCAACTAAGGAAGAATTTATCAATATGTTTGGTATAAGTAAAGAAATTAATTTGCAAAGTTAGAGTGGAAGGACATAATGATGATGATGTGTGATCAATGATTGTGAAGTTTATATGATCTTGTGAAATGCGAGTAACAAGTGAATGCAATATTTTGATATATGATGTCAAGCATTGTTATATGAAATATGATATAGATTGATATGTGCATAGTCACTCTTGTATGAAGAATTGTCAATCAGACAATTCATGAAGTACAACAAGTATCTTAGTATTGTATGTATTCTTATTTCTTGAAGAACTTATTGTATAGTTGCATGTTAGGGTAGTGGGCTCTTCTTGCACACATTTTTATATGATTTACCAAATTGTAATAGGGTTGAAGCAACTTCTAATACGGTTGAGGCTTCTAACAAAGCCTAGTCTCCTAACAGAGAATCAAGACACTATATATGCTTTATAGACTCCTAATAGGGTCAATATCCTTAATTTGATACTTTATATAGTGAATCATCTAGTGGGTTTCATTCCCATTGGGGTTTTCCCTTGGTTAGGGTTTCTCTAGTTTAAAAAAATGGTGTTATGATCTTCCTTTGTTTGTGGTTGTTTATACTATTCAACATTATTGGTTTACTTTCTTATGCACATGGTAAAGTAATTAATAATATCCAATTGTGGGCAAAGATATTGAAAATACTGATTCATTATCTATTTCTAACAGATAATGCATACTATGTTTGAAGGATTAAATTACAATCTGTTGAGTGTGTCACAATTAAGAAATGTGGGATGTAAAGTTGAATTTTCAAAAAAAACTTCCAAGATATATGATACAAATAAAAATTTAATAGGAAAAGGAGATCAAACTAGAAGCAATCTATTTTATCTTGACATAGAAAATGCTACTTGTCTTATTGTGAAATTTGATGATGTGTGGCTATTGTATAAAAGGTTGTGTCACACCAACTTTGATAACTTGATTAGTATCAGAAACATGAAGAAAGTTAGATGTTTCCCCAAACTGAAAAAGTCTAATAATGTGATATGCAAACAATGTTAGCTAGGCAAAATGACTAAGGCAAGTTTCAAAAGCAAAAATTATACTTCTAAAGAGATTCTAGAGATTGTTCATACTAACTTGTGTGGACCTATAGAAGTACAAAGTTACAAGGGAGAAAAGTATATAATGTTATTTGTAGATGATTACTCTAGGATGATGATAGTCACATTTATAAAGAAAAAGTATAATGCCGTTCAAATGTTTAAGTTGTTTTTAGCAAGAGTTGAAAAAGAAAGAGGTAAAAGTCTAAAATGTTTGAGATCAGATAGAGGATGAGAGTTCACATCGAGAGAGTTTGAGATCTTCTATAATGATAAAGGGATCAAAAAATAAACTTCTGTACCAAGGACCCCTCCATAGAATGAAATTTCAGAAAGAAGAAATAGGTCAATAATGGACTATGCTAGGACACTTATGCTGGAGAAGAGTGTTTCCCTAAAGTATTGGGGAGACACTATAAAAAAATAGTCTACACCCTGAACTGAGTACAAATCAAGAGGGATACTAATTCAACACCTTTTCAATTATGGTATGGTCACTCACCCAATGTAAAACATTTCAAGGTATTTGTGAGCAAATGCTATATTCTTAAAGATGCTAGAAATGGTATGTTTGATGCAAAAATTGATAAAGGTCTATTCCTTGGCTACTCCACAAGAAGTAAAGCATATAAGTGTTTAAATACTAAAACAAAAAAAGTTGTGGAAAGTGAAAATGTAAATTTTGATGAATACATAGAAGTTCATGATGTTGAACCCATTAAAAGATCAAAAGAATAAAAATCATTTGTATACTTCTATGAAGGAATGCTTGCTAAAGAAGAAGTTGTCAATCACATTGGGAACCAACAACAAGTTTCAATAACTTTTGAGTTAGAGCTAGTGAATGTCAAACTAAATTCAGGAACCAAGCTACATTGAGATGATGAGTTATAGAATGAAGAAACTACATATTTTGATTCTAAAGTTAACACACATGATAGAGATGTTGAGATACCTAATAGAAATATGCATAGTGACTATAAAGCACAAAGACTAAATGAAGAAACAAGAGTTAAACAAAAATTGTCCAAGTATATTAGAAGACATCAGCTCACTGATCAAATCATTTGAAACATGGATGGTAGAACAATGATGAGGAATAAACTAAGGAATGAATCATGCTTGCTAAGCTAGAAAGAACCTAAAACAATGAGAGATGCACTAGAAGATGATGATTGGAGCAAAGCTGTGGAAGAAAAATTGAACAGATAGTGAAGATAAAAACTTGGTGTTTAGTTTGAAGACTAGATGAAAAAAATGTGATTGGTACCAAGTTGGTGTTTAGAAATAGGCTAGATGAAAATGGTAAAATCACAAGAAACAAATCTAGACTGGTTTACAAAGGATATCCCCAAGAAGAAGGAATACATAATGGGGAAACATTTTCCCCTATTGCAAGAATGGAGGGATTAAGAACTCTACTTGCATATGATAACTACAAAGGATTCAAAGTCTATCACATTGATTTTAAGTCTTCATTTCTGAATGGCATACTAGAAGAAAATTTCTACATAGAACAACTAGAGGGATTTGTTGATGACAAAAACAAGGATATGGTATGTAAATTGCATAAAACATTTTATGATTTGAAGCAAGGGCCAAGAGCATTGTATGAAAGACTTCATAAGTATCATGTGAAGATTGGAATTGAGAGAACTGATGATAACAACAATTTGGACATCAAGACAAAAAAAATTAAAGACATACTATTATCTGAAATCTTTGTTGATGATAAAATATTTAGAGGACAAGATGCTCTATGGAAGGATTTTGCTAATTAGATGAAACATGAATTTGAAATGCCAATGTTTGGTGAGATCAAATTCTTCGTTGCATTATAAGTTTATCAACTAAGGTATGGCATATTTGTTACCCAATCAAAGTACATCAAGGAGATACTAAAAAAATTTGGACTAGAAGATTCAAAACTAGTAAGTACACTATATAAGTCAATGATTTGTAAGTTACAATATGTTGTACATAGCAAACCTTATATTGCATTGTCTATTGGAGTAGTTGCAAGATTTTTTGCAAATCCCAAAGAAAATCATTTAATGGTAATAAAGAGAATAATGAGATACTTAAAAAAGAAGAGAAGAGTTTGGCATATACTATAAGAGGAATGAAAAGTTTGATTAAGAGCCTACATCGATATTGGTTGAGGGGAAAATATAGATGATAGGAAGAGCACCAGTGGAGGATCACTTTTCTTAGGTAAGAGACTAGTTACATTGACTAGAAAGAAATAAAGTTGTACCTCACAATCCACAACTAAAGTTGAATATGTTGTAGTTTCTATAAACTACACCAACATTGTATAGATCAAGCATGTACTCAAGGGTGTTAAGAAAGAGATAAAAAAAAAATTTGATACTTTATTGTGACAATAATATTTCCATAAATATATCAAAGAATTTAGTGATGCACACTAAGATACATTATATCCTACCTAATCCATCCAAATCCTAAATTAGACAATGGAAAATAGAGAAAGAAAAAAATTTCTAATTTCCTATTTAACGAATGTCTAGTAATGAAGAAAAGTGTCCAAATTTGATAGAGTGGTGTCAAGGAGGAGACATTGAGAAGGTCAGGAAAGACCAATGAAGAACAAAGATAGAGACTCTGCTTCATCAAGTGACCATAGAAGTGACTACATTGGCACAAAAAAAAAAGGCTTGAGGAGACAAAAGCTTGAAGAGTGAATAAGCTATTAGAGTTACAAAGATTGAAATCCAAGTAGAATTAAGTACTAAATTATGATATGAGATCTATAAGATATGTTGTAAGTTGTATCAGATCAAAGCTCTACTATTACTCTCTAACAATTGTATTAGTTAGGGTAAGATCCTTTGGATGAAGGTTGACTTAACAGTCATTAGAAAATCCATTAATAGGGTGGCATTCCAAGTGAATGGCCTAAAGTCCTTTAACCAAGCTCACTTCTAATAGGGTGATTGAAATCCCATAACTGGGTCACATTTAATAGTTTGTGTTGTAACCTTTAATAGGGTTAGCCTTTCATAGGGCATCACTTCAGAAGAGTGAAGAAGGAGTAGCAATGTTACTAGTGGTTTTTCCCAAATTGGGTTTCCACATTAAATCACTATGTCATGTGTGTTGATGTTTCATGTTTTATTACTTCATGTTGGTTTAATAGTAACCTACAAGTTTTAGTGATTAGCTTGGATGCATGAATAGATATGAATATTTAATGCTTTCACTAAGCTAAGTGAAAAGTTTTATTGGTACTTCTAGACCTTGAATAACTGATTCAACCCCCATCTTAGTTATTACAAAGAATTATAACAATTGGTATCAAAGATATCTACTGATTGAACTAGTTTGAAGCTACTAGAAGCATAAAGATCAAAATATTCGAGAGAGAAGTACCCAAGCTTAACAAAGACAAATGTCCTGCATGCAAAAGTCTAATGTGACTGCATCTTGGAGGAATAGGAGACCATGCACAATCCTCAATTTTAGTGGAACATGTTGATCCAGTTGGAATTCCTACTACTAAAGATATGAAGAAGAAGAAGAAAAAACACAATTAGGCAATGTTGGATATGGCCTCTGCCCTCAACTATGTAGAATTTGATGACATCAAGGGATGTAACACTACATTTAAGATGTAGGAAGCTCTACAAACCATCTATGGTGGAGATAAAAATGTACAAAGATCCAAGTTAAAGAGTCTCCAAGGTAAATTTGATGACATGAGAATGGAAGAAGGTGAGAAAATTGCTCAATATGTTGCTAGAATAAAAGAAGTCGTACATGCAATAAAAGGTTCTATTGATCATATAGATTTTGATATTATTCTAAGAAAAGTCTTAAGAACATTAATCCCTATTTATTCTATTAGAGTATCTATAATTCAAGAATTGTGATGTATTTTAGGAAATAATCTAACTCTTGAAGGTCTAGTAGGTAGACTCACTACTTTTCAGTTATCCAACTTTGACAACTACAAGGCAAAAAGTCTTGAATCTACTTTCAAGGATAAGTTTATATTGAAAGATTTTGATAAAAAGAAGCAGAAGAAGAAGATGTCAATACACTAGAAGCACTACTAGCAAGAAGATTCCATAGAGAAAAAGGAAAATTCAAAGGTAAGCTACCCATCATTCATTTTAATTGCAATAAAGTTGGACATATTGATACTAGGTGTCCAAAAAAGGGAAACTACAAAGGAAAAAGAAATGAAGACTACAAAGAGTACAAAGACAAATGCAAGAAGTGCTAGATTGTTGAAGAAGATTATTTTGATGAACACGATGATGAAGTTGTCTATGTTGCAATAAAGAAAAAGTCTGATAAAGATGAGGGAACTACACTTGTAACCTATGTAAACAAGAATGACAAATGGATCATTAGTAGTGGATGTTCACATCACATGACAGGAGATAAAAGTAAGTTAATTACCTTAACCTAGTATGATGGAAATAGTGTTAGATTTGGTAATGATGCTCCATGTCTAATAAAAGGAAAATTTTCCATTAAGCTTATAGAAAAAATCTCATGTAATAATGCATACTATGTTGAAGTATTAAATTACAATCTGTTGAGTGTGTCACACTTAAGCAATGTGGGATGAAAAGTTGAATTTGGAAACAAAACTGTCAAGATATATGACACAAATGGAAATTTGATTAGAAAAGGAGATCAACCTAGAAGCAATCTATTTTACCTTGATATAATGGATGCTATTTTTCTTATTGTGAAATTTGATGATGTGTGTCTATGGCATAAAAAGTTGTGTCATGTTAACTTTGATAACCTGATTAGTATTAGAAACATGAAGAAAGTTAGAGGTTTGCCCAAGCTGAAAAAGCCTAATAATGTGATATGCAAACAATATCAGCTAGGAAAAATGACTAAGTCAAGTTTCAAAAGTAAAATTTATTCTTCTAAAGAGATACTAGAGATTGTTCATACTAACTTGTGTGGACCTATAGAAGTACAAAGTCACAAGGGAGAAAAGTATATAATGTTGTTTGTAGATGATTACTCTAGGATGATGGTAGTCATGTTTGTAAAGAAAAAGTCTGATGCCTTTCAAATATTTAAGTGGTTTTTGGCAAGAGTTCAAAAATAAAGAGGTAAAAGTCTAAAATGTTTGAGATTAGATAGAGGAGGAGAGTTCATGTCAAGAGAGTTTAAGATGTTCTATAATGATAAAGAAATCAAAAGACAGACTTCTACACTAATGACCGCTACACAAAATGGAATTGCTAAAAGAAGAAATAGGTCGATAATGGATTGTACCAGAACACAGATGATGGAGAAGAATGTTTCTCTAAAGTACTGGAGAGAAGCTGTAAGTACAACAATCTACACCCTTAATCGAGTGCAAATCAAGAAACTTACTAATTTAACACCTTTTGAATTATGGTATGGTCAATCACCCAATGTAAAACATTTCAAGGTATTTGGGAGCAAATGCTATATTCTTAAAGATGCTAGAAATGGTAAGTTTGATGAAAAACATTGTGAATGTATATTATTTGGCTACTCCACAAGAAGTAAAGCATATACATGTTTAAATATTAACACTAACAAAAATGTGGAAAGTGCAAATGTAAATTTTGATGAATACATAGAAGTTCATGATGCTGAACCCATTAAAAGATTAGAAGAATATAAATAATTTGTATACCACTATGAAGGAATTCCTACTAGAGAAGAAGTTTCCAATCAAGTTGGGGGCCAACAACAAGTTTCAATAACTATCAAGTCACTACCAGTGAATACCAAACTAAATTTAGGAACTAGGCTACATTCATATGCCAAATTACAGAATGAAGAAACTACACATTCCAATTTTGAAGTTAGCACACATGGTAGAGATGTTGAGATACTTGATAGAAGTATCCATAGTGACTCTAATACTGAAAGATTAAATGAAGAAACAAGAGCTGAACCAAGACTATCCAACTATGTTGGAAGACATCACCCTACTGATCAAATCATTAGAAATAAGGATGCTAGACCAATGACAAGGAATAGACTAAGGAATGAATCATGCTTACCAAGCTAGAAAGAACCTAAACTAGTGAGAGATGCACTAGAAAATTATTATTGGAGCAAAGCTATGGAAGAAGAAATTGAGAAAATAGTGAAGAAAAAAACTTGGAGTTTAGTTCCAAGAGTAGATGAAAAAAATATGATGGGTACCAAGTGGGCATTTAGGAATAAGCTAGATGAAAATGGTGAAATCACAAGAAACAAAGCCAGAATAGTTTGTAAAGGATACAACCAAGAAGAAGAAATAGACTCTAGGAAAAAATTTAACCCTATTGCAAGAATGGAAGGAGTAAGAACTCTACTTGCATATGTGGACTAAAATGGATTCAAAGTCTATTAGATGGATGTTAAGTCCACATTTCTGAATGACATACTAGAAGAAAAAGTCTACATAGAATAGCGAGAGGGATTTGTTGTTGACAACAACAAGGATATGGTATGCAAACTACATAAAGCACTTTATGGTTTGAAACAAGCACCAAGAGGATGGTATGAAAGACTTCATAAGTATCCTATAAAATTGGATTTGAGAGAACTAATGATAACAACAATCTATACATCAAGCCAAAAAAAGGTAAAGACATACTTGTACCTGAAATCTTTGTTGATGATATAATATTTCGAGGACAAGATGCTCTATGAAATGATTTTGCCAATCTGATGAAACATGAATTTGAAATGTCAATTTTTGGTGAGATCAAATTCTTTTTTGGGCTACAAGTTTATCAAATGAGGTATGGCATATTTGTTACCCAGTCAAAGTACATCAAGGAGATACTAAGAAAAGTTGGACCGGAACATTCAAAACTAGTGAGTACACCTATGATAATAGGACATAAGTTATGAAAGAATGATGAGCCTGCTTAAGTGAATCAAAGACTATATAGGTCAATGATTGGTAAGTTACAATATGTTGTACATAGCAGACCTGATATTACATTGTTTGTTGGAATATTTGCAAGATTTTTTGCAAATACCAAAGAAAATCATTTAATGGTAATAAAGACAATAATGAGATACTTAAAAGGAATAAAAGCGTTTGGCGTATACTATAAGATGAACGAAAAAGTTTGATTTAAGAGCCTACATTGATGCTGATTGGGTAGGAAGTATAGATGATATGAAGAACACCAGTAGAGGAGCACTTTTCTTAGGCAAGAGACTAGTTACATGGAATAGTAAGAAACAAAGTTGTACTTCACAATCCACACCTAAAGCTGAATATGTTATAGCTGCTATACACTACACCAACATTGTATGGATCAAGTATCTACTCAATTTTATGAAGGAAGAGATAAAAAAACCTATGATACTTTATTATGATAATACTAGTGCCATAAATATATCAAAGAATCCAATGATGCATGCTAAGATAGTGCACATTGCAATCAAGTATCATTATGTAAAAGATCTAGGTGAAGAAAAAGAGTTAAAGATGGAGTTTGTCAATTCAAAGGAACAAATTGCTGATATCTTCAAAAAAACATTACCTAAGGATGCATATGAATACCTTAGAGGTAAGTTAGGGGTGATACCCCATTCAAAGGTTGGTTAAGTAATAGCAAGACTGCCCTGCATGAAATAGGCTAATTGCCAAATGTCACAAATTGATGCAAAGGATCTTACTTTAGGTATTTCCTAAAGTAATCAAAGTGCTAAAATTCCAAATCAGTCACAAGAAAGGTGATAGAGGGAGAAACTGAAGCTACTACAAATTCTACATCTACATGTTAAAGATGTTGAAATTACGTCTTTGGCATTGTTTTCAAAGAGGGAGAAATAATAGAAATTGATCAAAATTAAGAAGGGAAATAGGAGAGGAAGCTATAAAGAAAAAGAGAAATAATAGAACAGATCAAAAGCTCAGAGGGAGAAAACAACAGAAGAAAACTTAGTAGAAACTAGTCATCCTACATAGAAGAAACAAATTAGGATGATAGATCAAAGAGAGAGAAAAGATAAAGTATATTAGAAAGGGAGATAATTGAGATGATTACCCTAATATACCTTGTAAGATTTATTTGTAAGAAAATAATTTTAGAGGGATTCATAAGAAGTTGGAAGTTGCTGATGGAAGGAACAATTTTGAATCCAAGATTTTTTGTTTGGCATTTTCTTACTATTTTAACCTAGTTAGTTTGGTCAAACAAAATGTTTTACCATTTAGATTACTTGGTTGATCAATTTTGTTTTCTATCAATGCCAAAGAGGGAGATTGTTGAAGTAGAACATATGTCTCAATCATTGTTTTGTCACTAATGTAAAGTCTACTATTTGCTGGTAAGACTATTACAAATGCTGTAGAATAATTGAGAGAGGGGGGGGGGGGGTGTGTGAATTGTTTATTCAATGTCCAAAACTACCTCATCAATCTTTTTTACTAAGTATAGTGAGCCCATTCAAAGTAACCATGCATCCAAGCTAACACTTTCAACTAAGCAAGTTATTAATAAATCAACATGCAGAAATCAAACATGAAAGATTAACACATAACATAGTGATTTACATGGAAACCCAATTTGGAAAAAACCACCACTAACATGCTACCTTGTTTCTCACCCTTCTGAAGTGATGCCCTATGAAAGGCCTACCATGTTAAAGACTACAACACACTATTAGATGTGACCCAGTTAAGGGATTTCAAACACCCTATTAGGAGTGTGCCTGGTTAAATGACTTTTGAACATTCAGCTTGGAATGTCACCTTGTTAAAGGATTTCTTAATGGCTATTAGGCCAACCTAAGTCCATAGGATTTTTCCATAACTGATACAATTGTAAGAGAGTAACAATAAATGCTTTTGACCTAATACAAATCACAACTTAACTTTTAGATTTTATATCTCAATTTTGCATGTGCATTGTCTAGCCTTCAATCTTTGTAGCTCTGATAGCTTGTCCTTCTTTCAAGCTTTGTCTCCTTGGTTCTTCTTGTTCATTGTGGAAATGCAATCTCTTCTCTATGGTCACTTATCAAAGTAGAGTCTTTGTGCTATGTTCTTCACTCTTTGTGCCTTCTTGAAACTTACAAACTCTAGCCAACCACTCTCTCACCACACTATCTTCGATTCATGACCTATAACTTCTTAAGTACAATTTTAGAATAAATTTCTTTCTCTTACTTCCCACTCATAATTTGGATTTGAATTGATTTGATAAGATATAATGTATCTTTCCCTCCACTTTATTTTTTTCTAGAAACATCATGTGGAATCCACCTGTATTCACCTAAAAATACTTAACCTAAAATTACATACCACCATCTCAACATCCCTATCTTCCATCTACTTCACAAAATTCAAGGCAAATCTTTGAATTTTCAAATAACCTAGTAGCTCAACATTATTGAATTACTAGTGCTTAGCACATATAGTGTTACTCAACACTTGAACTTTGCTCAGCACCTACTGTGGATTCACTTGGAATCAACTAAATTTTACTAGTGCTCAACACCTATTACATTTTCTTTCTTGGTACCTAAACTTTTCTCAACACCTATTTATTGCTTGGAACTTGAACACTTTCACTTGGCACACACTAGATTTTGCATTTTCTTAGCACTAACTAAAAAATCTACTCAGCATGAACTAACTTGCTCGGCACCCACTAATGAATTCAGTCAAGCTTTGTAGAAAACCTTGTTACAAATTATTCTTCTAATGTTTCTAAGTGTAACCAACTTTTGTATCTCTGAGTATATTATCAATACATCATTTTACCAATCTCTTAACTAATACTTTTACTTCATTACAATATCATAACTCAACCTTTCCCTTAGGTTCTTTTGTTACATCTAATTGATTAACTCCTCCTCATCAATCAACTAAGTGATAGTACTTGGATCTTATAAGCAATTATCATTCCAACAAATAGTAGGTTAGGAATCACTGAAAAAACAATGATTGAAAACACTCTTTATCAACAACCTCCCTTCTTCAATATCTTTAACAATGATCTTTTCAATAATATTCTAACAAAGACAATTGTTTATAAGATCCAAGTACTATCACTTAGTTGATTGATGATGAGTATTTAATCAATAAGATGTAATAATAGCACCTAGAGGAAAGGTTGAGTTATGGTTATGTAATGAAGTACATGGATCAATTAAGACAATGGTGAAATGATGTATTGATAATATTCTTGTAAATACAAAGGTTGGCTACACTTAGAAACTTTAGAAGAACAAGTAATACAAAGGCTATCTGAAAGCTTGACAAAAGTTGATAGTAGGTTCTGAGAAAATTTAGTTCATGCCAAGCATTAAATCTACTGGTGACGAGTAAAAGGAAATTCTAGGTTGTTCTGAGTAACACAGTTAGTGTCGAGAAAAATATAATAGGTGTTTTGCATTAGTAAATTGTAGTTGATGCCGAGTGAACTCACAATAGATTTTGAGCAATGCAGTATGTGCCAAGTATCAGTAGTTCAATAATGCCAAGTTGCTGCATTATTAGAAAAGTGAAAGATTCCCCAAATCTAAGCTAACAAGTTTGTTATCTTGAATTTTTTGAACCAAGTGGAAGATAGGGTTGATGAGCTGGTGGTACAAAATTTGAGGTTAACCATTTTCTAGGCAATTTCAAAGGGATTCTAGGAGAAGTTTCTAGAAGAGATGAGATAAGACATAGATACATTGTATCCTACCTAATCCATCCAAACCCTAAATTTGATGATGGAAAATATAGTAGAAAAAATATTCTAATTTCCTATTGAAGGAATGTCTAGTCATGAAGCAAAGTCTCCAAATATGAGAGAGTGGTATCAAGGAGGAGACATTGAGAAGGTCAGGAAAGGCCAATGAAGAATAGAGATAGAGACTTTGCTTCATCAAGTGACCATAGGAGTGACTGCATTATCACAACAAGAAAAAGGCTTAAGGAGACAAAAGCTTGAAGAGTGAACAAGCTATTAGAGATGCAAAGATTGAAAGCCAAGCATAATTGAGGACTAAATTATGATTTGAGATCTGCAAGATAAGTTGTAAGTTGTATTAGATCAAATCTCTACTATTAGTCTAACAATTTTATTAGTTAGGGTAAAATCCTTTGGATTAAGGTTGACTTAACAATCATTAGAAAATCCTTTAATAGGGTGGTATTCCAAGTGAATCGCCTAAAGTCCTTTAACCAAGCTCACTTCTAATAGGGTGATTGAAATGCCTTAACCAAGTCACATTTAACAATGTGTGTTGTAACCTTTAATAGGTTTGGCCTTTCATAGGGCATCACTTCAGAAGAGTGAAGGAGTAGCATATTACTGGTGGTTTTTCCCAAATTGGGTTTCCATGTTAAATCACTGTGTCAAATGTGTTGATGTTTAATTTTTTATTACTGTATGTTGATTTAATAGTAACCTACAAGTTTTAGTGATTATCTTGGATGCATGAATAGATATGAATGTTTAATGTGTTCACTAAGGTAAGTGAGAAGTTTTATTAGTACATCTGGACCTTGAATAACTGATTCAACCCCCTTGTCAATTATTCTAAAGAATTCAAACATGCTAACCATAATTAAATTAGTTTATGTACTATGAGCCACATATAGTTCAAGAATAATATGTAGTACTAGAATTTTATAACTCTAAACCTAACTATAACTCTAATTAATAAGTCTTAACCTAACCCTAATGTTTTAACTTTAAGCCTAAACCTAAAATAAACTCTAAAGTTAACATTATCTCTAACTCTAACCATAGTCCTACTTATTTCCCTAGTAACCTTAGCCATGATTGTGACAATATAAATATTAAATTATATAGTGAATCTAGTTCTATATTCAACCTAGAGTAATGTGTCACTTAGTCAACCCATGTGATCTAAACTTAATTGAAACAATTTTATGAAGTTGTCACACACACACAACATAAATATATAGTACGTGTGTTATGTTTGTTTCATTTTATAAAATTCTATGTACATGTACATAACATATGTTTATTTTATGTTTAAAAACATATTATTTAATTTCACATGTTTACAAAATTATAGTTTCTTAAATTTCATCAAGTACAATAAATTTCAAGTTTATTAAATGTCATGTTTTAATTTAGGATGTACAAGTTCACACATGTAGTACTATACATATATTATGTTTGTTTCATGTTTACATGTATTATACATGTATATTAATTTCATGTTTACGATATTCGTGTTTATTAAATGTCATTGTACTTGATAAATTTAATGTTTATTAAAAATTTCATATTTAAATTTAAATTTTAGGTTTATGTTATATACATGCATGTAGAATATATATGTTGACCTTCACATGGTAGATCAATAGCCTCATATTCCCCCAAATAGAAACCTCCTATCCCACCTCCCTGAGAAACAACCTCCTATCCCCTTGAGAAATCGCCTCCTATCTCCCCCTAAATAGTGGAAGCCTTCTATTCCCTAAGTAGTAATAACCTACTATTCCCTAAGTAGCTATAGCCTCCTATCCCCCCCAACAATGTGCTATTTCCATAGATTAGTAGCCTATCCTACCTAACATACTATACGACCAAAATAACCAAGAGATTCCTAGACTTCATGAGTCCTTGTCTAGTGGCACATGTTCTAGTGTGTATAATAGTACATTTTAGAGCATCTTATGAAGCCTCACATATATTAGAGATGAGATTCATGGTGTTGCTCTGTATTCTACATGTACTATATATATTGTCCTTGATAGTAAGATATGAGACATCTCTTCAGGGCTCTCATTATAGTAGGTATAGGGCTTAGTACCAAAAGAGACACTAAAGAGGGAATGTTTCCCTCATTATCTTCCACTAAAGTACATGAAGGGGTATTCTCCCCTTAAGTTTATAGATTCAAATATGGATACACTTATATACCCATCCTTCCTTTCTTCTCATGGTCATTATCCAAATAATGACCAAATTCCACTCTATTTTGCATGACAACTTTATGATGAGGTTCACTTAGGTAGGGTACTAAACTACATTGATTTACCACCACATTTAGGATAGGGGCATGCTAAACTAGTTGATAGGTAGTTGAGTCATCCACCATTGACACATAGGTCGATTGTCAAAGAGAGGGCACCTGCTATTTCCCTAGTATTAGGTTTGTCAGTTGATAAGACCATACATAGCACATAGTTGTGGGGGGTGATTTAGGGAGTTGGAGATATTTTTGTAGCTATCAAATCTATTTTGAGTGATGACATTGGCTAGTATTCAATGTCGCATCAGTGTTCTAGATCATCTCCTAGAGCTTCATCTTTAGGTGAATTATACTATGTAGTAGGCATCCATTCACTAAAAATCTTAAGTGGGTCTCACTAGTGTCATGCCTGACCACTACTTTGGGTTTTTCTATAAATTAGGACTTTGTTGTTTTAAGATTTTATTCTGATGTTATGATTGAATTTCTATAGAACTTGGTTATAATACTATTGTTGAATCATGAGACTAATGCTGAACGTATTTTTTGAGAAGAACTATGTTTTAGCAATAAATGTGATTTAGGATTTTATGAATTGAATTTGGCATATCATTGATTTCAAGTTGATAGATTATCAATTATGTTATTATGTTTTTAACTCTTTGTTTACTGCATTCTATTTCATGTTGTATGTTGACTTGATGTTGCAAATATACTTAAATGGTTATATGTTGTTTTTATTCAGAATCCTTCATTGTACTTTCATATATGTTACTATACAAGGATTAAATATTTAGATCGTGTTAACCTTAAGATGGTTTCATTTCATGACTCATATTGAATTGTTAATTGAGGGAACCATGGGTTTCATTTTTATATTTATATATGTGTTTTCTTATGATTAAAGGTCTAACATCTTAGGTAGAGGTTGGCATATACATTTGTATTTGTTTTTTTTGTTTTTCTTTTTTTTTAAAGAGTTAAATCACCTCTTAAGCATTTAGCATTGATGTAACCCTAAATGGGTATCGATTGCTATGAAGGAGGGTAACATTATTATTTCATTTGATCCAAATTCATGGTGATGGACTTGGTACTACTGAACTTATGGCATTGAAGTTTTAGTCAGCCATATCTTGATGTCATTCGAGTTTTTCTGCTGGTTATGGGCCAGTTTCTGAGCCACATTGCTCTGTTGATTTTATATCTGTGATTTTGTGCTGAGATATCGATATTTTTATGGGATTTGGTTCGAAGGTTAACTTGGATATTGGGTTTAACTCAATGGAGTTATTTCTCAGTAGTTGGCTGTTGTTGTTTATGGGGTTTTTGCTTCACTCCATCGTGAAGTCTTTTG
Source organism: Cupressus sempervirens (assembly GCA_028749045.1). NCBI lineage: Eukaryota > Viridiplantae > Streptophyta > Pinopsida > Cupressales > Cupressaceae > Cupressus > Cupressus sempervirens. The sequence goes on from CM053791.1 coordinate 73,819,790, forward strand.
CGAATTGTGTGAGTCGACATTGTAGAGTTTTCTCACCAGTGTTGGATTCAGTTTTTGGGGTTTTGGCATCAAGTTGGATTGAAGAACAATCTTCCATCTTCAATTTTTCAGGTGGGGGCAATTTCTTACCCTACTCTTTCACTATGTTTTTAAATGCCATGTTACTTTCTTTTTGCATAATGTAAAAGTTATCAGATTTACATAGTGTAAAATTTTACATTCAGGGATGAGTATATGCACTGTGTGCGATGCATAGTTCTGCATATATTCACCTTTGAATGTGGAAGTTGTGGAGAAATTTGACTAGAAGTTGCTTCATTTATGTTTATTTAGATTCGCCTCAAACATATGTTTCCCACCAAGTTGAGTTTTGTGAGAAACATATGGATGTAGTAGTGAGCATGTTGGTAGTTGTGTTATTTGTGAGCAAGTTTTGTGCTCCCTTTGGTATGACCTTTGTGAGAACCCATACCTCCAACTTATTTGGTAATATATATCAAAATGGGAGTGGCTCGACCTTAGACTTGAGAATGTTTTAAAAAAATGGGCTCGTGTCTGCTGTCGAGGGCAGAGGCATTTTGTCAAATGGTTTGTGTGAAACCATAACAATGTTAAATTATCATGTTATTTGCATAGAATTTTATGGGTAATGAAATTTTTGAAATATCTTCATGAAAGATGGTCGATATAATGTCTGAACATTGTTAGTTCAAATTCCTTATGATAGTTACTTTGTTTTATGATATTGATGAGTAATACGATGGTTTTGTCATTAATTTTTTTAAAAAAGTGTTGAATCCAATAATATGTTTAGATTATTGAAAACAATAACTTAGTAAATAGTTGGTGATGGTTTTGGAAATGACATTTTGTCAAATGTTTTAAAAGAAAACTTGTTTTGAATAGGAAACTTTGTGATAGTATAAATTTTTCCATAATTTATGATGGAGACTTGAGTTATGAATAACTGTTGTTGTGGAATTGGTTGCAAATGAACAAGACATTATTTTGAGAGCATAGATATAGGTAGTTGCTGTTGTATCACCAAGGTTATTATGCGAACAACTTGTGATCATCTTACTATTTTTGGGATTTTTCATCTTATTCATTTCTTTTTTGGTCATTGATGTAATGTAAGTTATATTACATATTTGTGAGTCATATTTCAAATTTAATCTGGATATTGTATTTTAAATGCTGATTGTAGATATAAGTTGGTTGTATCTCACCATTAAACAGTGGTAAAACATTAAAAGACACTTGGACATTCAGTAACCTTGTAGGTTATCTTTTGTTCAGCATTGACTACACTTGGATTTAGTAATACTTGATTTTATTATGAAGTGTTTTAATAAGCATTTACAGATTTTTTGGATATAAGATGTATTTCTGTTCTTAGATAAAATGGAAAGTCGTATTAAGATATGAGATGAATTATGATATATGTTGGTGTGATGAAACAAGGGTATCATATGTACATTGTATTATTATCTTGGCCAATTCGGAGGTTAAGCTTACTTTTTTATAATAGTAGAGATAAGTAGTACAGTACTACGACTGGTAAATATCATTCAATTGATGTAGCAGTTTAGTGATATTTACGAGATTGTAATATTGTAGTATTTACTTTTGTTATTAAAATAACTTAAGTTTACTTTAAAATTGATAGTAGAAGATGAGAGTTTTAAAAGATGAAGAATGTAATATCATGAGAAAACTAACCTGTTATTAGTTACATGTGCATTCTTAGAATATCTATTTGATGTGTATGTTAAGGATAGCTATAGTGAACGTATATTAAGGTGGCTGAATATTGATTTATTCTATTCAGTTAATTAAATTCAATGATAATTTTAAGATGAATTGGGAGGGTTAATTATAAATAAAAGATAATTGGCCTTACCTATGACTTAAACCAGTAAGGTTAAGTATGGAGAACAAGGCAAGTCTCTATTGCGTCATTTCACAAGTATTATAGAGAACCCCACTATGTGTTGTTTAAGGGCTTACCATATATGTATGCAGTATCTTAGCACAATAGTGATGACACCTCAGTATATATATGGTTCATTAACTATTTATTCTTAGTGCGAGTTTAATTTTGCATTGTTTAGAAGGTGTTACTTCTTGCATAGTAATATTAGAATTGCACTAGGTTATGTGGTTAGATATCTTCTTTAAGGTTATATATATATATATATATATGTTAATTCTAACATGTATGTAGGTGGACTACATTTTTTAACTTAGTGTGTACTGAGCCCTCTATGTGTTGTGTTGCATGTTTGTGTTATTTCAGGTGTTCAAGTTAAATATCTAGTGTGAAGGAAGACTATTGTAGTTACTTCATGAAACTGAATTTGATACTTGTAAATTTTATTTGTGGGACCTAGGCATCTTTGAATGATATTGTTCATAAATATTGTACTAAACTCATTATGTATAGACATCTTTATGGAAATATATTTTGATGATATATTCTTTTATGTTGAGGTTTACAATTCTGAGAATGATTCAATCTTTATACTTGATCTTGCAATTTGATGATTAAATACATTTTTTTTTCCATGGTTCTTTATGTTTGTTCATAGCTTAGTTTTATTTATTTTTTTGTGGTGTGTTAGATTTGGTATCGGAGCAAAGGTTAGATTAACCAAGACTCTTGGGTTTTAGGGTTTTTCTCATTTTTGATAAGTTATTAAAAATTAATTGTTTTAGGTTGTTATCATGCCTTCTGTCACTAGAGGAACTCGAGGTCATGGTATTCCTAAAGATAACCTTGCTGGCAGAGGTAGAGGTAGAGGCAGGGGCCATGGTAGAGGTCCTAGGCACCAAGGAAATGTTGGGGATGATCAGTTTGATTAGAATGCTGGGGTTGGAAACAATCAAGATAATCGGGCAGATCAAGCTATGGTACTTCAACAGATACCGGAATGTCTTGATAATATTGAGACTAATAACCAGATTCTTGGTGGGGGTGTGAATGTGTGGGTACCTTTTCTGTAGGGTATTAAACTTCCAGTAGAGGATGATCTAGTGGCTAGAGCTCAGCTCAAGGATCTTTCCAAGGTAAAAGGGCCACTATTTTATGGTATGGAACAAGGTACAGTAGTAGAGGCTTGGCTGCTGAATATTGAGCGATGCTTTATCTTACACCATTACTTGAGTAATGTGAAAGTAAGATGGACAGTTATCCATTTGAGGGGATTAAATTCTTTGTGGTGGGAATAGGAGTTGGAGAAGCTGGGTATTGATATCTCTCTAGTTACTTGGGAGCTCTTTGTAGAGCAATTCAAGGAGAGGTTTATGTTAGAATATTGGCGAGAGGCCCGTGCAGAGGAGTTCTTTCAGATTATGCAATCTGGCTCTACAGTGGAAGCTTATGAACATAGGTTCTACAAGCTTAAGAAGTTTTTTGGTTGGGTAGAAAATGATAAAGCCATGATACAACATTTCATTAGGGGGCTTATGCCCAAGATCAAGGAGGAAGTGAGAACTTTCAGACCTGTGTCTATGCAGGAAGCTTCGAAGCAAGCAAAGTTGATTAAGATGAAGTTTGACTATCATGGGACTTCATACAAAACTAGCATGGATCTACCTACCCTGAATGTCAGTAAGAATCAAAAGCCTCCTCAAAATAGTTCAAAATCAAGATTTTCTATTGGGAAATTCAAGAAGAGAAAGTTCAGTAAGAACTCCAAGGGTTTAGAACAACCTAAACCATTTCAACCACATCAAAGTGTGCAAAGTAATAACCCATCTCCTAACCTTTCTGGTCAGAATATGGGATTTCAGAAATCTATTGAGTGTTATCATTGTGGTTAGATAGGTCATTACTAGTCTCAGTGCCCTAATTGGGACAAACTAAAGTTTGGACCTAAGCCAGCTAGGTTTGAAGTGACAGTTGGTGATTCTTACAAGAACCACCGTGTTTTTGCTACCCTAGATCAGAAGCAAGCAGAACATTAGAACATGGTTATTGAAGCTTAGGGTAATACTCAAGGTATGAAAGTATCTATTTTATTTGACTCTGGAGCTACATATTCCTTTATTTCTTCTGCTTTAGTTTCTTATAGTGGAATTCTTATGGTTAAGGCAAGGAATAGATGGCAAGTGGAGTTAGCGTCCGGTTCTAGGGTGAACACTGATATAGTTGTTCCTGACTATAAGATTCAAATGAAACCTTTTACTACTTCAGCGAACCTTAGGGTTATACCTTTAGGATTGTATGACATAGTTTTGGTAATGGATTGGTTAGAACAACATAAAGCTATTTTGGATTGCAAGGATAAGATAATCATTTTTTTGGATGATGTTGGATCAGCTAGAGTTATTGCTAGAATCAAGAGACCCATCTCTTTGTGGACAATTTCTGTCAAGCAATTGGCAAGGTGTGCTTGAAAAGGCTGCAGTTTGTTTGCCATAGTGGTAAATGACTTAGATGATTCCATGGATAAAGGTTCTTCTCGTGATCATCCAGTCTTGCAAAGATTTTTGGATGTTATTGTTGAAGAAATTTTGAGAATACCTCCGAGAAGAGAAATTGATTTTCAGATCAATTTAGTACCAGGAAAGGAACCAATTTCCAAGACTCCTTACAGGATGACAACTCAAGAGCTGGTTGAACTTAAATTTCAGTCAGAGGAGCTTTTGGAGAAAGGTTTGATTCATCCTAGTGTATCACCTTGGGGTGCTCCGATAATCTTTTTCAAGAAGAAAGATGGCTCCTTGAGACTTTGCATAGACTATAGACAGTTAAACAAGGTCACTATTAAGAACAGGTATCCTTTACCTAGAATTGATGACTTGTTTGATCAAGTCAAGGGTGCCCGAGTCTTTTTGAAGATTGATTTGAAATTTGGATATCATCAACTTAGAATCTAGGAAGCAGATATTCATAAGACAACTTTTTGCACTAGGTATGGGCACTAAAAATTCATGGTAGTACCATTTGGGTTAACTAATGCACCTTCTATTTTTATGAACCTTATGAATAGTGTGCTTAGAACTTTCCTTGATAATTTCGTAGTGGTTTTTCTAGATGATATTTTGGTATATTTTTGCTCTGTGGAGGAGCATGATCAACATTTAGAGCAAGTTTTGGAGTGCCTTCGTAGGAACAAACTGTTTGCCAATCCTTTAAAGTGTGAATTCTTCAAGTCAAAGATTTTTTACTTAGGTCATATCATTTTTGGGCATGGAATTTCTGTAGATCCATCCAAAATTCAGGCTATTGTAGAGTAGCCAGCACCTGCGAATGTGTCTGAGGTCTGTAGTTTCATGGGCTTAGCAAGCTATTATCGCAGATTTGTGTCAAACTTTTCTAGAATAGCACATCCTATCACATCTCTTTAGAGAAAAGGGAAGAGATTTGTCTAGATAGAGGAGTGCGAGGTAGCATTTCAGAAACTTAAGGAATGTTTGACCAGTGTACCCGTTCTGGCAGTCCCTGATTCAGCTAAGGAGTTTGTGGTTTGCACTAATGCATCTTTGGATGGCATAGGGGTAGTTTTGATGCAAGAAGGATGTGTTATAGCTTACAAGTCTAGAAAGCTAAAGAGTCATGAGGTGAATTACCCTACTCATGATCTTGAACTTGCAGCGATCATGCATGCTTTGACCAAGTGGCGGCATTTTCTTTTGGGACAAGGATTTGAGTTACATTTTTATCACCAAAGCCTTCAGTATCTTTTCACACAACCAGACCTCAATGCTAGGTAGCAAAGATGGATGAAGTTCTTGTGTGAATATGACTTTGGGATTAGTTATGTACAAGGAGAACGTTGTTGCTGATGCACTTAGTAGATGGTGACATGAATTATCTTCTTTGATCCTAACTGTGGATCTTAAGGATAAGATTTTACAGAACCTTTCCTTAGACCATTGGTTTCAAGATGTTAAGGTAGTTATTGATAGTGGCAACATCTTGGAAGGGCGTTTTGAGGGGTATTTAGTAAATACTAAAGATTTACTGCTTTTTAGAGGAAGTGTGTACGTTCCTAATTCAGGTGATCTGAGAAATCTGGTTATGTTTGAGGCCCTCAAAGCACCATATTCAGCTCACCTAGGTGTCAAGAAAATGCATTTTGACCTTAAGCAGCATTATTATTGGCCTAGAATGAAGAGAGACATAGTAATTTTTGTGGCTCGATGCTTGGAGTGTTAGCAGGTTAAGGCTGAACATCAGCACCCTGCGGGACTATTGCAACCACACAATATTCCAGAATGGAAATGGGACACCATTTCTATAGATTTTATTATTGGATTTCCTATTATAGCTCATAGGAATGATGCTATTATGGTGGTAGTGGACTATTTGTCTTAGGTTGCCCACTTTATCCCAATTAGATCATCCTATAATGCAGCAATGGTTGCCAAGATTTTTATGGAACAAGTAGTTAAGTTACATGGTATTCCTAAAAAGATTATATTTGATAGGGGTCCAATGTTTACATCTTCTCTTTGGAGATCCATGTAGTGAAAGTTAGGTACTCAACTGAATTCTAGTTCAACTTATCACCCAGAGATAGACGAACAAATTGAACGTGTCAATCAGATTTTGAAAGACATGCTTAGGATGTACATAATGAATAGACAGAATAAATGGGAGGATTATCTACATTTGGTAGAGTTCACTTATAATAATGGATATCATAGTTCCATAGGTATGGCACCATTTCAGGCATTGTATGGTAGGCCTCGTAGGATGCCTCTTAGTTGGGATAATTTGGAGGACAAGACTCTTTTAGGACCTGATATGTTGCTAGATTTGGAGCAGCAAGTTAAAAGGATCAGAGAGCACCTTATTACTACTCAAGATAGACAGAAGAAATATGTTGATAAGCATAGAGTTGACCATCAATTCTTGGTGGGTGATAAAGTGTTTCTTCGAGTAAGTGTTTCTCCGAGTAAGACCGCGTAAAAGTCCAATTTGATATGGAAAGGGATCCAAGTTAGCACCTCGATTTATGGGTCTATTTGAAATTTTGGAATAGGTTGGACTAGTTTCCTATAAACTTTCCTTGCCATCGAGTCTTTCATGTATTCATAATGTATTTCACATTTCAGTTCTGCGTAAGTATATACCTGATATTGCTCACGTTTCTGATTGGAAAAATTTGCAGATTATGGATGGACAACTCATGTTGGAACCAGTGCAGATCATTCAAAGAAAAACTATGGGTTTAAGAGGGAGAGAAATAAGGTAGGTAAAGGTCCTATGGGACCCCAATGATGAAACATCTACTACCTGGGAGGACACTGAAATGATGAGAGCAGCTCATTCGTTCTTGTTTACTGACTTCCAGGAGAAAGTCAAAACCTAGAGGGGGAGGGTGTCATGGCTGACCACTACTTTGGGTTTTTCTGCAAATTAGGACTTTGATGTTTTAAGATTTCATTCTGATGTTATGATTGAATTTCTATAGAACTTGGTTATAATACTGTTGTTGAATCATGAGACTGATGCTAAACGTATTTTCTATGAAGAACTATGTTTTAGCAATAAATTTGATTTAGGATTTTATGAATTGAATTTGGTATATCATTAATTTCAAGTTGATATATTATCGATTATGTTATTATGTTTTTAAATCTTTGTTTACTTCATTCTGTTTCATGTTGTATGTTGACTTGATATTGCAGATATACTTAAATGGTTATATGCTATTTTTATTTAGAATCCTTCATTGTACTTTCATATATGTTACCATACAGGGATTAAATATTTAGATCGTGTTAACCTTAAGATGGTTTCGTTTGATGACTCATATTGAATTATTAATTGAGGGAACCATGGTTACATTTTTTACATCTTAGGTGGAGGTTGGCATATACATTTGTATTTATTTTTTTTAAAAGAGTTAAATCACCTCTTAAGCATTTAGCATTGATGTAACCCTAAATGGGTATTGATTTCTATGAAGGATAGTAACATCATTATTTTGTTTGAGCCAAATTCATGGCGATGGACTTGGTATTGCCGAACTTATGGCACTAAAGTTTCAGTCAGCCATATCTTGATGTGAGTCAAGTTTTTTTGCTGGTTATGGGCCAGTTTTTGAGCCACATTGCTCTGTTGATTTTACATCTGTGATTTTGTGCTGAGATATCAGCATTTTTATGGGAGTTGGTTGGAAGGTTAACTTGCATATTGGGTTTAACTCAATGGAGTTATTTCTTAGTAGTTGATTGTTGTTGTTTATGGGGTTTCTGCTTCACTCCATTGTGATGTCTTCTGCGAATTGTGTGAGTCAACATTGTAGAGTTTTCTCACTGGTGTTGGATTTAGTTTTTGGGGTTTTGGCATCAAGTTGGATTGAAGAAAAATCTTCCATCTTCAATTTTTCAGGTGGAGGCAATTTCTTACCCTACTCTTTCACTCTATTTGCAAATGCCATGTTACTTTCTTTTTGCATAATGTAAAAGTTATTAGATTTACATATTGTAAAACATGCACTGTGTGCGATGCATAGTTCTGCATATATTCACCTTTGAATGTGGAAGTTGTGGAGAAATTTGACTTGAATTTGCTTCATTTATGTTTATTTAGCTTCATCTCAAGCATATGTTTCTCACCAAGTTGGGTTTTGTGAGAAACATATGGATGCAGCAGTGAGCATGCTAGTTGTTGTGTTATTTGCGAGCAATTTTTGTACTCCCTTTGGTATGAGCTTTGTGAGAACCCATAATTCCAGCTTATTTGGTAATATATATCAAAATGGGAGTGGCTCAGCCTTAGACTTGAGAATGTTTTAAAAGAAAATGGGTTCATGTCTGCTATCGAGGGCAGAGGCATTTTGTCAAATTGTTTGCATGAAACCATAACAATGTTAAATTATCATGTTATTTGCATAGCATTTTATGGGTAATGAAATTTTTGAAATATTTTCATGAAAGATGGTCGATATAATGTCTAAACATTGTTAGTTTGAATTCCTTATGACAGTTACTTTGTTTTATGATATTGATGACTAATACAAGGGTTTTGTCATTATTTTTTTAAAAAAAGTGTTGAATCCGATAATATGGTTAGATTATTGAAAGTAGTAACTTAGTAAATAGTTAGTGATGGTTTTGGAAATGACATTTTGTCAAAATTTTTAAAAGAAAACTTGTTCCAAATAGGAAAGTCTGTGATAGTATACATTTTTCCATAATTTATGATGGAGACTTGAGTTATGAATAACTGTTGTTGTGGAATTGGTTACAAATGAACAAGACATTATTTTGAGAGCATAGATATAGGTAGTTGCTGTTGTATCACCAAGGTTATTATGCGAACAACTTGTGAGCATCTTACTATTTTTGGGATTTTGCATCTTATTCATTTTCTTTTTGGTCATTGATGTAATGTAAGTTATATTACATATTTGTGAGTCATATTTAAAATTTAATTTAGATATTGTATTTCAAATGCTGATTGTAGATATAACTGGGTGGTATCTCACCCTTAAATAGTGGTAAAACATCGAAAGATACTTGGACATTCAGTAACCTTGTAGGTTATCTTTTTTTTAGCATTGACTGCACTTGGATTTAGTAATACTTGATTTTATTATGAAGTGTTTTAATAAGCATTTATAGATTGTTTTGATATAAGATGTATTTTTGTTCTTAGATAAAATGGAAAGTCATATTAAGATATGAGACAAATTATGATATATGTTGGTGTGATGAAACAAAGGTATCATATGTACATTGTATTATTATCTTGGCCAATTCCAAGGTTAAGCTTAGTTTGTTATAATAGTAGAGATAAGTAGTACAATACTACGAATGGTAAATATCATTCAACTAATGTAGCAGTTTAGTGATATTTACAAGATTGTAATATTGTAGTATTTACTTCTATTATTAAAATAACTTAAGTTTACTTTCAAATTGACAGTAGAAGATGAGAGTTTTAAAAGATGAAGAATGTAATATCATGAGAAAATTGACTTGTTATTAGTTACATGTGCATTCTTAGAATATCTATTCGATGTGTATGTTAAGGATAGCTATAGTGAATGTATATCGAGGTGGCTAAGTATCGATTTATTCTATTTAGTTAATTAAATTCAGCAATAATTTTAAGATGAATTGGGAGGGTTAATTATAAATAAAAGATAATTGGCCTTACCTATGACTTAAACTAGTAAGGTTAAGTATGGAGAACAAGGTAGGTCTCTATTGTGTCATTTTATGAGTATTATAGAGAACCCCATGATGTGTTGTTTAAGGACTTACCATATATGGATGCAGTATCTTAGCACCATAGTGATGACACCTCAGTATATATATGGTTCATTAACTAGTTATTCTTAGTGCGAGTTTAATTTTGCATTTTTTAGAAGGTGTTACTTCTTGCATAGTAATATTAGAATTGCACGAGGTTATGTGGTTAGATATTTGCTTTAAGGTTATATATATATATATATATATATATATATATATATATATATATATATATATGTTAATTCAGACATGTATGCAGGTGGACTATGCTTTTTAACTCAGTGTGTACTAAGCCCTCTATGTGTTGTGTTGCATGTTTGTGTTATTTCAGGTGTTCAAGTTGAATATCTAGTGTGAAGGAAGACTGTTGTAGTTAGTTCATGAAACTAAATTTGATACTTGTAAATTTTATTTGTGGGACCTAGGCCTCTTTGAATGATATTGTTCATCAATATTGTACTAAACTCATTATGTATAGACATCTTTATGGAAATATATTTTGATGATATATTCTTTTATGTTGAGGTTTACAGTTCTAAGAATGATTCAATCTTTGTACTTGATCTTGCAATTTGATGATTAAATAATTTTTTTTTTTCCATGGTTCTTTATGTTTATTCATAGCTTAGTTTTATTTTTTTGTTTGTGGTGTGTTACAACTAGAGTCTTGGCATGAGATATTATGAGTAGTCTTGCTAAGGATCTATTATATTCATAAAGATTCATATGAGATCATCCTTGCATACCCATATCAAATGTTCAACATTGTATCCATGGTGATATTGGGATAATCCTCAACCAAATTCCTCTCATCAATCAAATAGTGCTCATGATGGTAGTACACATCATGATCCATCTACTAACCACTCTTTTGCTACAAAGGAAAATATACATAATAGTATAGACCCTTCAACCAATGCACAACATGGTCAAAGTTTAGATATGAGCCTTGATGATTTTGACTTTATCTTTTTGACCACATGATGATTCTACTTCTATGCCATCTCATCTAGTTAGTCCTCTTGGCTTGTCATTATTAAAATGTGTGCTAGCCACTAATCATGCTAGCATAAATGCATAGATTGAGCTAGATCAGGCCCAAAAAATCTAGCTATATTGGTGGACATGATTGATGCTAGTTAGTTTGAGTATTATTAGATGTCAGCATGTACACTAGGAAATCTATAGTTATTTTACGTTCATGTTAAAATTTCAATTGAACATTTGTTCAACTAATAATTTATGCATGTATACATATCATGCCTTTGTAATTAAATACATCTTTTTATTTCATTTGTTGCATACATGTATGCATGTATTGTATTGTAGGGTGACATTTCCTCTTTTTACTCCATCTTTGATGCCAGATTGTTGACATCATTGAGACTCATTCAACGATGTTAGTATTGGATAGGTGAGTTTTAATTATTTTGAATTAGACACATGTTAGTTTTAAATGTAATATATAAATTGCATGCAATTTCTAAATTTAAAAGAGATTTAATTAAATATGAAATTATGTACATTGATTTCACTTTCTCTTGAATATATATAGGGGTCAACACATCCTAGTGAGCATCCTGATAGTCAATCTTTAGACCACACTGTGAGCAGACATTGTGATGATAGTCCTACACCTGATGATCTATACTTTTTTTATATTATAGATTATTTGATCTAGAATTTCATCCAGAGAGATTATTTGATCTAGAGATTCATCTGGATTATTCATATTTGATGATTGACATACATTTATACTATGTTCTTATATGTTAGATTATGTTGGATTATGTTAGACTATGTTATTTTACATGTTAAATTATGTTGGATATTATGTTAGATTAAATGTTAGATTATGCTGGATTATGTTAGACTATGATCTTTTACATGTTAGATTATGTTAGATAATGTTCTATTATGTTAGACTATGTTCTTTTACATGTTAGATTAGCTTGAATAATGTTCTAGTTATGTTAGAAATTATGTTAGATTGTGTTGGATTATGTTCTTTGACATGTTAGATTATGTCAAGGATAATGTTCTATTATTTTGGAAATTATACTAGATTATAATAGATTATGTTGGATTATGTTAGATTACATGTTATTTTACATGTTAGATTATGTTAATTTATAAAATTGATGTATACATATGAAATTTGTTAGGGTTAGGATTAGGTAATTAAATTTACATAATTCCTAATTAGTTACATAATTCATAATTCCTAATAATGCAAGTGATATTTATATATGATTAAAGTCTAGTCCTAATTTCATCCCCTTAAAAAAAGTCCTAATTTAATCCCCTCAAGACAAGAGTTTGAATTTCTTCCCCTTAAGGAACATGTCCTAATTAGTTCCATACAAGTTCCTAATTTCTATAATTAGTTACAAATCACAATTTAAACTTCACAAGTAAAAATGAAAGAGTAAAAGTAATATATAATTAATTAGAAGTCCTAATTTCATCCCCTTAAATTACAAGTCCTAATTTGGTCCCCTTCAGATAAGTCTTCAAATTTCTTCCCCTTCAAAGGCACATGTCCTCATTAGTTGCATAAAAGTTCCTAATTTCTATAATTAGTTACAAATCACAATTTAAACTTCACAAGTTAATGAAAGAGTAAAAGTAATATATAATTAATTCAAAAAAATTTCAAATTTAAAATGATCATGTTCAACAAAATTTCAGATTGTTGAACCAAATTTTAGATTTCAAATAGTTCAAATAAATTTCAAAATGTTCAAGTTGTTTCAAATTAAAAGTTGTTTCTATCTTGTATCAAGTGGGTAAGCTTGTTGCTAGATAACATTTAATATTTTCCCATGATCATCAATATTGAGCATCCACTTACATATTCTAGGTCCTTTCACTGGATGAAGAGTTAGACTAGTGGCAATAACATGCTTAGTATACTGATATACCTTATTGTTAGGTTGATAATCAATGAAATGAATACCATTCTTAATTACTCTATTTTGCTTCAAATATGTTCCCTATACAAAAAGAGAATCTCCATACATGTCAATCAAATAAGTCAATAAATATGAATTCATAAAAAACATCAATGTACATACACGTACAAGATTCAACTATATACTAACCTATGGGAAACATAATTCCATCACTTATTTTAGTCTTGGTTAGCTTCTCTCCTTGTATGGTGCAACATAATAAATAATACATAACACCTTATACATTTTCAAATTCTTAAATGACTACAAAAAAATTTCCTACACAAAGTATATGTATATAAATTCCATGTCTCATGTACATGAGTGTGTCTATATATATATATATATATATATATATATATATATATATATATGTATGTATGTATGTATGTATGTATGTATGTATGTATGTATGTATGTATGTATGTATGTATGTATGTATGTATGTATGTATGTATGTATGTATGTATGTATGTATGTATGTATGTATGTATGTATGTATGTATGTATGTATGTATATAAATTTTAAAAAAATATGAAATACATACAAACTCTAATCAGTCCTAAAATATGGTCATAATCACTAGAATTCAATGGAATATCATCATAGTTTTCATTCTCAAACTCATTCACATTGGTAACATCTAGTGGCACCAAATTCTATTCACCTAGATATCCACATTCTTGATTAATGCAACCATCATAGTTTTTATCAATGCAATAAAGAAAAAAGCATGAGTATTTTTTTGTGTTCAATGACTACACATTACTCTCTATACTCATCACTAAATGCAAAGATTGTGTCTTCTCTACCCTCTTTCATGAATGCATTGATTCTCTATCGATAGTTGAATGTAAGTTCCATATAAACATATAAAACAAGAGTTTTAAACATGTGTGTACCATAATTAGTTATCACATAATGTATTAAATATAAAATTGATTCAATTTTAATATTTAAATTAATTTATAGCTAATACCTCCCAAAACACTCTAAAGGGTATGACTTGATCTTCTTGTGATGACATGATATCTATATCTATTGGCAGCATAAAATGTGTTTTGCACCACTCAACCACATCATGAGCATTATTAAGGCAATTTCCTTTATAGTCTATTTGATACTTTCTTAAAGCACATTTGATACAAGATCTTGCACCATCATGCTCACCCTTTCCATGTCTACTCTCAAAAAGACTCCAAATGTGTGGTATATTAAGGTATTAATGATGTCTACATAATGCATAAAATAGTCTAGTTGATTTAAATTTTCTTGCACACCCATCTGACCATAATTTTGTTTTCCCCCATTTGTATGCCTTTGTTTTTCAAATAATCAAAAAATTTCATAAAATAATGTTCGATGAAATGTGTGTTGTGTTCTTTGTGATCACTAGTGTAAAGGTGATACTCTTTTTGAATGACTCATGCTTGATCTATACTTTCCACACCATCAAAATCAGTTTGTGCATGTCTATAAGACACTTGAACCATAATAGTAACATGCTATGTATAGTAGCATTTCACTTGGAGTTGTTTTTGAAAAATGAAGGAGTAATTCCCTACAAAGTCAACAACAAATAAAATTGTCTCGAGTGAAAAAGTTTCTCTTAGTGTTTGAAACTATTCTGCTTGCCACATAGAAAAAAAGCATGACATATATATGGTTGAATCAATTTATGAAAATTTGACATAAATTCTCTAGCAGGTATGTCATCCTCCACATATTCCAACCTTGTTTATTCTTTTCCAGCTTTTGTTTCTCACTTTATGTACTTATATCTCTTACATTTTACCATCCTTGTCATATCAATATCTTCATCTCTCAAAGAATTTTTTTTTAGGTTACCACATGTTTCAAAAGTTTGTATTATGTAATATATTTCACCTATTGCATGATCATTTTGTTTGTCACATAAGATTGATATTATGAATTGGCTCGGTGGTTTATGAAAAGAATTGTGAGAATCACCACTTTCTTCTTTAATATTTTTGAACCCTTGATAGTACAAACAAAATTCAACATGATATCGACAAAAACATATTTCGAAACATTTAATTATCCCCAAAAAATAGGGTTTTAATCTTTCAAACATTGTTTTTCCAATCTTTGTGTCAAGATTTAAATTACAAAATCAAAGATACAATTCATGTTTATTGACATCCAACCAGTGTCTTGCATGTTGAAGATACTCCTTAGGCCCAATCCTTTGCTTAATGATATCTCTACTATTTGGTGAAGGACAATTATTATCAATCCAAAATTGAATGACTATGTTCTTAACTATTCCCACAATCCTATCAGATTGAGGAACTCTACACATTAGAATCCAGTTTCCTTCTAAAGTACTATCATCAAAATTATTTATGTTTTTCGAAGAATATAATATCATCTTTTGAATATGCTATATATGAGATGATAGTGAATAGATTTGTGTTCTTTTCCATAATTTCTTATTTAAAATAGATTTCAGTATCACTCTTTGTGCAATATATTTATCTATAGATCTAGGATTTTGTCCAATGGAATGTAACCCTTCCTTAAGAATTTCAACAATATGTTTTTTTAGTGTAGAAGTATTCCTCTTTTTTACACTTATATCTATACCCAATAGTTTCAATGACTCTTTTAATTCATCTTTAAGAAGTAAAATTGATAATATTTGAGTTTTCTCCATCGTATCAAGATTCTCAAATTGTGCAATTATTTCTTTAGACTTTTTATTCAATTTCCTCTTCTTCCTATATTTAGGTTGACTAGAATATTCTCTCAAATTTTCCACATCTCTTTCAATTAACTGATCTATGTTTCTATGATTAATTCTTTCCTTCAAACTTTAAACTAGATTAACATTCTTATTTGTTGTTTGATCTTGGGATGCAAGAAAAATTAAAATAAAGACTTAAGATACAACTTCTCTGTAGGGTCCACGTATGTATATATACATAACAAATGAACTATTAAATATAATTTTATCAGAACCTTCAAATGGTCCTCTTCAATATCCATTTCTCATTTTCAATTTCCTCATGTCCAACATTTTCATCATCTACTAGTGCATCTATACATATAACAAATAAAATCAAGAAAGTTTGTAAGGGCTTTTGTCTCTAAACTTAAAACTCAAAGATATAAAGTTTGACTCTAAACAAGTAGAAATATAGAGAGAGATTGTACTTGCAAGAGATGTGTGCATATATACATGTTTGAACTTGGAATGAACCTTCACCAACCTCAGTAAGTTGTCCCATTTCACTACATCCTAAATAAATTCATAATTTTAAACATCATAATTAAAATTTACCCTAATTCTAAATATTCATAATTTAAAAACCATAATGTTATAAACCTTAATTCTAAATATTCATAATTTAAAAACCATAATGTCATCAACTGTGATCCTAAATATTTGTAATTTAATAAAATCTAATCTTAAATATTTGTAATTCAATAAACCCTTAATATTAATTTAATAGTAACCCTAACTTTATATTTACCATATTTCTAACTGGATAAACCCTAATCCTAACTATATACATACAAAAAGTCTACAATATGATTGCACACTATATGAACTAAATTTGCATTTGAAAAAATATTGCACATGTATATATCTTGCTTCCTATAGTATCCTACTAAAGTTTTTTGATAATTTTCATCTTCTTGTTCATCTGTTCTTTTTCATGAATATTTACTTTCTCTTTTACCTTTATTGCCCATCTTGCAATTTTTTCCCAAAATTTGAAAACAAACAAGTTGAAAAATATTTTCTCCCTCCCAATTGAAGTGCAAATTATCTAATTGAATTTGAGTTCTACAATTGGAAAAAAAGAAATTATTTATATCATAATTTTTATTTTAGAATAAAACCCTAAAGGCCAACTTTACTTTCGATCAAAACTACCTAATGTAGTTTTGATCAAAAGTAAGGATGGCCCATTTAATAGCATGGGTTAGCTTTCTTAGTTTTAATAGAAACTAGGAACTTTTGTTTCTATTTAAAGTAATGTTTTTAGTTCTGATAGAAAATTATTTTCTATCAAAACTTGGTAAATATAGGTTTTTCCCGAGTGTAAGAAGATTTACTATGTTTTCATGGCTTCTAGGCCCAATTATTAGGTACAGATGGAGCATTGAAGTCATGTCATTTTTCATGATAGAAGTACTCTGAATAAGCTTTCTAATGACTATGAATG
The DNA here is from genome assembly GCA_028749045.1 of Cupressus sempervirens. Taxonomy (NCBI): domain Eukaryota; kingdom Viridiplantae; phylum Streptophyta; class Pinopsida; order Cupressales; family Cupressaceae; genus Cupressus; species Cupressus sempervirens. The sequence continues at coordinate 73,837,159 of CM053791.1, forward strand.
TGCTACATTTTGAATATTTTAGTTGTACCTTTTTACACATGAATTGAACAGAGGTTTGTTATAAAAAATAAACCTCTATATTGGACATTCATGGAAAAATAGTAACTAAGAGAATTTTTTTTGAAAAATAACTAGGGTCTCCATATTTGAGTCCTCTTTCAATAAAAAAGAAAAAGAAATCAAGTAAATATATAATAAGTTACATGTGTCAAAAGTCATGTATGTCCAAATTCATGCTAGGTCAACTTTAAACTCTAATAAAATATGAAATACTAAAGATAAAGATTTTAGATCAACTCCATGGTTTTGGTATGGATATTAAAAAACTAAATTCAAAAGAATCACATTGATATCTATTGTAGAAATAAAGTTATGTGTGTCAAAAACAATGTCACTTTTTAAAATTCATGTTTTTGATAACATACCAATTTTCGTGGGAGAAAAAATAATTCAATAAAATAAATTCAAAAATATACATAAGAAATATGTTTCGATTCTATGCAAAAAATTTCTAAAAGACTCTAATTTTGTTCATATTCAAATTCATAACCATTAAATGGCAATTTGCATCCACAAGTGAAAGTTTTCTCCAAATTTCACCATTTAGTGTCAATTTAAGCAAAAAAAGTGTAACCCACTATTGTGGGTTCACATAATGATTTATTACCACATACATCATAATCATTTCTTTTAGAGATAAGCCCTCACCTCTAAAGTATAAAATTAACTAATCAAGAATGGATGGAGTATTCAACAACTTTCCAATGATTCTAGATGCTTCAAATTTTAGCTCATCTCTTCTACTCATACACACCAGCCTATATGTAAAATAAGATTAAAAAAAAAAAAATTCTCTATCGAGGAAACTATTAAAGGCATAATTTGATTATGTAAACTAAATAATAAATCTTATCTAGAAATTATCTTTTTTAATCTTTGCAAATATTTATAAATCAAAGCATATTTTGTGTTAATGATTTGTAAATCAGTTCATTAAAAATGTGTTCATTAATGTTAAGCATGATTTAACATTGTAATGCCCCACCCGGAGATCCTTGGAACAAGGATTTAATTCAAGCCAAGATTTTTTTTTAAAAGTATGAAGGCACATGAAAACATCATACATGGATCACAAAGATCACAATGAAAGACTTCACCACAATCTTGGCAACAAATAGATCTTTGAATGCCACAACGAAACTGACACATGCAAACAAAAGCCAACAACAACCATGCACAAGATGAGGGCTCAAAGAAACAACCACACATCAACAAAACACCAAGCTAGGGTAGAATGCAAAATCCTAAAATTTGGCTATGTCTAAAATCTTGAAGCCCTGAAAATTGGCAAAGTCTAGATTTTTGAAGCCCTAAAATTTCCTAGAATCTTAATCTTATCTCCAAGAGGTCTGAAACCTATCTCAAAAGATTCATCGCATATATTAAAATATATCTTAAGTATAAGTAATTTTAAACCCCAATAGATAGACTACTGAAACACACACAGAGAAATCAAAAAGTAACACCATATGGTTGAAGAACACCAAAGAGGGTATATAAATCAACTCTCAAAAAGTTTGAACCAGACTGAAAAGTGCCCACTAGTCACCTGCATAGGTTTTTACAAAAACTAGGTGATACTTTAATATAGCATAGAAAAGTATCATGCAACATTTCTAAAGAAGTTGGGTGACACTTTTAGGGATTGGGCAATACTTCTCCCAAAGGTGTGTGACACTTTTAGGGTGTCGTATGAGATTTCTCACAAGGAGGTGTGATACTTTCTAGTATCACGTGATATTTCTCCAACAGGCATGTGATAGAATCAGGGGACACATGACAATGTTTCAATGGGCATGCAATACATTTTTTTCTCGCACCATGCTAATAAAATGTCATCCATAGAAATACAAAAACACTTAAGGAAAACACAACAAGGGAAAAATAGGGAAAAATTAAGTTCAGAACCTCCACAATGGGGAGTACCAGATCCACATAAATTGAGGAGTGAACACTCGAGCATAATCAACAATATGCCAAGGAACAAGGAATAGGAACATCTATCCATCTAAAACATAGAAATAACATAACGTACTAAAAGAAACATTATAGTGAACATAAACAACATCACAATGTACAAAAATAACATCACAATAACTAAACAACCAAATTAAGTATGTGGTTCCTCCCAACCATCAATGGCATCATAAGACTATCATGGATCCTAGCCATCCCTTGTGTGTAACATCCCAAGCCATCAATTAGATCATTGGTACTATTGTAATAGGGATGCTAGTTCTAAAAAATGCTACAATATAAGCATAAGGAAATCTAACATGCTAATAGTAAAGCATAAGATAATCCTACAAGGTAGATAACATCACCTATAACATGCTAATCAACATAATAAGGAAAACTAACATGCTAACCAAGAAGCAATAGATAATCCAATACAACAATTCACATCATCTAGTCATATGCTAAACATCATAATATGAGAATGCATCAAATAAACTAAAATCAGCTAAACTTGATATCCAAGCATTCCAATGAAAGCATAAATCACAAGAAAGCATACTCCAAAACTAAAAGCATTAAGTGAAAACATCCAACAATGGTCGCACTAGGATAAGAGACCATTTTTGTACACTGATCTCTAGCAGCGGTGAAGGTAGCTATGGCTCCCAACCATGTGGAACCCATAGGTCCACCTACCATGCTGATGGAGATAATGATCCAACCACAAACACACATAAAGAAAAACATCCAAGGCAATCACTCATGCTAGACAATATGATGGCTGTAACCAAGAACTTAAGACAATGCAAGTAGTACAGGTCCTAGTCAGACACTCCAAAGGGTACTAAGTAGGGGCTAACATCATGGAGAGTCACTGTAAATCAACAAGCCCAAGCTCAGATCTGTACAGATTCAACTCCCTCAATGGAAGGCTCATACACTATGTAAATTTAGCTCGCTCAATGGAAGGCTCATACACTAAAGCATTGTTTTATTATCTTTAGTTTTATTAAGACTCACACATTATATTTAGTTATCACTTACTTAAAACTTCCTCTACCAACCCTATGGTGTCATGAAACCAGGCTGCGAGATAGAAGCCCCCTCCATATGCTACCCTACCCTATGCATGGTCATCCTATGACAAGTGTCCGTGGGCATACATACTCTCATCCCAACCCCAATGATCATAACTTTCAGAAGTACCATGGAAGATCGAGCCTTACAAGTCACCCGATAAATGTACATGCACATACTTTTATGTGGCACACCACTATCACGAAGATCATAAAACAAGGCATGGACTAGAACACAATGCAAAAGATAACACCCAACTGAAAGCAACATGGGAGGATAGATTCAACTGGCCTCAATCTAGGAGTATGGATTCTACACGAATCTCAATGATGCAACAAGACCAAACATCATGAAATCACTCAACTATCCTCAATCTGGGAGTATGGATTCTACACAAATCCTAGTGTCCACAAAAAAAAAAACAAAGGTCCAAGATAAACTATAACAACAGGTATAAAAATCACTCAATTGAATACAATGTTGGGAGTACGAATGCAACATGCATCTCAATGCAAACAAAAAAGTGCAACACAGGTTTGACTGATATCCAAATGGATAATCTAGGTCCATGACTCAACCTATGCCAAGAAAACCCAAGAAAATAGGGAAGCATGCAAAATGAGGTTAAAACCCCAAAAATTTGGAAAATATTGAAATTAAAACCCATTTGGCCTTTGGGTAAAAAAACCCCAAAAATCCAAAAATAAAAAAATTTGAACACCGTATGCAAAAATAGCTAGCATAATGGTGGAAAACCCTAAACCCTCATCCCAAAAAATAGGGAAATGCTTGTACTTGCCCAACTAGGTAGAACTAACATACAAAAATGGAGGGGAACACTAGTTCTTAGCCTCCAAACAAACGGCTACCAGAAATGGAGCCAAAATGATAAAATAGGAAAGCCCTACCTCACAATCAAAAGGAAAAAATGGGAATTTGAACCATAAAATAAATAGCTACAAAAGTCCCTGAAAATTGTGGCAATCCAAGGTTTCCCTAAGCTGGATCCAATGACCTCAACCTCACGACGATCCTATGCTCATAGTTCTCACAACGAACAAAATAGTAAATCCTCATGAAAATGATTTTGGGTTTTACTCTCCAACTTTCTAATTCAAAAGTGAGAAGTGAGGAATTAAATTCCTTTTTGGATATTTATTCACTTTTCAAGTGAATAATCGATTAGGGCAAATAACTACCAACCTAGCTAAACCATGAATCAACCCAAATGAAAATAGGCTATTCCTAGAAATAGAAATTCATCTATGGAAAAGCTGCAAAAAATTAAATTAAATGAATTAAAAGGCCCAAAAACCCAAAAACACATAAATTTCCTTAATAGCTTTTGCAATAATGCGAACTTCTAAATGCACAAGAACAGTTACTGGTCTACTCACATAATACAAATGACTTTGGATTTAATAATCACTGAAAGGTTTCATTTAAACATTTAATTAAGGATACGCCGACCATATAGGGACGACATTGGTAAAATATGAATGGTTGAATCACTAACTCTATGTGCCACTACTAGGGATATAAATCCTGCACACTAAACAACATGATTAAGTGAAATTGCATATAATAACATATCCAAAGCAATAAATGCATTAAATCACCTAATTTAACCATTTATTTAATTATATTAAAATAATCTATTTACATCACTCACATTCGCATAAAGCATAACAACACAGGAATGAAGTAAATAACCATAGCATTAAATCCATCACATAACATAATCAATGATATGTCCAAATACTAGATAACTAGTTATCATCATAAAACACACTGTCATCTCAAAATGGCATCGTCATGCAATATGATCAAGTGCACAACATAGTAGTCTAAAATCTATGATACTGAAATCAAAGTATAACATCTGACCCTCAGCTCCTCTCAAATATAAAACATCACATAAGTAACATATATCTCTTAGACCAAAATATAACAAGGTAAATGTTCGCAACACATAACCAAATAATCCAACATGAACAATCCATTTCTAATTACTTAAGCATTTAATAATGATTGTTTAAACAACACTAAAAAGGCACTTAAAACACATAAGTGAACACAATCATAACATGACTATCCACTACTACAGGAACCTAGTCTAGTGTAGCATGGTAATAGTACACAGTGCAATCTTTGCACACATCTCAAGGTAATCATGAAACAGCCTCATGATACCACATCAATCCTGGTAACCATTGGCACAAACCTCAATGAACCATAAATCACATCATAATCTCATAAATCAGTCAAAGCACAAACAAAGCAACTAATACATCAAATCACCTCTATGGTGTAGACCACTCATGCTCACAATCATGATCCATCACAACAAAAGATCAACCAAGTTGCATCCATCAAGATGACTTATAGAAGCCAAATGGGAGAGGCACTACAAACATCAAACTTTTAACATCAAATGTACATGGAGATCAATGTCTTTTCTGAAATTAACATCATTTTTTTTCCCATAATTTAGATATGACATCTTCTTTGTCAATCAACAAAAACAATTTAAGGTTGTTTAGGTCTTGTCTCTTTATATTAAATTATTTTAGGTTTCTTCAATTGAGATTCCAAACCAAATGGTCCTCTCCATATTAATAACATTTTACAACTTTAGAGGATAGTAATAGAAAGCTCATTCTAATCAAAGTTATCTTGTGAGTTTCAATTTAATTAATAAATGTTAGAAAATTATATAATTGGGTGTATTCTACATGGTCTATAGTCATGTATGATATAATGGGCTTTTACTAACACAAAATTATGGAGATATAAGATAAAATTCTTAGCTAATTAGTTAAATAATGGAAAAAGAAGAATATAATTCTAGACTAATTAATTAAACTTACACAAGATTTAATGGAATGTTATTTTTTAAATTGAGATGATTCCACCAACAAAATTTCCTTTATATTCTAAATCAATATTGCTTAGGTATTGTTGCTCTCAAATTAATTGCAATGCTTGTTCTATTTAAAATGTTATTTTTTAAGGTATAGTTAAGATATTATTCTATACATTTAATATTATTTGGTAATATTAAGGAATAATTTTTCGTCATATTTCAAAAAAGTGTAAACCATGGTATGGAAGGATTAACAAGGAAAGGCTAAAATGGAGCGCAAGCGCAAGGGCAATGACAAAGGCAAGGGCATTGAGCAACAATACCAACAGCAACACCATAGGCGCGAGGGGGGTTTTCATGGCCTAGATCGGCATCAACATCATATGGATCTAGAGCAACTTCAACAAAGGTTCAAGGGGAAATTTCATGGTGTAGATCAGCAGCAAACCAGGTATGAGGGAAAGTCACATGGTGGCATGCGACAGGTTCAGGGTAATCAAAGCAGTCCTAATCTCGTTCTTCATGATCCCTCTTCCATTTTCTCATCCACACCCATTGCTCAACCAACACAAGATCATGATTTTGGCCAAAAATTTTCTTCTATACTAGTGGTTCAACCAATCAATTTCGTATCAAACCCTTTTCCATTTTAGAGATGCCCTTTCAAATATATTAATTCCAAATGGCTTCTGAACACTAGTAATAAGTCAATTTTCAAAGGGAAAGCAATTGTTTAGCCTACCAAACCCTTCTTCCTTAACCCTCATTTTCATGATCGATGGTTGCAACTAATATCTCATGCTCCATAAGTCACAAATGATGGGATATTGTCTATTTTTGAATAGGGTGAATCTCTTCTCATCAGAATCAAAAGCCTCGGTCACCAAATGCTTCTAGACAGGAAAAGTTATTTCAACACAATCCTCCAAAGGTTCATCTATTTCAGCAAAGAAACACTCCATATTCTTTGGTACCTATCAATGTGAATATGAGATATCAATCTAATTTCGTACAGAGAAGTCAAAAGAAAAATATCTTCAAAAAACAACTAGTATTTGACATATGTGAAGGTTGCTCCTCATGGTTGATCTATCCATATACAATCCGCCCAAATGCAAAATGATTTGATTCAAGAGAAGTTAGATCTTCCAAATGGTCCCTCTAGAGCCCCCTTCATACCAAAAAAGATTTTGAGAAAGAAAGTTCAGGGTAAGGTTCTTCCAAGCCCTCAAAATCCTACACATGATCAACAGTTACAGGATCCTGCATATGAACAATAATTACAAGACACTTGCTGAGAGAAATATTAGACTAATGACGATCAAGACCCTCTGAATCCTACTCATGAACAATAGTTGTATGTTACTTTTTCAACTCAAATGTTGCAAAGCTCAATTTCTTCTCTTCAGCAAATAGCTCTCATAGGTTAGTTTTCTCTTTCTTCTTTATCTTTCCTAGAAATTAAGACATGGGCTTTCAAATCCTAGTCTGGACTTAAAGACATTTTTTACCATGACTCAGAGTCTAATTTCTCTATTGCTATTTTTCATTCAAAAGAAGATAGAGATGTTGTTAATAAGCAGAAGGGTTGGTTCTATCATGGAGTGGGATTATTTACCATGTTGTGGATTCCAAATTTCAACCAAGGGATATACATATCCAATTATTTCCACATTGGATTTCATTTCCATCTCTTCCCTTGGAATATCATGATCCTGAGATAGTGGAAATTATAGCTAACAAGTTGGGTATTTTCCTAATACATGATTTGGTTCATATGAATGCCCTCATATGGAAATTAGGGTTTATTTGTTGACTAATATGGACAAATCGTTTCTTAATTCTATAGCTCTCATATCTAAATGGAGGAAATGGATACAATTAGTTAAGGTTCAAGATTCTTCTATGATTCAGAAACTTCAAGCTAATATTGGTCATTTTAGTTATATGTGCCAAACTGGTTAGGAGGATGTCTTACAAGTTTGTCCAGATAATTGCACTGATCCAAATATTTACTCTCCAAAAAATAAATTAATGAATTGAAACACTTCAAATGATAAAAATATATCTTCCATGTCAGGGGACCAAGTTTTCACAATAGCTAGCTTACATAATATGCATTCAAAGAACTTACATGCAAGTTAATTTTTGTCAAGCTCATTCACGGTTTACCTTCAACAATTTCTTAGGATCATGTCCTTCTTCCAAAAAGTGTGCTTCAATAGTAAAATATTTTCTTTGGAGTATTCCCTTCCATCTCTAATGGATCCCTTTACAACTATGAGTTCAAAGTTAAGTTCAAAGTTATCCCCTCTGTTAGACTTTCAACATGGGGTTCCTCCGTAGTCATTAAATTTGATCAGTTTTTAGAATAGAAGGTTCTCACTTTCATTATTAAGGAGGCCTATTTGGTGCCTCTCATTACAACCTTCTCCTATCATACTGGCTTTTATTTGTGATCAAATTTTATTTGAAATTGTCACTTCTATCATTTTTTATATTGCAAAAGAAGAAGGTATTCAAGATAAGGATTAATTCACCTGTAATTGACAGACTGCTTCAAGAATTTCAATTCTAGAATAAATTGATCCCAAATTAGGTGTTTGAAAATAAGACATATGATAACCAATTTCCTTAGGACTTTGGTGCTGGTAGTGTCGTTTCAATGGTGGAAGATTCCAAGTTAGAGGATAATATCTATTAGATAGTGCAAAAGTATATGGTTTTGTTTCCTCAATATTTTTAGTCTCAAGATCTCTCTGGTCATAATAGAGATAATTTAAAAATTTAGCCTTTATCAATATTGTAAACTTTGTCTACAATAGTCCCTATTTTTAAAACACCTAAGGCGAGAGGTAGATCGAAGGGCTCCAAAATTAAAACAAAAATTACAGCAGGTATTCAAACATCATTCGATAATAGCTTCACTATTATCGAAAGATCAATGAGGAGAACTAGGTGTTCTCCTTGTCTCCAATGAAAATTGTTTCTTGGAATGTCAGAGGATTAAATGCCTTTGACAAAAGACAAAGAATCAAACAAGTCATTGATTCTTTGCAATCAGATATTATTTTATTGCAAGAAACCAAATTATCCCAAGAAAACTTTGATAAAATAGTTGCCAATTGGAACAAATGGAAATCCTATCATATGCAAGGATTGGGTGCATCTGGGGGTTTAGCAATTCTTTGGAACCCTCTTACAGCTAATTCACAACTCCTCCAACAAGAAAGTAATTGGCAAATGATACATATAACTGCATTTGATATACCTTTTATCCTTATCAATGTATATGGACCTTCTTCATCTTTGGACAAAGCATGTGTATGGGAATCCATCACATATTCCCTTCAACTGTAGGACCAATAGAAAGTGGTTATTGGAGGTGATTTTAATGTTTTATTATCTCAATCAGAAAAAACTAGAGGTATTATCCCCCCCCCCAAAAACACTTCAAGATTTTAATGCTTTTTTAGACAATAATAATTTGATGGAAGTTCACCCAAACAATGGTTCATTTACCTAGACTAACAAAAGATTTGGATTTGCAAATATTGTTGCTTGTCTAGACAAATTTATCTTATCTATTGATTGGAAGTTGAGTCATTCAGATATCTCCTCAGAAATCCTTACATTGCTAGGATCTTATCATTTTCCTATATCTTTAAGCCTCATTTGCAATATCAAATGTTCAAAACAACATTTTCATTCTTAATTCAAATTTGAAAGTATGTGGCTCAGGCATCCAAAATTTCTACATAATATCCAATAGTGGTGGAATGAAGCTCCAATGGAAGGACTTAAAATGCATCAATTTGCAATGAAGCTAAAATATGTCAAATCTCAAATAGAACTTGGAATCAAAAGGTTTTTAAAAATGTGTTCCATCAAAAGGTAGTAGTCAAAGAATGGCCTGAAGAAGTATATAATTAGATCATCCAAAAGGGAATGACTAAAGAAACAAATTCTTCTCAAAAATTCTACAATCTCAATGGGAGGATTTGTGTGCTAAAGAAGAAATGTACTAGAGAAAAAAATCTTGGGAATTATGGCTTCAAGATGGCGATAGAAATACAAAGTTTTTTGATACTTCAGCTAAGCAAAAAAGAATTAATAGCACAATATTCCATATCAAATATGCTACCTCTAGTGATCTCTTGTCCAATGAAAATCTTATTAGAACTAAAGGCATCAAATTTTTTAAAAACCTTCTTGCACATGATGTCTTGCCTTCTCCTTCTGCATCACAAGTTGATGAACTTCTTGATTCTATTCCAAAATTGATTATAGATCAGGACAATGATATTCTAATGGCTCCCTTCACTATTCAAGAAATATGTAAGGTTGTATTTTCTTTTTTGACTGACAAAGCCCTAGGTCTAGATGGTTTTACTACATTGTTCTATCAAATTTGTTGGAATATAATTGAATGGGATTTATTGGTGACTGTTGAAGAATCTAGAAGATCTAAAAACATGTTGAAATATTTTAACACTACCAATATTTCTATTATTCCGAAAACTATGGATCCCCAAAATTTTGCAGATTTTTGACCAATATCTTTATGCAATTTATCCTATAAGATTATTACTAAAGCCATATATCTTAAGGTTTAGCATCTTATCCCACGTATTATTTGTCTAGAGCAAGGTGGATTTGTCCTAAGTAGGGAAACCATGGAAGGGGCTCTCATGGTTCATGAAGTTCTTCATTATATTAATTCAAGAAACTCTTCAAACTTTTCTATTAAAATGGACATGATGAAAGATTATGATAGAGTTTGGTAGAAATTTTTGCTTCAAGTACTTGCTAAAATGGGTTTTTCAAAAAATTGTGCAAATGGATTAAGGCATATATTTCGGGAGCTTGGTTTTCACTTATCATTAATGGTAAGCCTGTGGGTTTTTTTCCTTCTACACAAGGGATTTGACAAGGGGATCCTTTATCTCTAGTCTTATTTATTATTATCGCTGAAGTATTTAGTAGGGCCATTTCACATCAACATGTGCTAAAGAAATGGAAAGGAGCTCTTATTTTAGGTACAAACATATCTATCACACACTCTCTTTTTGCAGATGACACCCTGTTGTTTGGTTTTTCAAATGTACAGGAAGCTCACCATATTCTTTATACTCTTGATCTTTACTCAGCTTTCTCTGGTCAAGTTATTAATGCTTAGAATTCCAAGATCTATTTTTTCAATACTAAGAAAATGGTTTCTGACAAAGTTAAATAGATCTTGGGATCTTTAGAAGACTTTCTTCCCTCAGTATATTTGGGTATTCCTTTCTTCATGGGTTCAAATAAGTCTTCACATTGGTCATCAGTTATTCAACGTATTCAGAATTGAATTGCATCTTGGAAAGTTAGATGGTTGTCACTGGTAGGGAGAATTTTGTTTATCAAATCAATTTTAGCTACAATTCCTAACTATTTTATTGCTGTTCTCAAGATCCCACCCAAAGTATTGCTTTTAATTCACAAATTGATTAAGGGTTTCCTTTGGTCGGGTAATATGGATGAATCTCATAAAATTCCACTTATTTCATTGCAAGAGATGTCACATACTCCAAATTTTGGAGGGGTAGGAATTCATGATTTACTCATTAGAAATGAAGCATTTGTTGGAAAATTGATTTGCACATGTATTCTAAGTTTCAGTCTATGTGGTGCAAAATTATGTAGCAAAAATATCTAGATAACAACGATTCTTCTAGAATCCTCACTATTTCAAATCCTCCAAAAGGCTTGGCTATATGGGATTTCATGATAGCTTCATGTATAGTAGATTACATCTCTTGGGAAGTCAAAAATGGCTTAAGCATTAATTTTTGGAACGATTCCTGGAATGGTCAAATTCCCCTTTCTAAGAGTGGGATCTTATTGAATGTTATTCAAGTTGCTTAGCTTCATTGGGGGACCTAGCTTAATAATTATGTGGAATATGTTTTTGAATTTTCAAAGAAAATATTATGGAAGGATCCTTCTAGTTTACCTCTATCACCTTAGGAAATCATTTAATTTCAAAATATTTTGAATTCTAGGCAAGTTTTCTTTTTTGAAGTCAAAGATCGAATTTTTTGGGCTCCAGCTAAGGATGGAAATTATTCAGTGAAAGAGGGGTATAAAATTTTACAATAGAATGGTTTGAATAAACCTAATTCCAGAGCTTTTTCATTTTGATGGAATCTGGTTGTTCTTCCTAAAGCAGGTTGTTTCTCATGGCTAGCACTTAAATAATGGATTTTAACTAGTGACAGATTGAACAAACTACATATTGCTCTTCCTTTTAATTGTGTTCTTTGTGAGGAACATGAAGAAAATGTGGATCATCTATTTGTTACATGTTCATTTTCTTATTAATGTTGGTGCTTTATTTTGAGCAAACTTAATTATTTTACTCCTTTGCCAAATAATATTTGGGATCTCTTTCAAGCATGGCCAATTCTTTATCAAAAATCATTGTTTTCAAATCTTTGAAAATGCATCCTAGCCCTGGTAGTTTGGGCTATTTGGTGGGAACATAATGAGCATATTTTTAGAAAGGAATCCCTTCCATTAGACATTGGCTTATATGGTATTGAAAAATCAATCTCAGAAGTGACTAACTCCAGCTTAAAAATGATCAAATTCAATCTTGTTGTGACCCATTGGGATTCTCAAATTGTCCAAAATTGGAAACAATTATTCATACCAAATGGGTGGAAAATCAGCCAATCACCTACATATTTCTTACCCCGAAAGAATTTTTGGAGGCCCCCATCAAATGGCTTTTGGAAATTGAACTTTGATGGAGCTTCAAGAGGAAACCCAGGTCCATCGAGTTTTGGAGCATGTATTAGAAATTCCACTAGATAGGTTGTGGCTATCATAGTCTCTCCTTTGCCTGTTGATACTAATAACATAGTGGAGGCTCATACCCTATTGGTCGGGCTTATATTGGCTAAAAAAGGTTATTTCCATAGGCTACATATAGAAGGGGATTCTTCAGTTATTATTGATGCTTGTATCCATAGGTGCATCATTTCTTAGAATCTAAAATATGTTCTTAACCAAATTCAGAGACTTCTTGATGAATGTTTGGATGTTTTCATATTGCATATTTATCGAGAAGGGAATAAAGTTGTAGATTTTTTATCCAATTTGGGTTGTGATGGGGTTATTGCTTCTACTTTTCAACCATTACCATTTATTGAGAAACACAAGGTCCTAAAAAATCTTATTCATGATCACCTGGTAGGCTCTATTGGCTCAGTATTTGAAATTCTCTAGGGATTGCTAGGAAACTATTCGGCAACTAAACTAGTTCTTTCTAGGAAAACACATATGTTGGGGTCTCTTGGTATACAAAATGTATTTGGCATGTCAAGCTAGGCATTCAACACAAATATGCATAGCATTGGCTATTTGGCTTAGTCATAATCCTGGAATAACTACAAAGTCTGAGCTAAGCAAGATAGTTTCAAGTGCTGACATTATCAAGAGATTCTTAGGTGCCAAGTTAAACATATAGGTAATTAATGCTAATGACTTCTTTAGGTGTTGAGATTTGTAGGTAAGTAGAATAGTAGGAAAGTAACAAATGCCAGTGATAGCTTAATAGTTTTAGGTGCTAAGTTTAGTAAGAGATTCTCAGGTGCTGAGTTTAGCAAAAAGGTAATTGGTATCAAGTTATGTTGAAAAGTATCAGATGTCAAGTAAATAAAATAGTCTTCAGGTGCCCCTGAGTTATTTTGAAAACTATTAGGTGTCGAGGGTACTTGATATTCTTTAAATGTTGAGTTAATGTGTCAAGCTTATTAGGATTTTTTTAGGTACTGACCTAAGTAGGTTATTCTCAAATGCTGAGTTTCCTTGGAAACAGCGTTGGTGTGTTAATGCCAAGTTTAGCAAGATTGTTTTAGGTGCCGAGCAGAGCAGGTTATTTTTAGATGTCGAGTTTAGCACATGAGTATTATGTGCTGAGTTGTCATGGATATAGAGTTGGTTTTGAGCAAGTGTGGAAACATAGTGATAGCCAAGAAAAGTAGGCTCACATTTACAAAATCTTATTCATGATGACCCGGTAGCCTCTACTAGCTCAAAATATGAAGTTCTCTAGGGATTGCTAGGAAACTATTTGACAGTTAAACTAGTTCTTTCTAGGAAAACACACATGCTAGGGTCTCTTGGTATACAAAATGTATTTGGCATGTCTGGTAGGGAATTCAAAACACATATGCATAGCACTAGCTATTCGACTCAGTCATAACCCTAGAATAAATACAAAGTCCAAGCTAAGAAAGATAGTTTTAGGTGCTGACATTATCAGGAGATTCTTTTAGGTAATTGATGCTAAAGATTGCTTTAGGTGCTAAGATTTGTAGGTAAGTAGAGTAGTAGGAAAGTAATAGATGTCATCCATAGCTTAATAGTTTTAGGTACTGAGCTTAGTAAGAGATTCTCGAGTGTCGAGTTTAGCAAGAAGGTAATTGGTGCCAAGTTATGCTAAAAAATATCAGATGCCGAATAAATAAAATAGTCTTTAGGTGCCACTAAGTTATGTTGAAAACTATCAGGTGCCGAGGGTACTTGATATTCTTTAAATGTTGAGTTAAGGTGCCGAGCTTAGTAGGACTATTTTAGGTCCTAACCTAAGAAAGTTATTGTCAGATTCCAAGTTAAGAAAATGAGCATTAGGTGCCAAGTTTAAATAGATTTGGTGTGTTGATGCCGAGTTTAGCAGGATTATTTCAAGTGCCAAGTAGAGCAGGTTATTTTCAAATGCGGAGTTTAGAACATGAGTATTATGTGCCAAGTTGTCATGGATATAGAGTTGGTGTTGAGCAAGTGTGGAAACATAGTTATAGTCTAGAAAAGTAGGCTCACATTTACATGCTACATGATGAATTGGGGGTGGGATATCGCTTTGGCCTATGAGATGTGTCATAAACAATATTGTGCCATTATGCCAAAAAAAAAAATCATATTTGTTTTCCACCAGCATTGGAGGAAATTATGCTATCAAGTAATATTTTAGATGAGGTATTGGACCAAATGTTTATAATTCATTCATCCACAATTCGAAGAGCTATTCGACATATCATTGGTGAAGAGCTTCTATGTCCCTCAGCACTTCTATTCTTCTGTCTATCTCAGTTCATTTCAATTTTTCCTTTCCAATGCTATGGATCTCATTTAGTCCCCTGATATGCTTCAAGCTTTGGCTCAAAAGTTAATCCTTCATCAATTCTTGCTTGATAATAAATTGACTTTGGCTATGCACAAGTATGACTTATGGACTGGATTGGCATTAATTGGTGGCCTATTTTCACATTCACAACTTCTATATAAACATGAATTTTATGTCATTTTGGAGGCTCTTAAGAAGTCTATAGACATTGGTAGTTTCATTTATTTGAAACATGCTTTTCCATCTGAACCACGATTAATGGGTGTTCAATTAGTGGAAAAAATCAAGATGGTGGGTCAGGCTATGATTGATTTGCAAAGGGATTCTAATGTTTCAATCTCCATGGGTCTGAATCTAGCTCTAGTGCAATCGATTGAACATAATTTTTGGGATTTAATTGTTGAGGTTACTTCGGATTTGGATTGGCTTCATGGTGCTTCAGATTTATGTACTGGCTGGGGCCCTCTTCATGGTGGACTTGGGTCACTTGATGGTGGATTTGTGTCTGATTGGGAAGACTTGTAAGATAGTGATAGTAAATTCTTCAAAGCTTTTAATGGCTTGTTAGGATTAGCTTGTCAAGAAAATTTTTCTTTGATAATGCCAAAGATCTCAATGTCAAAGCATTCTTTGATTCACCGATGGGTGGTAGTTGTTTCACCCTTTGTAATTACTTGTTTAAACTATCTACATCTATGTATATATTTGCGATGATGTTGGGTTTTCTTCACTGATTCTTTCCCAGTTGACCTTATTGAATCAGATTAATAAAATATTATAGTGGCTTGCCACTTTTTCCTATAAAAATTAAAAAATTCTTCATATTTCCTTATGAGACTTTATTTGGAGATTTAAATTAAACTTTTCTTTGGTATTCTCTACATAAGATGAGGTCTCCAACTGAAACTTCATAAATATTGATAAAATAAGGATGGTGATCTAAAATTCTCTCTAGTTGTATTGACTTTTACCTTTCTACATTTATATTTCTTCTTATTTTCCTACTTTCTACATTCAAATTTGTGTTTCTAAATAAGCTTTATTTTGTTGGTAATGCTACTAGAGGAATCTCATATGTGCACTCCTAAAATGTTTAATGAGAGAAAAAATGTTTTTATGTAGTCAAATATTATCTTCGACATAAATTTTTTTAATCTTCTAAATTGCTTTATTATGATCTTATATAGAGAAATTTAGAAGATAAAAATGTTCTTATGTAGTCATGTATTAATATGTGATCTTTGTTTTGTTTAATGTTTCTTATTGAAGCCTTATGTCACTTTGTTATAATTATAATCTATATAGTTCTTATGTTCTTTATATTACCTCTCATTCAACATTTGGGTTAGTGACTTATTTTCTCCATGCATATATCTAAGTGAATGACCTCCATAGTGCTTCAAATAGATATACTTACTAAAGTTAACAAAATGTTTAGAGCATTAAAAAATAATACTTGACCACTGAATATGAAATTTGAAGCTTTGAAATTTGTACAATCACCCTCTCACAAAACACCCTTAATGGTACAACTCAATCCTCTTGTGATGGTGTGCTATCTGTATTTGTTGGCAAAATAAAATGTGTTTTGCACCACTCAACCACATAATTAGTATTATTAGTGTGATATCTATTCTAGTACATTTGATACTTTCTTAAAGCATATTTGATACAATATCCTAGACCATCATGCTCACTCTTTCCATGTCCACTCTCAAAAAAACTCCAAATGTGTGGTATATTAAGGTATTAGTAATATTTGCATTATGCATAAAATAGTCTAGCTGATTTAAATTGTGTTGCACATCCATCTAACAATATAAAATGTTTTTCCATTTTTATTTCTTTTTTTCAAATAATCAAAAAATGTCTTAAAATAATGTTCCACAAAATGCGTGTCATGTTCTTTCGCATCACTAATGTAAAAGTGATACTCTTTTTAATGACTCGTACTTAATTTTTACTTTGCACACCATCCAAATGAATTTGTGCATGTCAATAAGACACTTCAACTATAATAGTAACCTTCTATGTATAGTAGTATTCCACTTGAAGTTTTTTTTGACAAATGAAGATTCTCTGCCAAGTCAACAATAGATAAAATTGTCCCTAGTGGGAAAGTGTCTGTTAGTGTTTGAAACTTTTCTACTTGCCACTTAGGAAAAAACATGATGTATATATGGTTGAATCAATTTATGAAGAAATGACATAAATTCTCTAGCAGGTATGTCATCCTCTACATATTACAACCTTGTTTATTCTTTTCCAAATTTTTTTTCTAACTTTATATACTTACATCTTTTACATCTTATCATCCTTTTCATATTGGTATCTTCATCTCTCAAAGGAAATTTGGTCAGGTTACCTCATGTTTCACAAGTTCCTCTTATGCAATCTATTTCACCAATTGCAAGATCATTTGGTTTGCCACATAAGATTGATATTATGAATTGGCTTGATCATTTATGAATTTTTTTTTTACAACCACCACTTTATTCCATCATCTTTCTAAGCCCTTGATAGTACAAATAAAATTCAACATGACATCAACAAAAACATGTTTGAAAAGACATATTTATCTTCACAAAATAGGGTTTCAATATTTGAAACATCATTTTTCCAATCTTGTGATCAGGATTTTAATTACAAACTGAGAGATATAATTCATGTTGCATGACATCCAACCAATATTTTGCATGTTCAAGATACTCCTTAGGCCCAATCCTTTGCTTGATGATATCTCTTCTATTTGGTGAGGACAAGTATTCTCAGTCCAAAATTGAATGACTAAGTTCTTAACTATTTCCACAATCCTACTAGATTGAGGAACTCTACACATTAGTGCCAAGTTTCCTTCTAATGTACTATCATCCAAATTGTTTCTCCTTTTTAGATAATGTAATATCATCTGTTGACTATACCCAATATGAGATGATAGTGAAGAGATCTATCTCTTTTACCATAATTTCTTATGTAAAATAGATGTCAATATCACTCTTCACGCAATGTATTTATCTACAGATCTGGATTTTTTTCCAATGGAATGTAACCCTTCCTTAACACTTTCAACAATATCTTTTTGTAGTTAAGAAGTCTTCTTCTTTTTTATGCTTGTATTTTTTACTCAATAATTTCAATGACTCTTTTAATTTATGTTTAAGAAGTGAAATTGATAATAGTTGAGTTTTCTCTAGTATATCTAGATTCTCAAATTGTACAATTATTTCTTTAGACTTTTTATTCAATTTCCTCTTTGTAGTATGTGTAGGTTGACTAGCATATTCTCTCAATTTTCCACATCCATTTCAATTAAATGATTTATGTTTCAATGATTAATTTTTTCTTCAAACTTTAAGCTAGATTAGCATTCTCATTTGTTGTTTGATCTTGGGATGCAAGAAAAACTAAAGTAAAGACTTAAGATACAACTTCTCTTCAGGCTCTAGATATGTGTATATACATAACCAATGAACTATTAAATATAATTTTATCCAACCTTCAGATGGTCCTTCTTTAATATCCATTGCTTCATCTTCAATTTCCTCATGTCCAACATTTTCATCCTCTACTACTATATGTGTACAATATAACAAATAAAATCAAGAAAGTTTGTAAGGGGATTTGTCTCTAAAATAAAAAATGAAAGATATAAATTTTTCCTCTAGACGAGTAGAAATCTAGAGAGAGATTGTACTCACAAGAGATGTGTGCATACATATATGTTTGAAATTGGATGAACCTTCTCCAACCTCAGTAGGTTGTCCTATTTCACTACATCCTAAATAAATTTATAATTTAAAACACCATAATTAAAATGTACCCTAGTTATAAATATTCACAATTTAAAAATCATAATGTAATAAACACTAATTCTAAATATTCATAATTTAATAAAGCCTCATTTTCTCCATGCATATATCTAAGTCAATGACTACTATAGTATTTCAAATAGATGTACTTATTAAAGTTAACAAAATGTTTAGAGCATTAAAACACATACTTAACCACTATATATGGATTCAAAAGCTATATCCATACAATCACCCTCTCACAAATCATGGTATACTTCTAAAAATAATTATGCAATTTTTTTGAAACATTACAACCTTATTTATATGTCAACCATATCTTAATAATAAAATACTGGAGTTATTTGCAATTGATATTTTTGCAATTGAATCCAAATTATTTGATGTACAACTCAAGGTCTCCTCTTATACTTGAAAAATAAATGCACAAATATAATTAGGAAAAATACAACTATAATTAAAATTAGTTGTCTATTTTTAACAATAAGCAGGGACTCTAGCTACAGGAACACAAATCTTATTGAAGCCAGGTGCTAAGTTCAAACACATGTTAGATAAACTGCATCTAATGTTTATGCAACTCTCTTTGACTTGATTTTATTCCAAACAATATTTCAATGTTATAACAATACTACAAACAACTTCATGAAACTTAGAAAGGTAGGACAAAAGTACTTACAAAGTGATTGAAAAAACAACAATAAATCAAACTAAATGTTTGCAAGGATGGATTTAATATAGAAAAAATGAATTAGTGACCTAATAAATTTTCCTTGGAACAAATGTTTCATAATAACTTGATAAATATTAATGATTCTACCATTTTAATAATTCTTAATTGCAATAAATGTTTCATAACATCTTGGGAGGTACTAATGATTCTAGATGATAATTTTGTAATATTTACTTTATTTTCATCTCAAATTGATTGATATACTCTCCTTTTACCTAACAAGAAAAGAATTTAAACATTTTATTTCTTAATTTAATCAATTACTACCTTTTATCAAGTTGTTCCATTATTTTGTATGTTGTTAATAAATTGAATCAAAAAAGGGTCTTTGATTATGACTACATTGAAGCATGTAAAGTCCACATAGATCTAGATCCAGCTTGCATCTTTTTTCAAGCAGATGAAAAAGGGAAAAAATCATCACACATCTTTGAATTGGAGATGATACCTACCTCAATCATCTACTATATTTCCTCCCTTCCTAAATCTGTAGGAAAAATATTATTATTGTTATTATTATTATATCTTTTTTCTCAATCTCTCTCTCTCTCTCTCTCTCTCTCTCTCTCTCTCTCTCTCTCTCTCTCTCTCTCTCTCTCTCACACACACACACACACACACACACACACACACACACACACACACAAACAAAAAAATATTTAGAATTAGTTAAGTAATAGATCACCATAATAAATTAGCAAATGAATTATGATAGGATTCATTGGATCAATTAGTTAATGGGTAAAATTAATTTCAAAAACATGTAGATGGTGATTATGTAGAGTGAATTGACTGAGATGAACTAATCTATGGGATTAATAAAAAAGGGTGTTAGAAATTTGGTTCCTAATATCTAGTTTTTTGGAATTGACCAATTATAGGTCCATGTCTAATGGAGTCTTATATTAAAAATGACATAGGATTAGCTTTTTACCATAAAGCTTGGATTGTCTACCAAGCAGAAGGAAACAAAAAAGTTTCCCCTATCAATAAGTGCAACTAGAATGTTATAATGTTATCCCTTTACATTAACACATAATAAAATTACCTTCAACAATTTTTTTTTAAAAATAGAATCTCTAACTCAACACATTGAAGTAAATGTTTATGTGTCAATTACTCTATATATTTTTAAGAGTTAACTTTGAATTAAGGCTTGAATAAGGTTAAAGGAAATTCTAAAATGCAAGCTCATTATATACCTCTTTTTTGTCTTAGCGCCATATTAATTTTCCTTGTATACTATCTAGTAGTGGGTTAATTTATTTTGTAAGTTTTCATAACTACATTTGGATGGATGAATTGCTATGGTCTCCCATCACCAAAATGATAATACCAAGAATTTGTTAAATGGGTGTTAGACTTTTGACATCCCAAATTATGATGACAAGATCATCCATCACAATTGGGACACCAAAAGCTATCACAATTTGGCCGAAGCCAAGGCCAAGAGTTTTTTGTCACATTGTCATAATTATGACATGTCACTATCACAATTATGACATCTAACAATTTCACTATGTCATCGCAATAGAGACACCAGTTCTCAAGGGCCAATGGTCATCCATTGGATTCTTCATCACAATTGGGGGTAAAAGCACAAACCTATGTCACCTTTTTCTAAAGGAAAAGGCTAACCTAAGTATAACTCTTCACCTTCAATGACATTAAATTGGTATTATTATATTGAATTTTAAAATGAAGTAAACTAATGAAATGTGTAGAAATGGATGAAGTTTAGAATTATAATTTTTAAGAATTATTTGGAATGAGAATTGATATATTTTCCTAATTTTTATAGGTAATTTTTTAGCTACTAAAAAATTCTAAAAATTAGGGTTCTACTTCCAACTACAAACCTATATGGTAACTTATTTCCCTTTGATCTTAAATGGTGTTATAGAAAACATATATAGCTAGAACAATCAAAAATAAAAGTTGGCTTTAGACCTATATTTTCTCTTTTATAATGATTCAAATTTCAATTCACCTGCAATTGATAGTTTTCAACTCGCACCACCATTTTCAAAACAAATCTATTCTAACCTCAAGAAAAATTATACATTCTATGAGAGGACTTTCTCCTCTAGAATGTCATCTAATTTTTAATTTTTTTAATATGATTTGATATATTTTTCTTTCTCAAAGTTGACATATTTTCGAGTGTTAAAATACGTACTTGTATAAGTTCTTAATTACAATATACTATATCTAATTAAAATAATCTAAAATCTATATGATAATATTCTTGACTCTAAGCTATACAAAATGGTGTTCATATGTTATTAAAAAAATCATAAAAAATAGTAAGAGTTATTGAAATACCAGTTTTTTGAAATAATTTAATTTCTTTAGTAATTGGATACAAACTAGTATAAAACATGTATTTAATAGACATTTCCAATTGGAAATGTGTGAGACCATATATAACTTAGTTAGAATGAATTTATCTAGATAATATGTTTTAGTAGAACTCATTTCTAGATAGAAATACTCAAATCCAATCATTCTAATAAGTCAACCTAAAAGGTGACACAACTTTGTACTTTTACCTTGTGACGGTCTATGACAATAGTGTCATGGATGCAATAAATATCCATAATATTTAGTCATTGCAATGGTGAAAATAATGCAATAGAAATTTTGTTTGTCCAACATCATTCCATCAAATTGAGCCATCACAATTACGATGACCTACTGAAATATTAAAATAAAAAATTTGTTGCTACAAGATGAAGTGGAGGAGGACCCTTCAAAGAATGATGTTGTGGTGAAGGATTTCAAAATCTTTTTGATTAACTTACTAGGTATAAACAACAAGAAATTTACCCTTGATATTTTCTACTTCTAAGCTTACAACAATCTTCCACTATCAACATGACTAGACCATAGACCTATAATAAAAATGCCCACATTGAAGGTGAGCCCCATAGGTTTTAGAGTCTTTTTCTTTATGGATCCAACAAATGTTAAGTATATCTCCAACACTAAAATTGATAACTATTTGAAGGTTAGCATTATTAATTTTCTAAAATCCGTGACTTATAGTGAAATTAAACTTATGATTTAAAGTTTTCTTTTAAAACATTATTTTAATTTTGCTAGCATAGTTTTTCTCGTGAGAATTAGTGTTAATTTCTGGTTGATGGTATTTTTAAAACATATGACCAACTATAGAGACTTCAACACAAATCTACAATTTTCACTTGGCTCATTTCATCAAAATTAAAAAAATCCTTACATAGATGTGTTTCATTTTATCTTCAATGTGCATGAAGGATGAATAAAATAGCATTGGCCCTTTCCTTTAGATCACCTATTGTTGGTCTATTCTCCAAAGACCAACTCTTACTCCATACAGGAACCAAACTCATTATTGCCAAAGACTTTTTTCATCATGATTATCAAGAAAAACAATTAATTTTTTTGTTCACTCAGTTCAAAATGTTTGGTCCACAATCCTGACTATGCATAGAATCTGTGAACATGCAAGCTAAAAATATCACCCGAGCTATGAGAATGGTTGAGCACATCAGGGAATTTGACAATCATGTTTTCCATTAGAAGACTGCGTATTAGTGATAAAAATATGAAGATGTCATAGACAAATGATTAAAGTGGAATTCGGGGTCAAAGTGACTTTCATGAAAGGAAACCCTTCTTTTCTATGTTCTTGTATTCATGCTTGCATGAAAGGAAACACTTTACAACCAAAAAAAGAAATCTAATTCTAAAATCAATAAAACAAAAAAAAATTGCCTACTTTTAATTACATGTAAATAAATTAGAACTAGAAGAAAAATAAGTACATCAAAGTAATTAATGAATAAACTAACTTTTGCTATTGCTTTTAGGCCAAAAAATGAGTGCTTTTATATTAAAATTTGTTTTCTACTTGTTGATCTTGATTTTAGTGCTTGGATGAAGGAATTGTCTTAGTTTAAAAAAACACTTATTGATTTATTATTCCATTTCGTTGTTGTTTTCTGGTTGGTTTGGCTTTCTCTATGATTTATTTGATTTTAACAATGATTTTGCACAAGTAATTTTTGTCTACTGACAATAATTTAGATCTACATCTATCTAATCCAGTTGTAAACAAAATTCATTAAAATTTTAAAATGAGAAAATTTTATGCTACACCATATATAATAATTAATATACTCTAGGATAGCTTGACACTTTATAAAAAGGAAAAACTTAAATTCCACACAGGATGAAAAATGACCCAAGATGTAAAATAAATTGTTGGTGCAAGTTGATCCCTAGGGACCCAACAATTCTTCCTGTCCTCTTCACTCAACCAAAGACTTCCCCTTTTAGCTTAAAAGAAGATGGGAAAATCATGACCAACTTGACAATAAAGTGGATGAAAATAGTGTTGCAACCATTAGCAATGTTGGGAAAGAAGCTTTCAAGCTATTTGAAATTATCACAGTTGACAATTAAACTACACTAAGGGAGTTGAGGTCATATGTGTTTGCAAAAATGTTGCAAAAGCTATATTAATTATATTATAACTTAAAAGCACAAAAGATACAATACATTTCTTCCAAAGAGTTTGTATGAGCTAGAATCTACTAAACGTACCAAATCTCTAGAAGAACAAAAACCCAAGAAAAGGATTATAAAATACATAAATAGCATGAGATCCCAATTGAAAGGAGCTTAAGTGATGAGTTGAGCACATGCTAAGGTTCACAATCACCAAAATAAACCTTGTATTTGCCCTCTTTGACAATAGATTATTTATGAAGGCTCTTATTTTCTTTCCATGAAAGATAATAATTGGGCCAAACTAAACATAAAGGGCCAAACATGCAATAATATGGGTTTTGGAATGAAAACAAGGTCCAACCATCTAGCAAAAAACTTAACAAGCAAAAGACAAAAACAAGATGATTGCAGAGGACTAACATGATGATTCCACCAAATCAAAATCAATTAAGACTTTAATTGATTTCATTTCCATGTAAGGTCACATGTTGTGCCATCAAGTTATTCTTATTGTAAACAAATTACAATTTGCATGAGTTACAAGAACCATTTTTGGTGATCAACTTACTAGTAAAATTTTATAGTTCAACAAAAGTTACTATCCTCAATCTATTGGAAAAATTATTTCAGCTCACCAATACCATCTTTTCTGTCATGCCCAAAAATACAAGGCAAAAACACACAACAATCATTTTTTTTGAATTAATAATTAAAATGCTCTAAGTTTAATATGGTTGTGTTCATAGTTAAAGTAAAGGTTCTCTACATTTCATCTTAAGTTTAATGTCTTGAGCAGGAATAATACATTAAATAATATAACTAAAATGAGGAGAAATAAAAAATAGAAAAATTAATGTATTGACACTACTAGCTTAATTTAAAAACTATTAAAATAAAATTATATATATAAGTTTACAATTCCTAAACAACAATAACTACTAATCATCATTAATGACTAACTTTTAATTACGAAACTACTAACAAATACAAATAATAAAGGATGTAACAACATTAACATAAACTAATTTTTACTAAACTAAATTAAATTACATTTTAACATAATACTAAACTAGAAACTAACTTAACACTACTCACATTAAAACAAAAATAAATATCCAACACAAATCTAAACGTAATATTAAACTAACCATAAAAGCTCACTAATAACTAATACTACTAACTAACACTAATTATACTTTATCAACTAATGCCAAAACTAAAAAAAAATGACAAAAAAAAACAAAACTAACCTATACTAACCTAATCTACTCCACCCCTACACTCCAACACAATCCCCATCAAATGTGACCCATGTCACATCCCCTCTTTCATCCCTCCAAGCGCTTACCAAAAGAAAAATGTGCTTCCCAAGTACTGCACTTGGGTACAGTGCGCTGCCCAAGTGGGCGTACACACTATCACAACCTACCAAGTGAGGTGACAACCCAAGCTAACAAAGGGCGGAAAAACTTAAAAAAAATTCATCTCCTTTTTACATGGTCTGGGAAATCTAAGGAGGGGACAAGGGTGATGTCATCACTTATGATGGCAAACTAAGTTGCTTTTTTTTTTTTTAACTCTTTTTAATATGCATATCCAAAATTGATGCCCAAGTAGGGATTGAATGCAAAAGTTTATTAGGTAGCAAGGGTAGATATTTAGAGAATTAAGTTAGATATATATTATCTTATATGTTTCCATGTTATAATATATATATATATATATATATATATATATATATATATATATATATATATATATATATATATATATATATATATATATATATATATATATATATATATATATAATATCTAATTTTAAATATAAGAATATCCTTAGGAATATTCTCGGTTACAAAGAGACAATTAAATCCAAGCCCATACAAAATCTAGAGGGCTTTTTCTCTTGGGCAAGCAAAATTTTTTTTTTGTATAATATTTTTTTTCTAAGTGTTAAGAAAATTTAAGAACAATAACAAAAGCATAAAGATAAATATTTTTTTTAAGTATGACTACCAATTTTGTCCATTTATCAAAGCAAGGTATATATATATACAAATTTTTTCATTGAATTTTTTGCTAACACCTAGTTAAACCAAGAATCTAATATCTACTTAAAATAACATTGAAAGATTGATTTTTTATTTTTTTTAATAAAAATCACAAAATTGAACTTTCATTTATAATACAATTTTTTCTTTCAACATATAAGAAAACATGAAATTTTGCCTAATTGAATCATCATCATTTCATCCTATTTTGATGTGCATCCATATAACTAAAATTTACAATTAAATCTCATGAGAAGCAATAATACTCAACCATTATTTTATTGGCAAACCTGATTCAAAGGCTCAGCTGGGAAAGAACCAGGAAGAAAACCTAGCATCATTGCCATTACAACAAAGTGATAAAACAAATAAAAAAAAAATTCATAGGATTTCAATCTCAAATTTTCAACAATCAAATAATTTCCTTCATATCCCTTATTAAGGGATCCATATCATTTTCTGCAACACATTGCTAAGATCATGGAGGGAACATAATCTGATTAGGTGTCAAACAAGCATGACCAAGAGACAAAATCAAAAATGCATATTCATACTAGGTTTTCACAATAGGATTCAAAATGAATCAAAACTATTCACAATGAATCAAAACAAGGGAAAGGTGGATTTTTCCAATAGGAGATGTCAGACACAACACCAAGCCAGGTGCCCAATTAGGGCTATAACTCAAGAACTTCTGTTCTTCCATTCTTACATTCCAAAACTCATACGTGGTTTGTGCTGATAGGTAGGGGCCCATAACACCCTACCCTCTCTCCCTCTTCTCATCCTGAGAAGAGACTCTACATTGTTGGAGTCCAACTAAAAAGACCTTTCCCAAAATTGGCCACTTTTGGCCTATCCAAGGGTGAGTAATACCAAAACACCCATACAAGAAAAATTCAAAATTTAAACATAAACATGAAAGGAAACAATTCAAGAACATGGTTTTCAATCTTTCCCAACATACCCAACATACATACAAGCATCCAAACAACAACAAAGTAGCATAAGCATGAAATAAGTATGAAAATCTAAACAAGGTAGATGAAGAACTCCTACCTTCACCAAGAGGTAATAGCAAATGAACAATTTAAGTAGAGCTTTTCCCTTTCTTGCCTTCAATCTTCCAAGACTCCTCTCTAAGAGTAGAGATTCGGTAACAACCAACACTACTCCAAGAAGGACCTCTAAATAAGTCTCAAACTCAACCACCAAAAAGGACAATTACTTCTCCCATGCGCCTAAAAATCTAGAAGTCTCTAACTCAACCCATACTAAGGTTAACCACTTGAAATTTTTGCACAAAGGCAAAAATAGACTTTCTGAGTGACCTCAAAAGTCAATAAAAGGGGCTTCATACCCATACCCCTTGGGTATAAAAATTTCATGTTTTAAAGGCCTAAGGAATAGATTTGGAACCAAACTAAAGCTAGGAATAACTAGGACCAACTAACAACTCCAAAAAGTAGATTAAGCACTAATCTAGATTAAGGGTGACTAAACTCAATTAAGAAAAAAATTAGCAAAAAGACACTAACTTAATCCGACTTAGGTCCAAAGGTTACACAGCTAACCCTAACTAGCATGCTGAAGAGCATAAAAAATTTCACGAGTGTCAAGTGACACTATAAGAACACAGTCAAGAACATTAACAATTACTGATCATAGAAAGATACATACATACATCTCACAATTAATTTAGTTACGAACAACAAGTTTTCCACAATTAGCACATAGGGATCTATTATGTTCCTCCATCGGGTTTCTCGGCTAAATATTTTGCACAACCAACACTACTGCAAGAAGGACCTCTAAATAAGTCTCAAACTCAACCACCAAAAAGGACAATTACTTCTCCCACGCACCTAAAAATCTAGAAGTCTCTAACTCAACCCATACTAAGGTTAACCACTTGCAATTTTTGCACAAAGGCAAAAATAGACTTTCTGAGTGACCTCAAAAGTCAACAAAAGGGGCTTCATACCCATACCCCTTGGGTATAAAAATTTCATGTTTTAAAGGCCTAAGGAATAGATTTGGAACCAAACTAAAGCTAGGAATAACTAGGACCAACTAAAAACTCCAAAAAGTAGATTAAGCACTAATCTAGATTAAGGGTGACTAAACTCAATTAAGAAACAAATTAACAAAAAGACACTAACTTAATCCGACTTAGGTCCAAAGGTTACACAACTAACCCTAAATAGCATGCTGAAGAGCATAAAAAATTTCACGAGTGTCAAGTGACACTATAAGAACACAGTCAAGAACATTAACAATTACTGATCATAGAAAGATACATACATACATCTCACAATTAATTTAGTTACGAACAACAAGTTTTCCACAATTAGCACATAGAGATCTATTATGTTCATCCATCAGGTTTCTCGGCTAAATATTCTGCACACTCATTACACACATCAGTAGTCCCATAAAATCACCTACACATATGTATATATACGTATCAGAAATCACATAAATTGAAACATACATCTTAAAATCAATCAGGGTTTCTTTCATCCTACTTATATCCTTAATCATAAAAATTCCATAATTGATGTGTTAATCCTGCATTTACTTATTTCATTAACATAAATATACATAAAAAATTAAATGATAGACATCAAATATTTGGAAGTAACATCACACAGGATGAAATAATATAATATGTTCTAAGCATCAGATAATGTCTCGACATCTCGAGTCGTGAGTATCATAATAATAGTAATGTATCACTATGCTACGATGGGTTGGGGTGAGGCCTCACATTTTCCTTTAGTAGTAACATAGCTAATACAGTTACCCAAACTTGAGGCCTCAATGTTGTTTCCTTGGGCATACTTTTATTGTAATTATTATATGAGATTTATGCATATCGATTGTTGATTTGATTGTCAATTCTCATGTGAAATTTTAATTCAAGCCTAATGTTATGAACTAATATTTTATTATGTTTAATATTGAATAATTTAACAATGTTATGATATGAATAATCGATATTTTTCTATAATTCCATTAGTTTCCTTATTTTAATTGTTGTCCCTTACCATCATCCCCATGTCATGCCCAAAATACAAGGGCCAAAACACACACAATTTTTTTCTAAACAATAATAATTAAATCCACTTTTAAAGATAATCACACTACTAAGTTTGATATGTTTAATTGCACATGTTTAAGTTTAAGTATAATGAGAAAAAAGTACATGACCTTCTAATGATGTCATATCATTCCCATTTAAGTTTATAATCAATGAATAAGGACACAATCATAAAATCTGAGCATTCGTTATTAAATTCATTTCAACATTTATTTTTCTATTACTTTAATTTTAAATTAATCTATTATAACTAAAAATAAATGAATCATATTATCTTAACTCGCAATACTAAACAACTATCTAGACGTATAATCAACACTTAAATTTTTATCTAATAATCTAACTTAATTTTACAACCTTTACTAATCTAAAACATTTCATGATAAGATAATACTAACTTATAATAACCCTTGATTAATTTTAAGATAGATTAAATATGCTAACTAACTTATCTTAGACAACATATTATCCAATAATGATTCTACCCCTTCTTAAAATGTAGAACTTTACTAAATATGTGAGGCCTCGCCCCGACCCATCGTATCATAGTGATACATTACTATTATTTTGATATTCACGACTCGAGATGTCAAAAAATTATCTGATGCTTAGAACATACTTTATTATTTCATGTTGTGTGATGTTACTTTCAGATTTATTTGATGATTGTCATTTAATGTTTCATGTATATGTATGTTGATGAAATCAATAAATGTAGGATTGAGACTTTGATTTAAAAGATTTTAAATGATTTAGAATTAAGCAGGATGAAGAAACCATTATTGATGTATGTTTTAATTTATGAGAATTTCTGATACGTATACATTTATGTACATGTGATTTTATGGGACTACTGATGTGTGCAATGAGTGTGCAGATATTTAGCTGAGAAACCCTACGGAGGAACAAAACTGATCTCTTTGTGCTAATTTTGGAAACCTTGTTGTTTGTAATTCACGTATTGTCTTGTGAGATATATGTATGTATCTTCTTTGTTTAGTGAATGTTAATGTTCATAATTATGTTCTTTTAGTGTCGCTTGACACTCGTAAAGTGTTTATGTGCTTCAGTGTGTTGTTTAGGGTTAGTTGTTTAACCTTTGGACCCAAGTTGGTTTAGTTGGTGTCAATTTGCTGATTGGGTTCTTAATCAATGTTAGTCATCCCTTAATCCAAATTAGTGTTTAATCTGCAATGTTAGAGTAGTTAGATGGTCCTATTTTATTCCTAGATTTTGTTTGGCTCTAAGCCTCTTTCCTAAGGCTTAAAACATGATATAATTATACCAAAAGAGTATGGGTATAGGTTAGGGGTCTTTTCCAACCCTTAAGCCCCTTTTATTGACTTTTGAGGTCACTCAAAAAGTCTCTTTTTGTCTTTGTGCGAAAATTGACCATGGTTATCTTGAGTTACCTCACCTCATCTCCACTTAGGGTTTAACCATAGTGTAGGTTGAGTTAGGATTTTCTAGAATTGCAAGTGGGTGGGGGTAGTTATTGAGCCCTTGGGTGGTTGAGTTGGAGGCCTATTTAGAGGCCCTTCTTGGACTTGTGGAGGTTGTTAATCAATCTCTACATTTAGAGAGGAGTTCTTGAAGATTGAAAGAAGGAAGTGGAAACTCTACTCAAATTGTTCATTGCCATTAGCTCTTTGTGAAGGTAGGAAATTCTCATCTCCCTTATTTAGTTTTCATATTTATTTCATGATTATGCTACTTTGTTGTTTTTTCAATGTTTGTATGTTTGTGGGTATGTTGGGAAGATTTGAAAACCATGTTATTGTGGATGTTTTCCTTTCATGTTTATGTTTGCAATTTTGAGATTTTTCTTGCATGGGTGTTTTGGTATTACTCACCCTTGGAGAGGGCAGAAGTGACCAATTTTGGGAAAGGTCTATTTAGTTGGACTCCAACTAGTGTAGAGTCTCTTCTTAGGATGAGAAGAGGGAGAAATGGTAGGGTATTATGGGCCCCTACCCTTCAGCACAAACCTCGTATGAGTATGGCATTTTTTAAATGGTAGAACAGAAGTTCTTGGTTAATAGCCCCGATTGGGCATCTGATTTGGTGTTGTGCTTGACTTCTCCTAGTTGGAAGAATCCACCTTTCCCTAGTGTTGATTCATTGTAGATCTTGTTGTGAAAACTTTGTATAAATATGCATGTTTTGAATTGTTCTTGGTCATGCTTTTGGTCACTTGATCAGATTCTATTCCCTCCATGGTTCTAGAAATGAGTTGCAGAAAACATTATAAATCCCTTGATTAGGGTCATGAAGAAAATTTGATTAAATTGTTGAAATTTGGGATTGAGATCCTATTGCAAATTGTATTTTAAACCTTGTTGTAATTAGCAATGAAGCTGGGTTTTCTTCCTGATTCTTTCCCAGCTGAGCCTTTGAATCAGGTTTGCCAATAAAATTGGTGTTTGAGTATAATTGCTTGTCATGTGATTTAATTGTAAATTTTAAATTTAGATGGATGAATCTCAAAATTTGGATGGAATTGATGATGTTCAATGTGGTAAAAATTTCAAGGTTTTCCTTTATGTTGAAAATGGAACTTATGATCATGGATGTAGATTCAGGTTGTATGGTTATTTGAATCAAACTATTCTTGCATTATTGACTTTAAATGGATAATCCATACTTTTGGTATATTAAGTTGTAGTAAGTCTTTATAGATTTCTTTAAAAAGGACCATTTATTTTTCCCCTTGATTATTAAGCAACAAAACAACTTTACACTAAAAAAAAAAAAAAGATTTGACAAAAACAAAAAAAAAAAAAAATTTACATTGCCCTTGAAATTCTATACTTAGAATAATTTCCAAAAAAAAAAATAGTTCACTCCCAGGAGCAAAATTGCTCACTGGAAATTGTATGGGAGACCTTTTTAATTTGAAAGGGAGCAACAGAGAATATTCTTTTCATTTAAATTTTGTGACAAAATAAAATCAGGTTAAGGCATAATATACATGATAAAGTTTTAAAAGAAATTCAAATATATATATATATAATCTCATCATCTCCTCACCTATAAAACTTTATGAGTTATTGCTTTCCCATTAGCCTTGGACGTCAATTTTAAAATGAATTTAAAATGATAAGTTGTCCTATCATTAATCAAAGTTGTCTTGATGGGAGGGTGATGTCATCCTGCCACCCTGTCCCATCCCTATCTCCTCCTTATCTAGCGGCCAGTTTGGGAATGTTTAATATTTATGTTGGAAGGTGAGTTTGATAGTTTTCATCACCTTTTAACTCCTTTTCCTTGTCTCTACTCACGTGCCACAGCTTGGGATGCATTTTCCTCCATCTTGGGCTGTGTGGGTTGGAGGGAGAATGCTGCCATGATAGTGACATGTAATATTTTGGGTCCTTGGTATATGTTTTGGAGTATGTAGTAAAGTTTGCAAAGAAATCTGCTTAAAAACTTTATCTCCTCCATGATCTCAGCATACCCTTTGGATGTAGGGGGCTTGGATTTGTGTGGGGCCTAGGGAGATGTGTTGGGGGTCAAATCAACTTGGCTAGTGGCCAAGTGGGATGGTTAGGTTTAGCGTAGAGTAGAGTGTAGGTTAGTAATAGTTAGATTAGATTAGGATGTTAGTTAGTTTAAGTTAAATTAGTTTAGTATTAACTTTAGATTTAGTTAGTTTTAGTTTTAATTATTTAGTTGTTTAATTATGTTTGTTTAAATTTCAATATATATATATATATATATATATATATATATATATATATATATATATATATATATATATATATATATATATATATATATATATATATATATATATATATATATATATATATATATATATATATATATATATATAAAGTAGTATTAATTTATTAGTATGTTTTTTGAAACAGTCATTAAAGTTAGATTAAAATGTAATTAAGTTTAGATTTGTGATTAGTCGGTTATATTAAATTTAGTTAGTTTTGTTCTTAGATTAATTTAGTTGTTTTAATATTAATGTTAATTTGATTAGTCTTGGCATATTATTAGTTTCAATTTAGATATATGTAAGATTGATTTTAGTATTTAATTTAAGTTAAATTTTGTTTAGATTTAAGATAAGGTTTAGATTTTAGAGATGTTAGTATTAAATAAAATCTTGTTAATTTGGTTCTAGTAAATTGATTTATTAAATTAACTTAGTTTAAAGATAGTTAGCATTAGATGTAAATATTAATGGGTTTAATTAAAGATGGTTAGTCCCATTTATTTTATTTTAGTATACTAATTAATAATTTGTTAATTAATGATCGATATCAATCTTATAACAAAGTTTTAATATCTTAACAATGTAATCGTCCTCATGTTATAATCCTAGGACGTAATGTAGAGAACCTGTACTTAAAATGTTATCTCAATCATTTCTCTTAGAGCACTTTAATTAATAATTTTAAATAATAATAATAATAATAATTTTGTGTTTTGCCCTCGTAATTTGGGCATGACAAAATACTAAATCAACTTTATAACCTTCTCAAAAAACTTAATCTCAAAATGTGAGATCAACCCAATAGATATCAAACATTTATGGGTATGTGCGGGATCATGGTGTACCAAAAAGTGGCGATCTAAAAAAATCTATAGTTCTAAAATATCTCAACCATTTCAAAATCTATTCCAATTTTTTTCCCACCCAACCTGCTACAAAATGACAACAATTAATATCTTTATAAGGTCTACTATATCTTTTTATACCAAACCTATATGATCAACTTTAAAAACATCCTAAAAATGTGTTCTTTGCTTGTTTTAATGTGATTTTTACCTCAAATATGTAGCTTACAACTTTTTTTTCACCAAAATTTGATGAAATGAAAAAGGTTTCTTAAGAATGTTCTTATCTTTCCATAATTGTAAGGTTTGTCAAATTATGAGATTAGTGAGTAATTATTACTTATTTTATAATGGAGTTACATATAAAGTGCTGACTGACACACTACTTGAAAAACTACTATAACTTTCAAATGGTACAACATATTTTAAATCCAAAAGATGCATCACATTCTATGTTTCTTCTACTATAAGGGAAAAAAATAAAAAAATGAATTCTATAAAGTTTTGAATTAGTTAAGGTGGTTAGACGCGAGATTTTTTTACTCCAAAAATATTAAAGTCAAAAATGAATTATTTATTATTTATTTAGAATAAAAATACCCAAAAATATGTGTCACATCTAGGTATGAGTCCATTACTTATATCTAGAATATTATTAAAAAATATTATCATTTGATTTTGATTAAGGTGGTTAGACATATGTCCACTTCTTATTTTTGTTCTAAATTTTTTGTAATATTGCATTAAAATTCAAAATTTTGACCAATCAATTTTTATTTTTTTGAGATCAATCCTAGTAATTTATAAACTAGATTCAATTTCCTAGAGATTCTTTTCTCTCAACGTTTTGATATAAAGTTAATAACAAGTAGAAAATTGCACATCAAGTTGACATAATCTTGATTTTCTAATTTTGTATTGCCACTTAAGAGCATAGTTTGGTTGACCATGATCCTGCACATACCCTTATTATTATCCACTATAATTTTAACTAATAAAAATGTTAATAAATAATATATTTGAATTCTTCTAATAACAATTTAAGTATAAACTATGATTATTTAGAAAATGCAATCATAGAATTAACTTTCTAAAATAACACATAGCATAAAATTATCTAAACTTTATTAATTCCACCATAAACAAGACCTCTAACCTTGAAACAGAGTTCGATATCCTACACCCAATTAATACTATCTATTATTTAAAAAGAATATTGGTTCATTATGATTCACTAACATTAATATATCATCACTACCCTAATCATGTTCTACTCCCAATTACAATCCTAATGCTTTAATCATACTAACAACTTTAATACATACTAATTTATTATATTTGAAGTGTATCTAAACTAGACAAAAGTGCATTGAATACTTAAATTTGAACTAACATAACTAAAACAACATAACATTTCAATTTATGATCTATTCAAAAATAATAATAATAACAATGATAATAATAATATAGCTAAAATTAACTTAACTAAAATCTAAACTAATTTATACTAAGATGACTTATATTTAAAATATAATAATTGACCTTCTTCATTGAATAAAACTAAATTTATATTAGTAAAACACTTACTAATATTAATTTAAAATCTAATATTTATTACAAACTAATATTTATTAATGGATAAAAACAAAATGTTACTAACTATATTTTAACAAATTTTAATATTAACAAATGCTATTAAAAACAAC
Source organism: Cupressus sempervirens (assembly GCA_028749045.1). Taxonomy (NCBI): domain Eukaryota; kingdom Viridiplantae; phylum Streptophyta; class Pinopsida; order Cupressales; family Cupressaceae; genus Cupressus; species Cupressus sempervirens. Next base: position 73,872,769 of record CM053791.1, read on the forward strand.
ATGCTAAAACTAAACTAAACCAAAACATATTAAATACTTAAATTTAAACTAATCTAAACATTAAATGAATACTAAAGAAACTTATATTTAAATTAAATATTAATTTTAACTTTCTAAATTTTAAAACTAAACATAAAACACATACAAACCTACACATTAACTTCTAACACAACTAAAATATCCTAACCTCTAATTGCCCCCTATACTAACCTAACCATCCTAACCCTTTTCACTCTACCCATCACATCCTACCACCCTAGGCCACTTGGCCACTAGCCTATCCCCTTCCCCAAATTACTAGTGTGCTTTCCCAAGTTTGCCCACTCTTTCCAAGGCTTGAAAAAATGCAGCCAGTAATCCTCCAAAAGCTGAACGGCTAGACCAAGGGGAGATCAAAAAAGGTTGAAAAGAAATGAGTTTAAGACTTTATAGAGAAATCTGCACACCCTCCAATATAATTTTATTTTTAATTAATATGAGAACATGCCAAGGAGCCCATGTAATCCAAGGCAAGTCAACCACTTGTTGCAAGGAGAAATTTGATGGGAGAGGTTAATGCTAAGCCACTTGGGTGGTTCCCAAGGCTCCATACTAACTAAGAGATGGAGTGTACAGGGAATGGTTCAGACTTGTTTGTTAGACATAAGCATGATTTTCTCCCCTCCCTTAATTTCATTCCTTCACACGTACTCTCAAGTCAGATCTTGAGGGCCTTATTCAACAAGGTGTTAAATGATTTGTTTTATAAGTTTTATAGGTGAGATAGGGTAGAGATAATTATGACATAAAGTCTAGTAGATAGGCCTAGAAAAATAATTAGGATATATTTGAATACTTATTTATAGCTTCTTCTTTTTTGATTTAAAATTCTAATATTAATAAATTTTCAAACAAAAATTTAGAGAATCTTCTAAGATTCTCTATTCACAAAAAGGGAATGAATTATTTTTCCATTTGAAGTCCAGCATCCTGTAGGTGGATGTTGGAGAAATTTTCTTGTTTCTTTACTCTCTTTTTTTTGAAAGTATAAGTATTATATATTTTTTTTAGTGTCTCTTTTTTTTTAACAATTATTTTTTAACAAGGGATGCATATATTCTTTCCAAGTTTGATTTTCCCAATTGCTTAGTTGAGATTGAAAAATTTAGTTTATCAACAATGCACAATTTATTTGTTTTATCTGCACGCACATGCGCGTGCGCGCGCGCACGCACACACACACACACACACACACACACACACACACACACACACACATGAATCAAATTCAAAACTTCAACATAACATAAGTTCTTCCTTAGCATACTTGAACTTGAAAATTGCATACTTGAAACATCACCATTTTTTTCTATTCTTTATTATGCATATGCATAAATGGAAATAACATAAGATTCGAAAGCAGGAATGTTACTAAATCTTTTTCCTTTCTATTAATCAACCTAGTTCAGGGCTCAATCGAGAAAGAACCAGTAAGAAAACCCGACATCCTTGCCACTACAAAAAGAGTTTAAAATATATTTTTACATCATATTGCACTACAATTTTGAATTCTCTTCTTGGCTGTTAACAAGGAATCCTTTTCAATATCCTCAATACATCATAGTGATCATGGAAAAGATGAGAACTGACCCGGGAATAAATCAAACATATCATGAAGAACAAATCAAGAATTCATTCTCGTCCTGATTTGCACAATTGATTCAACATTGAACCAGACTAGGCAGAAGGTGGATTTTTCCAATAAGAGACATCGATCACTATACCACAACATAGCCCTTTCTAGGCCAATGTTACAAGATTTTCATTCTTCCATTTCTTCAATTTTCAAAATTCTAAAACATGGTATGTAATTACAAGTAGGGGCCCATAACACCCTACCCTCTTTCCCTCTTCTTGTCATGAGAAGAGACTCTATACTATTGGGGTCCAACTAAAGCCCTTCCCCTATACATGGCCACTTCTTCCGTATCCAAGGGTGAGTAATGCCAAAAAAACCCACAAAATCCCTTCGAAAATCAAGCAAAATATGAAGGAAAAACCATTCAAGAAAACATGTTTAAATCCCTCCCAAGCACACTCAACACATATACAAGAATACAATGAAAAACCCAATGACTTATGAATGAACAAAGCATAAACAACATGAACAAAAGAGATGAAGGATTCCTACCTCCACAATAAGGTTATGGTAGAAAGAACAAGTTTGAGATGAGCTTTTCCCTTCTTCCCTTCAATCTTGAAACTTCTCTCTAAAACTAGAGATTGGAAAACAACCAAACTTCTTAAATATGCCTCTAAATATGACCCTAACTCAACTAGATATTAGGTAAACCTCAAGGTGGAGTCAAGGTTACCAACTCAAGAAGGAAGCAATCAATTTTTTCACTCAAGAAAAATGGGGTTTTTGAGTGACCATAAAAGTCAACAAAAGGGGGTAGGGGAGTGGAAAATGCTCCCAACCCATACCCTTACCACTTGGATACTTACATTTAATGTTTTTAGGCCTTAAGGATTAATTAGGGACCTATCAAAAGCTTGGAAATTTTAGGACTTACTAACAACCTTCAAAATACAAATAACTCACTAATCCTAATTAGGATAATTAATCTCAATTACTAATTAATTAGCAAAAAGGGTCACTAATCTAATCCAACTTAGATCTTTAGGTTACTCAGTTACCTCTAACTATCATGCTAGAATGCATATACAATTCACAAGTGTCAAGCAACACTATAAAAACACTATTATGAAACATTAACATTTACTAATTAAAAAATGATACATTCATTTAACCCTAACACAAATAAAATATGAACAATGAGGTTTGCATCTTTCATCAGATTTAACCTTGGTTTCCACAATTGATACATGGGGTTCAATTTCATTTCTACATTTAATTTTTCAACTTAAAATATCCTACACACTCATTGCACACATCAGTAGCTCGAGAAAATCACATGCATATATATTAGAAATCTATTTGGATAGTTACATAAATTAGAACATGAATCTTTCATAAAATCAACTATTTAATTCATTTCTACCCACATTTAATCGTCTAAAATCACCTAATCAATATAACGTAACTTATTCATTAATTTAGATTAAAGTACCAAATTAATCATCGTTAGGCATGCATACACCTAATCACCATAGAAAGAATAATTAAAGAATACTAAACTATTTGAAGCATAAAACTTAATCATCGAGGCATCAAATCAACACCCTTATCATCAGGTGAAAATACTTCGTATCATTGTTAGTAAAATTTTAATGTTTTAATGGTCAAGATAATGTAGTAGTTCTTGAATCACTGAGTATTAAAACATGGATATATCAACTACTCTAAATTTTATTAGGATATTCACAACATAAAGTGTAACTCCATTTCCATTCAATTCTCCTACAATAGATTTAACAAGGAAATTCATATTTAATAAGTATGTGTGAGGAGGGACCTTACACCCCATCCTGAAAACTTGGGGGATAAAAGGAAATATTGGATTAAGGTTTGTGGGAGATCAAAGATGCAATTTTTTTACAATGGAAACAAAAAAAGGAGTAATTTCTTGTTCTTGTAAACATATTGCTCCATTAAATACAAATCTTTTGTCTAACAAATGATTTCACACTATGCCAAAAGGATGCATTCGAGATGAGAACAAATAGACAATTGGGTAGAAACAAAGAAAGAATGTTGTGAAAACACTAGAATAAAATTGGAAAATATAATAGGGAGCAATGAATAGAAAACTAAAAATAGGTCCTAGTGAGAATGTAAATACAAGATGAAGAATCCAATGATCTATCTATATAAGTTAATGGAAGTTGGACCAAATTATAAGTATATCTGTAACACTTCTATGACAAAACTTCTCCTTATGTCATACAACAAAATATAAAGGTTTTGAATAAAATCAAAAACATATAAAAATCATACCATCAAGGGTATAAGATTTTTTCCTTGGTAAATGATATGTCCAATGAATATTTTCAATAGTAACTTACAGAGTGAGTTGGTCCTAAATCTACAAATCAAGCCTAATTTTGCTCAATCTAGGTGAAGGGGGTTAGGAGAAAATCCAAATTCCTAATATTTGATACTATTTCATAGACCAAAAAGAGTATCTAAATAGGAAATTTAATTTTGGGATCATTTAGGATTTGTAGGAGAGAAAACTCAAATACCTCGTTAGGAGGATAATTTTATCATGTCTCTTTTAACCCTTACTGTAGAAAGTTGGATTGTGGGTTTTTCATGGACAAGAACCAGAGTATCTATGGTTACATGTTGGACCTAAGTAACATATAAACACATTCATTCTCTATGAGAAATGTCCTAGTTAGTAAAGCACTTGTGGAAAGGTAGTCCTTGGGAAGAAATAGGATCCATGACTGGAGAGTTTGTAACTCTACCAAGAATTGTTAGATTGTCTTGTTAGATACCTTAGGAAGGAAAAGGAAAAGTCTAAAGTGACTCTTTAGGAAGGCCACTAAAGAGTAGACTATTGGATGGTTATTAAGACCTTGCTAACAAAAAATTTGTTTTGTTAGTTAAACTACAATCCCCTCTGCATCATATTGGTATCAAATCCATTATTTTTTTGATCGGTTTGGTATATGTTAGTCACCAAAGAATAATTATTTATAGAAATATTGGAGGCCAACATAATGACTAAATATCATAATGCAGTACTCTTATTTCAATACTTAGCCAATGGAGAAAGTGATATATCAAGGACTGAAAATGTTTAAATTATCATATGGAAAGGGCACAAGTATAATGTTGGGAATCTCATCTTAAAGCTTATACATATATGTTGTATGGAAAAGCCTCAAACAAAGTGCCACTCTTTGTTTAGTCTTCTCTAATATGTGCCTAGAAAATTCTAGAAAATTTTGTTGGCTGAGGATGGAATAAAAGAGATTTTTTTTTTGTTGTGATAGAAATATGTTGTGTGTGATAATTATGTATGTATTTTGTGTTTAAGATTCTTTTCTACTATAATAGATCTTTAATGACATTAATTTTTCAGAAAAGTCCCATAAATGTAGTTTGGGAGGGGATCAAAGTATTACAGATTTCTATCCTTTATTTGTAACAGATTGAGTAATGATATATCCATGCATAGAATTGGTCAAGAAAGGATCAAATACAATAATATTGATACATGAAAGGGATTGGGTATATTATCCATTCTTTGTCTATGCATATCAATGACCTAAGCTTATAATAAGATTGGTTAAAGTTAACTAATCTGATATGGGTCATTGTTCTGATTTGATTAATTAATTGTGAAGCCATTACATGAATGTACATGGCTTCACATTGTGGAGATGTGTCCTTTCATAAAATGTCTCCTTCATAACATACTAATACCAATTTATCAAAGCTAAGAGAGATATCAAAATGTATCAATTTCTCTCATTTTGGTGTTTGGCGATTTTAGAATTGATGAATAATTAGAACTCTAGTCTTAAAAGGGATCTTTAACATGGTATTAAAGCCTATTTAAGAGAAAGATCATATTTATTTAGAGAGACTCCTCTTCTATGATGGCAAGTTTTGTGGACATTGAAATGATGTCTATTGATGATTTTCAATACAAGCTCAACTATCTCAAGACTTTTCTACTCTTTCTTGAGACAATAACTACACTCCAAAATTAGACAATAGTATGCAAGATCACAGAGTAGCCTAGGCATAGGATGGATAACCATGAGTCTAGGAAATATACAAATAGACCCTCCTATGAAGTGTGTGTGAATTAATTAATATAAGGGACATTAAATTTTTTAGTTCTTGCTTGACAAAGAAGGTAATCAATGAGTCTATTCTACAATGAAGGAAGAATCAAGCTCAACCTTATTCACAAAGTCAGAGTCACATTTTTGAGTATCCATCACCATATAAGATGTCATTCTTGTGTGGAATCATGTTGGTTATCAAGTTCCAAAAAAATATGACAATTTTTACCTTCCAATTCACTAAATAATAATAGTCCATTGACATTAGCACTATCAAGTAAATGTTTATGATATTTTGTGAAGTGTGATAGTCCTATAACATTCTAATATTATTCTTTGCTAAGCACCAACTCGATGAGGACTTCACCAAAATCCCTACAAATATCTAAGAATTAAAATTTTCAAAATTGGCTAGAGTTTCTAAAAATATTCATTAGTGTTATAACATTCTTGTGATCAAGATGTTTAATGAGAGTGGACAATAGAAATTGACTAGAATGGCCTACAAATTGACTAGCAGAAAAGAATTAAATATCATAAAATATTAAAATGAACAGGTGAACTTGGAATTTGGAAATAATAACTAAAATATTCATGTATAAAGTATAATTTAACCAAAGTATTTTGAAATTATAATTCAAAATTCAAATAAGTAGATATCATATATAAACCTAGCTAGAGATGTAGCCAATGAAGTTGGAATTTTGCATATTGTAATTTGAAACTAGGATTATAAATTATCAAATTATCAATGTTACCTACTTTATCCATTAAGTTTTGCATGTCATATATAACACATAGTGCAAGTCCATTCTGTGTTGCCTAAAACCAAGAGATTCACATAGTTAGTTGTCATGGAAGCATAGGTTAATGTTGAGCTTCACTTAGTTTTGAGAATAGTTTACTATTCTCTACTAATCAAGGCCAACCATGCGAAGGTGGAATCTCACTCCCCTCAAACATGTAAATTACTTGTTAACATCTAAAATTCATTCATTATATTAATAAAATGTGACATTCATGAATTATCACATGATAACATTCATTAACACATCAAATTCATTAGAACATTTACATTAGCATTGAAACATAAGATTCATTAGAAATTTTACTTGAACATTCAATAGAACATAAATAAAACATCTATACTTAAAAATCAATCATTATAAAATAAGTTACATAAATAAGTTACACAAATCATTTCTTCTTCTTTTTTTCATCTTTTGTCATTCCCTATATTGTTATAGAGACATATCCATGTCGTCATCGATATTTCATCTCACCTATGAATGTGAACTTGATATCCTTTCCAAAGGAAAGTCCTCTATAATAATAAATAGATGTGTTAAATCTAAAAATATTGAAATTTTAAAGATTTTAAAGAAAATTGTAGCACTCTTTACCTTGTTCAACTACATCATCTTGCCTACCAACTTGGACCTCAACAAACTATGCATCCCCTACAACTATAATACAAGATGTTTTTTTAATCCTAACACATATTATAGTTAAATTTGTATTACTACACCAAATTCAATTTAAAATGTTTTCTTGTATTAATAATTTATAAATAAAAAATTTAAATAGAATATATACCTTGAGTACTAGGATCCACATTCGACTCACCGCCTCCATGGTGCTCAGCTAATGTATCAGATTTGGTAGGTTGTAATCTAATGTAAGTAATTAGTACATTTATCAAGAATCTATACATATAAATATAAGACAAATAGCAATAAATATTAATCATTAATTTTAATCCATATAAATATATTCACTGTAAAATTTTAAACAAATATATAATCATTGTTTCCTTTAAGAAAATATAATGACTTATATTTTTGGAACTTAATATCAAATTCAGTAATTGCTAAAGTATTCAATATAAAATAAAAATCAATTGACTTATTTACCTCATTGATATATCCAACAGAAGAACATTGCACACTCATTGCTCTGTGTCATTTAGCCATGACTGTATAGCCTTTTGTGTAGCCTTTGATGTGTTAGGCAACCTATGTGAAGTTTGGAAAATGTTATATTACATAAGTATTAAGGGTAATTATTACATAATTTCATTCTTAATATTATTACATACCTTCTTTCCTTGGGTGGTACCATTTATCTAGCATCTATTTCTTTTCTCTTAGTGGCATTCTTTATAAGATTCTCCCATTCAATAATTTGAATATGGAGGGCCTGTGATAACAAGGGTTTGTTTTTCATTTGGGTCCTATAGTTGAACCTAATATAATTCAAAGTTTTGCCCACTTTCTCAAGGAGCCTAAGTCTTTGAAAGACATTAGGTCCAAAAAGTGATGTCAAGGCATCAACCAGTTGGTTCTTTAAATCTTTCGCTTGCCAATTCCACCTTTTAAGAAAAGAAAAAATTATTAGATTCATAAATGAACTGAAGCTACATTTTAATTTACATGAAGAAATTGATCTAATTAAGGAAACATTAGCTAGAAATGAAATCAAAATATGATACCTTGTACATATGATCAGCCCAAATATATGCAAACATTCATCATTAAGATTTTTATAAAATATATTATTCCTTGCAAAATAATAATGTGATTAGTAGTTATTGCAAGGGACTACATGGGAGGTTTTTGGATTTTATTATGAGTATAATATTATATAGTAAAAGAAAGGATCAATCTTTAAAGTACCTAGACATTTGAGTACTTTTAGGGGAAGACCATATTCATTGCTAATGAGCAATTGATCACAATTCTTTAATGTTTCTGTATATCTAATGCAGGAACACCCAGGAAGGTCCTCATTGCCTCCTGCACAAAATGAATCCAATATTACATAATGCCCCCTAAGAAATTATATATCAATTTAAATAAACACAAAAAAAATGAGAGAGAAAAAGAGGAATCAACTTACCAATAGGAGGTGCCACTGCATCCATCACTAAGCTATGTGTTGTTGAATTTGTAGTTAGCAGTGCTTCTTCAATTATGTTCCTTGTAGCAAGTGGCAGAGTGAATAGAGGATCAATGGTAGGAGGTAAAAAATGATATTATTATAGTACAATAAAAAAACTATTTTTAGAGCTATTAAAAAAATAATTGTTCAAGAAAAACACAAGTGTAGGATAGAACATGCGATGTACTTAAACCACCCGAATTATCATCCTCTAGAGTATTTTACTTGAACACCCTTAGCATCCTCTAAAAAAATAACATATGAATTTTATTTAATGACATAAATAAAATGGAATACTATAAAAGTTGTTATTGAACTTTTTCATAATTATAAACTACATTAATAGTTACTGTATATGTGTGAACTAGGTTCACCAACCTATGAATCATATTGTCTAATGTAGGAGTTTGAGGTTGAGTTAATGCCAATTATGATAAATATATTTCTATATCATTAGTCAAATTTTTAAATACAACCAAAGGATCAGGGGATGAACCAAAATAAATAATAAATTTGGCCAGCTCATTGTGCAGCTCCTTGTCCTCATGGACTACTTTTTCCTTTTCCTTGTCCTGATCAACACTAATTTGCAAGAGAAATATTATTAGCTCTATATTTAAAATGAATCAAAAATAGTAGTGAATAATATAACATTAAAAAAAAATGCATTAACATATTTCTTGTATATAATTTATACAACAAAAATGAGTTTTACCTATTAGGAATAAGAACCATCACTGCCATGATCCATAATATAGCCTTGTATTTCAAAAAAAATCACTTAGACATGTTAAAACACATGTGTTATTATTCTAAGTTATCAAAAAAAATATTAAAATATAATTATGTGTTTATCTTCATCGCTTGGAGTTGATTTTAAATGTGCATAGGACATATCACCTTGCCCATGATAATGGCTTTGTTTGTATCTATGCAATTCAAATTGTAATCAATAAGAAGCTCTTCACCTCCATGTATTGATTTTATCACACATATAAATACATGATTTCCATCGTACATCTCAAATATACAATTGGGTTGCTTCTTAGTTGACGTAGGTCATGTCTGCTGTCAATGTATATAGCTACTACTTTACTTTGTTCACCAACTTTTTATTGTATATAATTTTCCACAAGTGCATACCTACACATACATTTTTTATATCTAACAATCTGCATCCAACTATTCTAATCATAGAAAGGTTCAATATACTCCATCAATTCAACAATGTTATTTTAAGAGATATTTATGCCATCCATGTAAAATATGCCCAAACCATGTAATGAGGATGGTGCTATGTAATATATCCTCTGTCCAACATAAGAAATTAGTTTTTATTGGAAGAAGTTCATTGGGGACCAATTGTTTCTAGAGATATTTGTACCTAAAGGGCACATCAGAGTCACCTTTACTTTCATCATCATAAGAAAATGATGCCCCTTGAGCAAGGAAAAATTTCATGCACTTATTGAATTTCTTTCTAAAATTTTGACCTCAAGTTGATCTCCTTGATTTAGGCATACTAAATGTGTCACTTTCTTCTTACATTCCTACATTATCCATGCTCGAGGAAGAAAATATGAAAAATAACTATTTGCAAATACTTGCACTCCATGAAATAAGAAAAATATGAATATTGAAGGCTTTCATCAAGTCCTTTTTTTTTTCACTTTATTAAGCCTCTACTTTATTTTTAACATCTTCAACATCCTTTATTTCATTTTTGAATTTGTTTAGTTACTTTTAGTCTATTTGTTTTGTCCAATCTCTTGCTTACAATTTTGCCTTCAATTTGGCATATGTTAGGGCTTAATCAAACTTTGGACTTGATAGTCAAAAGTGTCCAAAAGGTGGAGTCTTCAGATGCAATTGTATATTTGAAATATCATTTCATATTTTAATTTTGACATTCACTTTTTTAAAAAATATAACAAAAAATAACTTTTTTTATGTTTTTAAGTTACTTCATCACTTAAGTGACTATAGAGAACTTTATGTTATATTTTCCTATTGAATTTTTTTTAATTTATATATTTGGTTGAGGGGTTAGGAACCTGATGTAGGCCCACATGTGCACCTCTTTAGCTTAGGGCCAAGCACTAAGGGGCATCTACACCATCAAAACCACCTAGGGCATGATCCCGACCTCATCCCTTATGGTGTTCATCCTTGAACTCAAAAAGACTTGGTCCTTATTGGGCTCTTTGTGAGCCATTCAACTTCACTAGTAGACCAAAGTCCTTTCGATTGCTTTTCAATTTTTCACTTAAGTGACTTTATTAACTATATTGCTTTTTTTTTAAAGTTAATTTATGTTTTATTTAAAACATCTAGGTTAAATGTTTCTTTTTAAAGTAATATTTACACATGATATATTAACTATATAGTGTAATTATTATTTTTGACCTAATGAAGTGATATTTCTTGAAAAATATTTAAACATGTTCTTAATTAGTTTTTTAAGTTGTGCGTACCCAACTTACATGTCTTTTACATATTTACATATATTCTTAGAGTGTGATTTGCAATAGAAATACATGTAATGGACTTCAAAGAGTCCACTTTGCATGAAAAATATCATTTACATGTAAATCACTTTACATTAATTACCTCTTGAGAGTGTGATTTGCAACAAAAAGTCACTTTTATGGACTTAGGAAAATAAAACCTTAGTTAATAAAATATTGCATGCCCATCCAATAGTGCAATTTATGTGGAAATGGCTAAACACATGTTATATGAATTACATGGGTAAGTGCACCAAGTTTTGCTACCAAAAGGAGGGTATATTTTAAGATAGTTATGGTCAGAATTTTAAGATATGACAAAAATAAAATTAGTAGTTCTTTGAATCTATTTTTCTAAACTACTAAATTTTTTTCTTTTCAAAATGGTTTAGATTTAGGTCCTCAAAAAAGGGGGCCACAAAAAGTGGTAATTTTTTTTCCAAAAAAAAATATAGCATAGTGTAAAGTGTGCCCCCACCTAAAATTTTAACTATTTTTTCAAAATTTTGTAATCGCTCTAGTCAAAATTGACCTAACACCATGTAGTTTATCCCATTTTTTTGGGTAGTTTTAGAATTTTTTTTTTTTAATGAATTTTGTAATTGGAAACATCCTAAAAATGTGAAATATTTGTATGTCCACATAGAAATCATTGAAAACTAATCTAAAATCAAAACTTTTTTTTTCAAAGTTTGTAGAATGGAGTCTAGTTTCTAAAAAACTAAGTTGTTCCAAAATTTGATGAATGGACTAAAATCTACACCCCAATTAGGACATGTTGGTCTTTAACAAAAAGTTTACATACATTCAAAAGAAATTATAGTTGAAAGGTTTGAAATAGTTTAAATTTTAAATAAATTATATGGTTATATAACTAACACAAAGATCTACAATTTCATGTCACTTGATTTTATCAATGCTCAATCATGAGGAAACTTGAAGGAGAGAACACAAGAAAAGTCAATCATTTTTTGTATGCTTGCTACATAACACGTTTCAACCTAGTCTAGAGACTCCAAATCTTTGGGTTGGATCTCCCAGGAAAATCCAAGCATTAGGCTTGCTAAAATCTAAAGCTTTACATAGTGCATGTGCACACACACTATTTAAAGTATCTTTAAATTGGGGCTTAAATAGAGTGTATGTGCTATATTGTGCACTCATTTTGTAAGCCTAAATTTCAATAGAGAGGGAAGGAAAGAGGGTAGAGAGTGAGAGAGTAAAGGATGGGGGGAGAGTAGGAGATGGGAGAGGGTGGGATAAGAAGAGAATGAGAGAGAGAGAGAGAGAGAGAGAGAGAGAGAGAGAGAGAGAGAGAGAAGGGGATGTGATAAGGTGGGATAGGGAGAGAGGGAAAAATAAATTGAGAGGCATAGTATAGGAAGGTAGAGGGAGAGAGAGAGAGAGATGTGTGTGTGTGTGAGAGAGAGAGATATTTAGCTAGAAAAATGTGAAGATCAAGATCAAGATAGATACATGAAATACATATATAGAGAGGGAGAGTAGGGGATGGGAGAGGGTGTGATAGGGGGAGAGAGGGAGAGGAAGGAAGGGATGGGGGGGGGGAGAGAGAGAGAGAGAGAGAGAGAGAGAGAGAGAGAGAGAGAGAGAGAGAGAGAGATGTGTAATGTTCCCATATTTTTAGCATCTTAGTGGATTTCTTAGCCTTGACATTCTCTAAAGGCTACGTGGATAAATAAGAATAAATTGATTAAATTAATTTCTTATAAAATCATTACATAAATTAAAATAAAATGTGACTTTATATTTAAATAATTTAATTTTCTAGAAGCATAATTAATTATTGTATTGAAAGAGAGAAGCTTCTAAAGAGTGCATTTTCTAGAAATATAATTAATTATTGCATTGGAAAGGGGGAATCTTCTATAAAAAGTAATTAACTAATATATTATTTCCTTCTAACAGGGTGAAGGAAAAGAATAAATAGAGATGAGAGCTTCATTGTTTATCATCCAATTATTGTGAATTGCATTTGATATAAACTTGGGAGAAGAAACTAAGGTTTCTAATCTAAGTTAGCCATTGGAGGACATCGATTCTTCAATGTTGTAGCCATTTGAGGTGTTGAAATATCCACTAAATTTTGGATTCAAAAGAGCTTCATTCTACAGTTCTATTTGTTCTTAAATTGGAGAATACATTTTGGCTTCTATAGTACACATGCATAATGTTGCACTATAGTATTTATGTTTGATTCATTTCCATTCTTGGGCATCACTATTAGCAGGTTCCTCTTCCAACTATTAGTAGTTAGCAATATAATTTCTAGGCATATGATTTTCTTGAGATAATTGAGAATCAAATTTTGACATTGCTATATGTTGGTCTTAGAATAGTTTTGACATTTGAGTGTCAACATACTTAACCACTTTCTACATTGAAGGTGAGTACACTATATATGCAAAGCCACAGTATGTACCAAGCCAGAATTCTAACAAGGGTTGAGTGACTTTAGGTGCCCAACATTATATAGGTGACAAGTGATATATAGGTGCTGAGTCACAATTGATGTCAAGCAAGTCAGAATGTTTCATGTGCTGAGTGAGCCAAAACTATGCATGTGTTGAGCAAGATAGAATGTAATAGGTGCCAAGTAGAGCAAGATAGTATATGTGCTGAGCACCAATAGTCTAGTATGGGCCAAGTAACACTAAATTAGCATATGAGTCTGTGCCTTCAAAAACTCAGATGTAAACAATTTTTTGAGCTAACATAGAAGGATTTCAAAGGATAATAAGGTTAAGAATGAATCTTTTATATTTCCTATGCAATAAACATGCAGCCAATAAGAAAAATGCAAGGAATGAACAAGAATTCAAGATTCAATATGGATCATAGATCCATACCTAACCCTAAGTTTATGAAGTCTTTGTAAGAAGGCTTAAACCCCACAATTTTAAGTTGTTGAAGATAAGTCAAGGAAGTTGCTAAGCAGATAAGCAAAATTGGAGAATAGGGCAAACAATAGGGGCATCATAGACTTAGTGAACTGATCAGCAATTACACATTTAGTTGATCCAAATAGTACAAGGGATACAAACATATATTAGATCAAACAACGATCACATCAGAATGAGCTAATCAAGTGCTTGAAATTAGCAATTGAATATTGTAAGCAATTAGGTGAATGATTTATTATACTCTCTAGCAATTGTATTAGATAGTGAAAATCCTATGATGATAGGTTAGCCTAAAAGCTATTTTGTAGATCCTTTGAAGAGGTGATTAAATACTTTAACATGGTGACACTTCATGTAAAGTTTTTGTAAATCCTTTAACTAGGTCACTATTGACATAGTGTAAAGCCTTTAACAGGGCAGGCCTTTCAAGGTAGACCATTAAAAGTGGTCAAACAATTATTGTTAAAGTGATTTTGTGGGTAGCATCCCGACCTCAGTTTTACCTTCTTATTCTTGAAGGGTTTTTGGGTTACCAAATTCTAGTGTCATGTGTTTACTTGCATGTGCTTACTTTATGTTTATTTATATGTTTACATGCATGTAATTTACTTTCAAATTTTTGTTTTAAAAGATTTGAAAAGGTTAAACTATAGCACTTTTGATTCACCCCTCCTCTCAAAAGTACTCTTCCCATTTGACTATTCCAAAAATTGGTATTAGAGAAAAGGTTATCACAAGGAGAGGTCTAATAGCTTAGACAAAAGATCTGAAGATGGAAGTCTTCAAACATGGGAAGATCATAAAAAATGAAGTGATTGTTGTGCATCTTGCTCTACACTAATTGAAGGAAGCTAGAGAGGAATTGAGAAAGTCCTTAAAAAGAAGGAAGGATATAGACATAGCTGAAAATTACATACATTAGAAGGAGATTGATACCATACAAGTTTTTTCTAATGGAGATTCCAAGGAATTTGATGTAGTAATAGCTGAATTGATGGAGAAAAATAGAGCACAATCTAAATAAATTAGACTACTCAAGCTTGAAAAAGAGTCACAAGCCATAATGCTCTATGAGGTGACTAAATAGAAGAAAAGAGCCATTGAAGACAAGGCTATAATAGAAGATGACAAGAGAAATCTTACTGATAGACTGGAGGAGAAGACAATTGAGTTTGAAAGAAACTTAAACATGCAACTTGACACCTTAAGTTAGATGATGAATGCTCATGATGAGCTAAATATGAAGGACATTGAGATCTCAAACTTGAAAATGCATGATTGAACAATTGCATAATGAATTGTAAAGAGAGAAGGAAATAGAAAAAAGCTTCAACAAACCTAATGAGGTTATCAAGTACTTTGAACAACTACTAAAATCACCAAGGGCTAGTAATCATACTTTAGGACTTGGTTACACTAGCATTCAAGAAGGATAATCATCCAAGACTGCAGAAGAAAGGAGTAACAAAGTTAGGAACACTAAACCTAGCTTTCATTTATGTGGTAAAAAGGGACATACTTGTAATGTATCTATGAGCAAGGATGGTGATCAGCATGATAAGCCTAAAAATGCAAGCTTTTGCCACAAATGCAAAAAACAAGGACATCAAGTACATGAATGCAAAACCAAGATGATGAGGACACCAAGATCTGAGGGTCATTGCTATAATTGTAAGAAATATGGACATAGAGCTTTTGAATGTAGATCAAAGCCTATGTGGACACCCAATTGGCTTGCAAAGGGAAACAACCATGTTCATCACTACAATTGGGACTATAACACTAGGTATAGCTGTCACTACTATCAATAATATGGACACATCCCTAAAAATTGCATAAGGACACATTTTAGAGGGAACTAAAGAAGATGGTTAACCCAAAGCACATGTTTCAGTTGCTTGAAGACTGGTCATATTAGTAGGTATTGCCCAACAAAGTCAAATCCACCCAAGTTAGAAGTCAAAAAAGGAAAAGAGAAGATAGATGTTGAAAAAATTAGAGGACAAATGAACAAGACTTGGAAGAAGAATGAGGTGTGTAGCACATCAAATGGATGGATCACTTCACCCAAGAGGTCAAGTGATCATATATTATCCAACTAATCAAGAATATGTGTATGGGACTGATATATAAATTTATATCATACATCAGTCCCAAGAACAAAGAAGTATTGCAAAGAAGAAATCAACATGAGCAAAGATGCCAAGTCAAAATTTGAAGTTTTTTTAACAAACACTGGTGAGCTATCCCTAAATGCTGAGTAAAGCTCTAGTGGATGCCAAGTTGCTAATAGTGAGTAAGTTGATGGTTAATGCTGAGTTGAGAAATGTTAATAGAAGACAGGTGAAGTAAAAATCTAGTGAAAGCCAAGTGAATGAAATCTAATGGAAGTCGAGTCATGTTGAAACCTTCAAGTGTTGAGTTTACAGCTATATGCACTAAGCATATAATGCTAGGTTTTGAAAGGTATAAGATCAAATTTTGATAATTTTTACATCATTCAAACACAAAGAAAAGGCAAGAAGAGTGTAGAAGCAATCATACAACAACCTTGAAGCCATTTGCATCGATTTCAATAGTGATTTAGCATACATTTTGATGATCTAAGTTATTTATAAAGTGCCAAGCTAGGCAGTATTGAAGTTTCTAATATATTTGAAACCCTAGTTCAGTATAATGGCTTCTAATTCAAGAAACCCCAAAGGAAAGGAAATTTATGAGGTCTAGCTAGTTAGTAATGAAGTAAAAGAACCTAAGTTTAGACCCATCCCAGAAGTCACCTATAGAAATGATCCTACTAGTGCATTGTCCATTATTCCACCAAAAGTTTTCATGGTGCAAGACATAAGGAAGTGTTACAATTGTAAAATAGGAGCTGTAGGAGACCTAGAAATATTTTAAGCCTATTACAAACTATTTGAAAAATTTTTTCTAAAGGATGAACATCAGATAGTTGAGAAGAAGGGTTTGACCCATGCCCTAGTTTACACTATAGGCTTCAAAATAGAATGGATACTAATTGATCTTAGCAAAATTCACAATGGATGTTTGTGGTTGGAAAAAAGACCCATGAAGATTAACAAGAGAATAGTACATAGGGTTATGGGTTTCCCAACCCTAGATTCACCTAAGACCCTATGTAGTGATTCCAAAGAGGTTATTGAAAAGAATAAAGGAGCTAAGTGGAATAAGAGGGGTATGACTATTGATACTATAACACATCCTCTTCTAGATTCTGTAGTGAGAATAATATCTCACAAACTCTACCAATCCAGAAGATTGAACAGTGTACCTTTCATTCCTATTGATGTAGCTTATAATCTTGTGAAGAAAGATCATACATATGATCTAGCCGAACTGATGTAGTAGAAAATAAATGAAAACCTAGGATCAATAAGAAGATCAAAGGATGATCAATGCAAGTTTGGCTCAGTTCTTATGTGTATATTATTTTATGTCATGGAAGAGTTTTCTTCTATTGGAAAGGTGAATTGGAACCCAAAAAAATCCAAAATCACAAAAATAAATGAGTTCATTGATCAAATGGGTGATAATTTTGAGGCCCAAATGATAAGCTATTTTGAGGATTTTAAGAAATCCATGAAGAAAAGGGCAAGAATACCAGTTTCCCTAGTGAAAAAACATATCAATGACATATGCTTTTTGGTTAACATTGACTATACCTATATCTAGGCTACAATTCCAAGGGTGAGATGGCTAAGGCCATTCGGATATGAACTTGATGTAGATGAAGCCTTAGTAGCAATAAGAACATTGGTTGTAGAAGAGATTGATAAAGAGACACCCCACTTGGGAACATATGTTGTTGTCAAATCCAAAGTTTAAATAGAATTCAAGACAACCTCTATTATTAAGAGGAAAGATAAATTAGTAAAAAAGAAAAAGAAGAAATTTGGTGCAGATATTGAAGGAGAAGTAGGTGCTAAAGAAGAAGAAAAAGAAGAAGAAGAGAGTGAAGAAGAAGAAGAGTAAGGGAAAGGCCCAATGGAGTTGACATAGGTCCTCAAAGAAGACAAGAAGGAAGGTTTCAAGGAAGAAGAAGCCAAGAAAGTACCTACACAAGCTAAGAAAAAGAAAAGAAAGGCTAAAACTTAACCTCCTACTCAACCCAAACCCAAGAAGATAACCAAGCCAACACCAATAACAAGGGCTACCACAAGGGCATCCACAAAAAATGCCAAAGAGGAAACAAAAGAGAAGAAGAAGGCTATTGAACAACCTAAGGAAGTGCCAAAGAAAAGAAGAAAGTATGTGGCACAACTTGACATTGATGATGAGGAGAGAATATAATTAGAGGATATCAGCCAATTTAGAGTGGCAAGTCATCCTCCCAAATCTACTACAGACAAAAGTTGTGAAAATTTTAAGAATGTAGATTTGAATGATTTGAAAAGCCTCAATTTCAACAAGTTAATTAGAGAAGAAAAAAATAAAATAGATGAATCTATATATGCCATGATGGCTGAATTTAAGAATACACCTCTAGAGCTAGACAATACCATGCCTAGAGAGCTATATGAGATAATTGAAAATAAATAGCATTATTGTCTGAAAATGGAAAAGGAGATTAGAGAATCTACCTTATCACAAGTGATGCATAACCTAACATGAGGTCAAATAACAAAGTCTAATAAGAAACATGGAAGAAAATTTGCACCTAAATATAGAGCCTTCAACATCCTACAAAATAAGATTGAGGATTTAGTAAATAAATCCACACAATTGTGGAAGACAATCTACAAGATAGCTAATGAGAAGGAAGAGGAAGCAAATAAGGTAGAGGCTAGTGCCAAGGAGAAGATAGAGAAAAAGAAAGTGGAAGAGAATCAAGTAGAAGAGAAGAAGGAGTAAGAAACAAAAAAAGGAGATGAGAAAAAAAAAGGAGAAGAAGAGAAGAAAGAGGAAGAAGATAAAGAAAAAGGTGAGGAGGAAGAAATACAAAAGGGAGAAGATATGGAAATAGTTGAACAAAAACAACAAGAGGAATAGAGTGTACAAGAAAAAAAATGCCACCTCGTATCCCTCCTCATGTAACCATCACATGTGCAAACACAATAACTATCAAGGATGTTCTTGATAATTTTGCTAAAAACATCAATCCCCTAATTGTAGAGGATCTCTCCAAGATCCTTCACCCATCTACTGTACAGCCACAATTATGCACAAATCCTATATTGGTGAGTATAGATGAGCTACAGAAGGTAGTACCATAACAAAAAAGAGACAAGGTGAAACCACAAGAATCACCTTTCACCTATACAACTACTAGCACTCAAATTTTAATGCTTCCACAACCTATAGTAGTAGGTGATACCACATAGAAGCCACATGCAGAAGAAGGGAAATTTGATGAGAAGGAGGATACATCAAAGGAAAAGGAGTATACTACTATACAAACATTGGTAGAGCTACCAAAAATAGGCACTCCTACAAAAACCCTTCAGAAGCAAAGCATTGAAGCCATAGCTTTGCAAATCTCCACACCAGGCTTGAGTTCTACATAGGTGACTAGGTTACTTCACTATGGAGACCCTTAGTTAGATGAAGACATTGTAATACTTTCTTATGACTGAAAGACTATCACAATGGAGCAAATTACTGAGATGCAAGGTGCATTAAATAGGAGAAAGAGGCAGGAATTACTCAGAAAAAAGTACAAACATAAGAAAGCACTACATGAGATTAAGGAAATCTTTATGGATGCCTTCAGCTTGTAGTCACTAGATGAATCAAAACCCATAATGGAAAAATTATCTCATATAGTTGACTAGGTGACTAGTGAAGACCAGGATACAAATGTTAAACTTATGGAATCATCTGAAAGGAAGTTTCAAGGGAATGTAAATGAGAAAATATCCAATGGTATAGGACTTGAATAGGTAGAATTGCCCAAGAAAATTGACAAGGTCAAAATTTTACTTGAGAACATTTTCTCACTATATAAAAAGTTGTGTGATTTTTCCAACTTCACACAAGAGATAGGCCAAAGGATAATGAGCTTGGAGAGAAATTTGAAGATTTCTAGCATGTAATTACAAAGAGATCTAGCTCAAAGTGAGAAGAATTTTTCCCAATCGCTTCACACTTAAAAAGAATTAGCTGCACTTACAAGTGAAAAGGTCAATATAAAGGCCAAATTAATGCAGATTCAATCCTCCATAACCCCACATTTGGAGGTCCTCCACAAAGAGCAAGTCTATGCTAAAACTATCTTAAAGAAAGATCCTAATCTTTCTACATTAGTTGTACTTGTACATCTTGTTGTAGAGACTGCCATCCAACATAAGTCACTAGATATTGCTTTGGAGTATTGGGATGCAACTCTGAAAATGATAATGGAGGTAAACAACACATTTTTGGCTAAATATGGTATTATTCCTTAGAACCCTTTGACATACATGTTAAAAATGGGGAGACATAATAATATAACTAAGGGGAAAAATACTAAGTATTCTAGTAATTATATTATTTAATTCATTCTTTTGGTGAATAAAAAGATAAAAGATTGTAGAATGAGCCAAAAGGGGGGAGATAGGTGATAATGTGTAAATAGTATGGGGGAGAAATAATATTTTGGGGGAAATATGAATAAAAAAGAAGATAGAAATCAGCACATAGGTACATATTACAAATACAAGGAAAAGGAAAAGAATATTAGCATGAGAATTTTGGTTGCAAGAATGAAAATGGCACTGTCAGCTCAGGGGGAGTTATAAGAATTTTAAGGTATTTTAAACAAATTTTGAAATTTTGTACATATGCAGAGTAGATTGGATAAGGTACTCATAAGATTAGATCAATAATGTTTAGTTAAGTGTTTTTGAAACTCATGTTAAAGGGGGAGATTGTTGGTCTTAGAATGGTTTTGACATTTGAGTGTCAACACACTTAACCACTTTCTACATTGAAGCTAAGTACACTATGCATGTTGAGCCAAAATTCCAATAGGTGCCAAGCAACTTCAGGTGCAGAGGATTATATAGGTGCTGAGTGATATATAGGTGCCGAGTCACACTTGATGTCGAGCAAGTCATAATGTTTTATGTGTCAAGTGAGCCAAAACTATGCATGTGTTGAGCAATACAAAATGTAATAGGTGTCGAGCAAAGTAATATATTATATGTGTCGACCACCAGTAGTCCAGTATGTGTCGAGTAACACAAAATCAGCATATGAGTTTGTGCCCTCACAAACTTACATGTAAACCATTTTCTAAGTCATCATAGAAGGATTTCAGAGTATAATAAAGATAAGAATAAATCTTTTATATTTCCTATGCAATCAACATGTAGCCAATAATAAAAATGGAGAAGGAATGCAACGAATGAGAAAAATGCAAGGAATGAGTGAGAATTCAAGATTCAATATGGATCATAGATACCAAAATCTAGGTCTTCAAGGTCTTTATAAGAAGGTTTAGACCACATGATTTCAAGTTGCTGAAGAGAAGTCAAAGAGGTTGCTAAGTAGATAAGCAAAATTAAAAACTAGGGCAAACAACAGGGTCATCATAGACTTAGTGAACTGAGTAGTAATTACACATTTAGTTGATTAGAATAGTACAAGGGATATAGATAGATATTAGATCAAGAAAGGATCACATTAGAATGAGTAGATCAAGTGTGTGAAATCAGCAATTAAAGATTGTAAGCAATCAAGTCAAGGGTTTCTAATACTCTCTAGCAATTGTATTAGATAGTGAAAATCCTATGATGATAGGTTAGCCTAATAGCTATTTTGTAGATCCTTTGAAGAGGTGATTAAATCCTTTAACAGGGTGAAACTTCATGTAAAGTGTTTGTAAATCCTTCAACTAGGTCACTATTGACATAGTGTAAAGCCTTTAACAAGGAAGGTCTTTCACAGGGTAGACCATCAGAAGTGGTCAAAGATTTATTGTTGCAATGATTTTGTGGATATCATCCCCACCCCAATTTTACCTTCTTATTCCTGGAGGGTTTTTGGGTTACCAAATTTTGGTTTCATGTGTTTACTTGCATGTGTTTACTTTATGTTTCTTTAATATGTTTACATGCATGCAATTTTCTTTTAGATTTTTGTTTTAAAAGATTTGAAAAGGTTAAAGTGTGGTACTTTTGATTCACCTCCCTTCTTAGAAGTACTCTTTCCATTTGAATATTCCAACACTGTAGTCATTACTTTAAGCCCATGAGAACAAATTCAAAAAAGGAGATACATGTTGTATACCATTTGTTTGACAAAATGTCCATCTAATCGCATATATGATCAACATAATAGTTGTATGTCAATTGTTTGTCAAAATGCCAAATTCCTATAGGTGTGCATTCCATATCTAATTTACATGTATATGCATTGAAAATACCAAAAGAAATGCAATTTCATATTAGCTCATTGTAAGATGCATTGTAATATATCATTTGCAAACATTCTAAATTTCATAGCATTGAGAGGTAGCATACAAGTGTTTGACAATAGTGTTTGACAATATTCCTTGAGCTAAAACAAGTTAGTTTGGGCAAGGGATATTACATCAGTATCAGAGCTTGCTTGCAAAATATTTGAAAAAATGTCAAACAATTAAATTAGAGGATAAATTTGTGCTTGAAAAAATTATAACTAGTTGGGGTTATTAGAAGAGAGTAGGGGATTAGAGAGGGTGGAATAGAGAGAGAGAGGGAGTGGGATATAGAGAGAGTGTAAGAGGATGAGAGACAGATGATGGGAAAGGGTAGGATAGAGGGAGAAATGGAGGGAGGGAAGCAGGGGGGAGAGAGATAAAAAGAGAGTAGGGGATGGGAAGCGGTGGGATAGAGAGAGAGAGAGAGAGAGAGAGAGAGAGGGAGAGAGAGAGTAGGAGATTGGAGAATTTAGGATAGAGGGGAGAGAGATAATAGGGGATTGGAAAGGGTGGGATAGGGGAGAGAGAGTAGGGCATGGGAGAAGGTTGGATAGGGAGAGAGATATTTTAACATAGTGTGTATGCACTATAGTGTGTATACACTATATGAAAGTACCAAAAAATGGTTATAATGAAAGTTTGGGTCCCTATAGATCTATATTCTCTTTTTTTGTCTCTTGTCTATTCTATTGTTTCAAAAGAAAATAGGGGTTTCATGTTGTTGGAAGTTAGAAAACAACAAATTCAATCATTAGATACACTATTTGAATGCTTTTTGAACATTCCTTCTATAGAAAAGGTTAGTGCAATATTTTTAAAATATTCTTTGCTACTATAGACACAAATTTCATTATAATTTGAAAAGTTGTTTAATATATATTGAATTCATTGAAATTTGTATGTTTGAATGCATTGTTATTTGGAAATAGTTATAAATTTGACAAGTTGTTTAATATATATTGTGTATTGATTGAAATAGTTGTAATTTGTATATGTATTTGAATGACTTGTTATTTACAAATTGCAAGTAATTTAGATGTTTGAATAATTTGACATATACAAATCATCATCATGCCAAGGAAGAAACCAAAAACCAAACAACATAAGAGAGGGAGAGATATTTGGAATTAAAAGAGATAAAATGAAACTACTACATGAAAAAAGAAAATTTCAATGTAATAATGAAGAATTTCTTTTTAAAGAGGAACACGAACCACCAATACAAAGAAGTAAAGAGGAAGAATTTGAAAGACAAAGAGAATGAATGAGACTCTTATACTCAAGAAGACAATTGAATTGTAATGCTACACCAACTTTCGATGTTGGATTCATATCATCATCTCATGTTGAAGAGATGCTAATTTCTAAATCCAACAATATACACTCTCCATCATGTCATAATAAAGGAACAACATCAACATATCAAGTAGTTGATATTCCATCTTTTGCATCTTATTAAAAAGGCACATCATGTTTGGTTCAAGGTATAGAAAACACTCAACCTTATGTTGATGTTCAAAATTTTGAGGAAATGGAAGAGATTATAATGCGTAAAATTCATTTTAGAAGACCAAAATATTTGATTGATATTGATACTAAAATTTTGAAATCAACGCCTCACAAGATTAGCAAGTGTAGTTGTCAAAGAAAAGTTAATCATATGTGGAGATTATTTTTTGAAGAATTAAATATTGTAGGTTAGTGCCAATTATTTGTTGAAATGATGGTGAATTTGAAATTTAGGCCCATCATGAAGATTCTTAGGCTAAGACTGATGGATGATTGAAATGAAAAAAACATTGTAAAGAATCCAATGAGCGCATTAATGAGCCTCTAAAAGGACGTTATTTTGAGATCCTTTTTAATCTTGTTTTTAGACAATTATCTTGCAGAAACTTTTATAACTTTATTGTTTTAAGTGAAGGAACTTATGTTTCTATGAATATGTTATCTATATGTGAAGACATGAAGTTGAAGAATAGATGGATTAAAATATGCTATATTTTCTTGAATATATGGAATTCTATGGCATAATGAAGTAATGTTACATGTTGATAAATGTTTTCTCATCCATGCTATATTTGGGTAGATTTCTTCTTGCATCTTTGGGTAGATTCCTTCTTGCATCCATAATATTTTCAAAGAGTGATGGTTTGAACATTATACCCTTTTTAAAATTAATTATGAAATGAATATATGTATGTGGAACTTGCATTCATGTCATGTTTTGTAGGTACTTGTCACATGTATTCAAATTCAATACTTGATCAACACTAATTCAAAGCTGACATGATTGCTGAATCACTTCAATGACTAGAATATTCTATGATTTTTGTTATGGTAGAACATGAATATAGCTCCTTCAACTTGCTATATTATTGAAGGAGCTAATCATGGTTAATGATATTTCTATTGTAATCTTATGAACTTGTGATTCATCCTCATTGATGGAGTGATCATAGAAGTAGGTTGTTGTTGTCATTTCCCTTTAAATAATTCCCACAATAGATTTGAAAGAAGTCTTTTGAAGGAGGTAGAATAGATTGATTTTCATAACAACAACATTTGATCTTGTTTTCAATTAGATGTAATCTCTTACCATGAATGAATAGAATACAAAGTTCAAGTTCCCATCTTCTATATTGATTTTTTTTTTCTATTGACTCATCCAAAGGGGCCCACTTGGTGAGTGAACTACTTTGTTAGAGTATATTTCATTTCATTGTTTGCTTCTTTGCAGGGTAGAATTCTACTATTCTTGTAACCATTGATAATAGAATAGGTGAATTATTGCTATAACATAGGTATATAGATTGATTTATTATATACAACATTACTTTAAGCTCTAAAATAACATGTTTTTCAGTTCCTAGTTTAAGTCTCCTTTAGTATTTCCTTTGTTTTAGTGGTAATGACTTAAAGAGAAATTAGAGCATATACTTTGTAGCCACCTTCTCAAGCCTATGCTCTTGGGTTAACAAAATAAAATGAATTTAGTATGTTATTCTTAGGAAAACATGTGATTCTATCTAATTATGGAGTCTTTGTTAAAGGATGTCCAATCCTTTGTTACCAAGTTATTAATTTGACTGACCATTTTTGGCACCATTGCTAGGGAAGGTGTCAATCTAATTCAACCTTGAAGTGTTTATGTTAGCTTAGAATTTTCATTATTTTGCATACATAGAAGAAGATACCTCCTTAGGTGATTTGTTCCCTATAATATTCAGGAAGGCATTTTTAATTCTAAACTAGAAGAACCTCATAGTTAGAATGAATAAGAACCTTTTGAAAATCCATTTCCTACTACTCAAGAATGAATACCCTCATCATTTGATGAATCTTTACATTTGAATAATCTCTTTGCTGAACCATAACACAAAGATAATCTACTTGTCCTTGTTATCTATCAACCACAATCACCAATACCTCCTATTGGAATGGTTTAGTCTCAACCTACATTTCCTTTTCATGTCCCTCCTTAGCAGGGTAACCAAAATTTCAAGAACATACATGTTGCTACACTTCCTAAGTTTTATAGCCTAATCATTGCAGACCTTGAAACATTTCTCTTTGAGTTCAACATATTTTGTAAAAATATGACTATACAATTGATGCTCACAAACTGAAGTTATTTCCTTCTACCATAAAAGAAGCTTCTCTGAGATGAGTCTTGGCGTTGGGTGGTAATGTTATAGTAGATTGGCCTACAATGAGAAAATTGTTTCTCAAAAGGTATAAGGAATATTGTAGGGGTCAATATTTTAAAGGGGATGACATTGTCAAAATGTCCCAAATGGATGATGAAACCTTGTAAGACTATGTTTCTCAATTCATGTTCAACCTGAAATGTAATACACAACATTAATTAAGTGAGGAATCAAAGAAACATATTTTCCTAAGAGGCATGTATGATGGAAGGATTGAAGCTATAGATCTTATGGTAGAAGGGGATGTCACTCACAAGACTTGGACTGATATAGATAACATATGCCTAAATTATTCTAAAGTAACTCTGAACAAAGGTAGGAGACTTAGAGATCTACCACATAAGTCCAACGATAGTTTAGGAGTACCCAAGATGAAGTTATACAATTTGCTATTAGATTTGAAGCAAGACACCATTAATAATGTAGTCACTCAACTAGACACAATGCAAGCTAGAAGGAGGAAAGGTGAACCTGATGCCATAATTGAATACTACTCACATTGTAGAGAAAAGAAAAGTCATTGTAGATGTAATTGTGTTGAAATGTGGAAACACAACCAATGCCTACTGAGTTCAAGGCTAGTAATGAAAATGGAGAGGTAATTAATCTTGCTCAACCAAAGCCATGGGATCAAAGACAAGGTATACCACAAGATCCTCTTCAAAGTTATACTAATAATAATCACTGGGAATTTTTTTAGAATACTAGTTTTAGTAAAAATAATAGTTGGGAACAACACCACCAAGGTTGGTAGAAACCTCCATGGGTTGGTAGCAACCTCAATATGGTTGGAAACAACCCCACCAAGGTTGGAAACAACCTTAGTAGGTTTGGCAGGAATCCTAGTAGTGTTAGCAACAACCTTAACAAGGTTGGAAACAAAATTAGAATTGGAATACACAACCTAGTAAAAAAACCCTATTGCCACCACCTAAACAAAAATTTTTAATTCCCCCTCCTTTAGCAAGTAGCACTCATCCCAAGAAGACCTACTACCAATTTAGCCTAATCCTGATCCAAACAATAGTAAACAATAGGCTCAACAACAAAGCTATGTTATCTCCTTGAATGATATTCACTTAAGATCAAGCACCACTCTTACTAGACCTCAAAATCCTATAATAAATGAAGTTGAAGATCCTCTAACTAAGCATACAAATAAGTCAAATTAGGAGGCTTTTCCTATGGTGAAAGAAACTCTATTCCCCCATTGGTTGATGGAACAAAGCCAACCTATAGAGAACCATATAGTGATTGATTTGCCTATTTAGTTGAAGCAGATGATAGTAAAAATACCATTACTAGATGCTATTAAGGAAGTCCTTGTTTATACTAAAGCTATTAAAGAAGCATGCATTAAATAACAAGGAAGGAAGAGGAAAGATCCCAAAACCATTCATGTCATAGGATAGTTGTTTGATTCAATGCTAGAGAAATTAACTATACCTAAATACTCTGATCCTAGGAGTCCTACAGTTATAGTCACTATCCATGGGATTCAAGTTCAAAATGATTTAGTTGACTTATGAGAATCTATAAACATCGTGACAAAGGAGGTATTGTCTCAACTACATATCATTGGCCTCTAGGAGACCCCCACTATACTTCAACTTGTTGATAGCTCTACCATTAAGCCAAATGGGATGATAGAAGATGTCATATTCATCTTAAATTCTTGAGAGTATCCAGTTGATTTTGTTGTTATCTCCTCAAAGGCTAATATGGGAGGATATCCTTTAATTTTAGGAAGGCTATGTATTTTTAATACATATGCCTATATAGCTTTTGGATTAAGAAAAATGAAAATATCCAATGGTATAATCTGACTTTATACTCCCCTACTCAATCATTGTTACTAGATGACCAAGTACTCTGGCCAGACTTGGGTGATGATGAACCACAAGTTAAATCCATCCATGAGTTGATGATGATAGGAAGAGAATAATTTATAGATTCTCAAGAGGAAGATAAAATAATTCATATATTATTTTAAATGAGTAAGGAATAGAATCTCAAGTGTGTCCTAAAGTTGAATGTATCTTAGAGACCATATTATGATCCTTGAATTCACCACATCATTCAGAAGCTTCAAAATTTCTCCACTTATTGTTACATCATGAGATGGATTTTTCTCTTATTGCCCAATTATTCATGATAGATAAGGTTATTAAGATAAAAGTTTCTCTAGGGTATGAATTAAGTGTAAACTATGCCTTATCACTCTCCCAACAAAAGATTGTGTTGTAGTTACTATAGCAGAATCAAAAAGCATTTTCTTGGGGTTACATGGACATAAAAGGATTAGATCCTATGATTTTCACTCATAAGATTTACATCAGCCTTGACTCCAAATCTATTCTATTGGAATTCACAAGTGGGAAGATTACTTCTAAGAAGGGGGTGGGGGGGGCGGCGGGGTCGAGGGTGAATCACAAGTAACAAACTTTAACCTCTAAAGCTTTTAGCTGAAATCAATCACATGCATGTAGAATATCTAATAAACATGAAAGTAAAGAAATGCATGAAAAAACATAACACAAGATTTAATCACCTAGAAACCCTCCAAAATGAGAAGGTAAAACTGGGGTACAGATGACACCCACAACTTATCACTACAAGAATATGTAATTGATTAGTATTACAATGTTTTGACCACCATCAATGGTCTACCCTACGAGAGGCTTGGCCTATTAAAGGCTCAAAACCCTCTTAAAAGTGCATGTATCTGAAGGATTTTACAATCATTCACTTGGAATGTTGCCCTATTAAAGGATTTACAATATGGTTGTTAAACCAATCTATCTCCATAGGATTTTAGTTCTCCTAATACAATGGTTAGAAAGTATAGTAGAATGTTTGATCCAATTACTTATGACCTTTTGTTGCTGATTTCAAATTGATGTTCAATTCAATCTAATTTGATCCTTGCTGATCTAATATGTCTATGTTCAAAGTCCTAATGCTCTATTCTACTCAACTGATATGTCAATACTTCTAATTTTCTAAGTCGCCTTTCACCTTCTGCTCTTCACTCAATTCACTCTCTACATGAGCTTCTCAACTCTCTCTACACTCTGAATAATGAGGCTTTTTCCTTCTTAAAAAGGTTTCATGACTTAGGGTTTATTATGAATCTATGACTAAGATTCATCTGTTTTGCCTCTTTAGCATTATAATTATTTTATTGGTTGCATGCATAATACATAGTAAATCCAAAAGATTCAATCTTATCTTCTAGAATTTGAAATCTATCTAATAGTTATCATGAAACATGATTTTCCTCTAAGTTTGTGAAGGCACAAACTCACATGCCAATATTGTGTCACTCAACACTTACTATTTGTTGATGTTCAGCACATACTGATTACTAGTGCTTGACACATATAATTTTTTTGTCTTGGTTAGTGCCTACGGTTCACTCAACACATATAGTGACTCAACATATATAGTGACTTGGCATCTATTGTCACTTGCACTAGAAACTTGCTCGGCACTATCTATCTTCTTGACATCTAAATAGCTTGGCACCTATTGGATTTTTGGCTCAGCACATATTGTAGCTTGGCATCTATATTAAACTTGGCATTAACTTAGAGATTTTTTTAAGTGTGTTGACACTCAATTGTCAAAACTAATCTGAGACCAAAAATCTCCCCCTTTGACATGATTGTCAAAAACACTTAATTATACATTATGAATCTGATCTCTATGATTATAATGTACATCTATTCGACAGATGTAAAAAAATTTAAAAATTGTTCAAAATTTTGTAAAAGATTTTATACCTCAAACTTGTAACTCCCCCTGAGTTGATGTGCCATTTCTATCTCCAAAAATCTTTATGTTGAATTTGTTTCATGCTGATTCTGTTGTCTTTCCTTGTCATTCTTCTTTGCCTTATCTGCTCTACTCTATTTTTACTCCCCCTTTCACACACCTTAACTTGCAGTTATTGTATCCTTTTGGCTTTATTATTTCTTTCTCAAAATTTTATCTCCTTATCTCTCTCTTAGTTTTATCTTCTCAAAACTCAAAATATAATTATCTCCCCAATTTTTTATGTCTCCCCCAAAATGTATTATCTTCCCCTTTTCAACACTTATATCAAAGGGTTCTATGCATTAATTGAATACTTAGCCAAAAATGATTTATTTACCTTCAATATGATCTTTAGTGTAGCATCCCAATTGTCTAGTGTAATTTCTAATGCTTTAAGCTAGATGGATGTCTCTGCTACAAGGAGTACTAGGCCTTCTAGTGTAGAAAGATTAGGATCTTTCTTCAAAACATTTTCTACATACTCTAGCTGCTTGTGCAAAACTTCCATGTTAAGGGTTATAGAAGATTATATTTGTATGTGCTTGGACTTTACATTAGCCTCATCTATTCTTAGCACAACTAATTCCTTTTGTGTGTGAAGCATTGTAGCAAAATGCTTCTTGCTCTAAGCTAAATCCTTAGGTAGTTGCATGCTAGATATCTTAAGGTTTCTCTCCAAGCTCAATATCCTTTGGTTGGTCTCTTGTGTGAAATATGATGAATCACACAACTTTGAGTATAATGAGAATATATTCTCAGGAAGTTCTTTTACCTTTTCTATCTTTTTGGCCAACTCCACCTAAGAGAGTTCTATTTCACTTGATATTATCTCATTCACCTTCATTTTGAACTTCCTTTCAAACAATTCTAATAATTTTGCATTTGTGTCTAGGCCTTCATTTTATACTTGGTCCACTATGTTGGCTAGTTGTTCCATGATTGACTTTGTTTCATCAGGTACTTGGAAGTTGAATGCATCTAAAAAGATGTCTTTTATTTCAATTAGAGCTTTCCTTTTCTTATACTCATTTATGAGTATCTCTTGTTTCCTCTTCTTGTCTAGTGCCTCTTGTACTTCATTAATCTAATCTATATTCATGGTTTTATAGTTATACCTGGGAATAAATATCTCTTCATCAAGAGCAGGGTCTCCATAGTGAAGTACCCTTGCAACTTTGGTAGAGCTCGAGCCTAGTGCTAATATTTGAAGTGGTACTACCTTAGTACTTGGATGTTGTGTTGTTGTGGTTGGGGTCCCTATTGTAGGAAAGTTTATCAAATTTTGTATTGCCTCTTGTTCTTTCTCCTTAGTGGTCTCCTCCTCTTCTTTTCTACCTTGATCAATTATTGTGATTTGAGGTGGTGCACCTTATTCTTGTGCTATAAGAACAAATGTATCCTTCTATCCTATTTGATTCTTCACTTGCTACTCGATAGTTAAAGTGTTTGTGACTATTAAATCAACCTTAGCTGATGCATCTTATGAAGTTTTCTCTTGTGGTTGTCCACTTGTAGTTGTTTGAATGTAAGAAGGTGGTTCTTCTAGATTCAACTTCTCTTTCTTGATCTTAGTTACAACCTTCTGTAGTTCCTCCACACTCACCATAATTGGGTTTGTACATAGTTGTGCTTGTAGTGTGGTCTAGTGAAGGATCCTTTTAAGGTCCTCCACAATTAGTGGGTTTATGTTTTGACTAGAAGTGTAAAGAACATCTTGTACTATCACTATTTCTATAGGTGTGGGAGTTACATGTGGATGGATAGGAGGTGGCAATTGTGTGTCCTACACATTTTGATCTATCTACCACTATTTAGCAATTTCCATATGATTCTTTTGTGTCTCCTTTTCCACAGTAACCTCTTCCTTATCTTTTTCTTTCTCTCCTTCTTCTTCCTTATCAATCTCATCCTCTTCTTCATCTCAATAATTCCTTCCCTCAAAGGGATCTTTTTGACCTTCCTTCACTATTGTGAGGCCATAAATTACTTTCCACATGAAAGTGGATTTCTTCACAACATCTTCAATATTATTCTATAGTATACTGAAGGCTCTATACTTGGGTTTAAATTTACTCCCATGCTTCTTATTTTCCTTGCTTAGTTGCCCTTTTATAAGTTCAGGCATGACACAAGCCAATGTTGACTCTCTTATTTATTTCTCCATATTTAGGCAATAATGCCATTTATTTTCTATAATTGAATATAACTCCTTAGCATAGTATTATCTAGTTCAAGTGGAGTATTCTTGAGCTTTGCCATCATTGTGTATATTGAATCTTCCACCATGTTCTATTCATCCCTACTCAATTTATTGAAATCAATACCTTTCAGCCTTGAAAAGTCTATATTATCCCTAATATTGTCACATGTATTCTATAAATTATATTTAATGGTGTGACTTACCACTCTAAACTAGTTGTTATCATCATATTCTGTCTTTTCCTAGTCTGACTCAGGAGGTGGTATATATTTTCTCCTTAACTTCTTAGTTGGATCTCCCTATTATATGGCTTTCTTCCTTTCCTGCTCCTTTGCTACCATTTTTGTAGCTCTTGTGTCTACCCTTGTGGTAGGTTTTGCTAGGATTGGCTTTTCCTTCTTCTTGGCTTTAGGTTGAGTAGTAGGTTATTTTTGTGCTTTCCTCTTCTTGGGCTCATCCATAGGTGCTTCCTTGGTTTGTTCCTCTTTCTCATCAACACTTTCTATTTCTTCAGAATCTTCACCCATGCCTTGTGTCAATACTAGTGTCTCTTGGCCCTATTCCTCTTCTTCTTCTTCTTCCTCTGTCACCTCTTCTCCAAATCTAGCTTTAAGTTTCTTCACCAATCTATCCTTTTCCTTGATAGTGGAGGTAGTCTTCAATTCCATTTCAACTTTTGACTTTTGTTAATGTCCTCTGCAAGCAATGTTGTAATTGTTGCAGATGCTTCATCAATATTGATCTCATATCCAAGTGGCCTAAGCTGTCTTACCCTTGGAATTGTTGCCTAAATGTAAGTGAAATCAATATCTACAAGAAAAAAAAATCATTTATATGTTGCTCCATAAAAGATACTAATATCTTTAGTCTTTTTTTCATTGATTTCTTAAAGTCCTCAAAGTAGTTGGTTATAATGGTCTCAAAATTGGCTCCCATTTGCTCAATATACTCATTCACTCACACTGCCACTGAGCTATTAGTCTTCCAACTAACGTTTCCAAAAGAAGGGAACTCATTCTTTACATAGAAGAATAAAAAA
The DNA here is from genome assembly GCA_028749045.1 of Cupressus sempervirens. Taxonomy (NCBI): domain Eukaryota; kingdom Viridiplantae; phylum Streptophyta; class Pinopsida; order Cupressales; family Cupressaceae; genus Cupressus; species Cupressus sempervirens. Next base: position 73,906,054 of record CM053791.1, read on the forward strand.
ATCAAAATTGATCCAAACTTGCATTGAGCACTCTTGGATCTCCTTATTGCTCCTAGGTTCTCCATGATCTATTGTAGTTGCAGTTCAGCTAGATCACAAGTATGATCCTCTTTTCACAATTTTATACCATATATCCACTGTAATACAAGGCACATTGTTGAGTCTACTAGATTTATAAAATTTGTGGGAAATGACTCTAACAACAAAATCAACAAGAGTATCTATAATTGTATCAATTGTCACCCCTCTCTTGTTCCACTTATCCCCTATGTTCTTCTCAATTGCTTCTTTGGAATCACTCCTTAGGGTTTTAGGCCATTTTAGGGTTGGATACCCAGTTACCCTATGAATATTTCTCTTTGAGATTTTGACTGGCCCATCCTCTAACCACAAACATCTGTCATGTATCCTACTTAATACAATTTTGATTCATTCTGTATTAAACACAGTAGGAAAATCTAGTGCATAGGTTAAGCCCTTCTTCTTAATGATTTGAAACTCTTCTTTTAGCACTCCATTTTCACATAGCTTATCGTATGCTTCCCTAATCTCCATATCTCCTATAGCACCTATCTTGTGATTTTAACATCTCTCACCATCATCAATTCAGGTGGAATTATGGATAGGGCTCTAGCAGTGTCATTCTTATACATAACTTTAGGGATTCGTCAAAAATCAAGTTGTTTCACTTCATTGCTAGCAAAAAAAACTTCAAATGGATCTTTTTCATGGGCTTTCTTAGAACTAGAGGCCATTACTACAATCTAGGGTTTCAACACAAGGAAATAGTGAAATTTCATAGCTTGACATAAGTAAAATACCTTGAAATTGATGAAACTATGCTAAATACATGTTGAAATCTTCTCAAATGCTTGAAACATTTCTTGAAAATCCTTTATATGCTATTCTTATTTTTTCTCTGTGATTGCAATAATGAAAAATGATTGAAATTATGACTATATACCCCTATTTTATAGAATTTAATGCTTAGTGCATTTACAACTGTCAACTTGGCTCCTTAAACAATTCTACTTTATTCAACTTCCATTGATGCCATAACTCTTTACTATGATTGGTTGAAATTGCTTTCTTAAAACTTGGAATCTAGATTATTTTCCTTTAAGGGATGCAATCTATCAAGAATATAAATCCATGGTAGAAATAAATCTTCCTACAACAAGGTAGAGGAATCAATGATACTAGATAAAATTGAGTGAAGACCTGTAGAAGAAGGAACCTCATTCTCGACTGAATTTTATCATGGCTACTTAGTGAGCACCCTGGTACATTAAGCTAGTGGAAGAAAGAAAAAAGTTATTGGATACCTTTAAATTTTTATCCTCCACTATTATTGTCCCCATTGCTTGCTAATAAGAAATATTTAGAGAAATTTGATATGACAGAAGAGATTTGCAGATGGGAAAGGTACAGGAAGAATAAAGGTTTTTATTGGAACATTGCTATAGGAGGTAAAGGACATAGTGTTCCCTTAGATTTTAAGATGGTTTCAAGGGTGAATAATTTCATGTTTTCTTTAGGACAAGTCAAAGTTTCAGTTTGTGGGAATGATGAGACCAGAATGTGGTCTATTTTATCATTTCATTTTCAATTGAAATTGCAAACTTTCTAAAGACTTTGATGTTTAAGAACATGTTTCTTATGATAATTTTAGATATATGTGTGGATAATTACATTCTAGGACCAAAATGAATATTCTATGAATTGATATGTTATTTAATTACAAAATAGTGAGAATGATGCCTTTTCTTCCTTAGCTAGGTTGGGCAGTTCTCCTACAACAATGTGACATAGGGTAAACTAATTTAGATGACATATTTTGAATACTTTTTGAGGTATTTTATTATTTTGGAGGTTCTAATATTTTTCAAATATAAAGGAAAAGTTAACTTAGGCAAGTGAGAGTCAAAGCATTTTCTCATGTTAATAGACAACTTTGAGTGGAGGAAATCTAGGGGTCATGAGCTCCTAAATTCATGTTCCATTTGGTACTAGAATTAATTCACCTATTGTAATATTCAATGCCATCATTTTTTTTGGTAGTTGATGGAGTTTTGAATCAAGGAATTTGGTTCCTAGTTTGTGCTTAAATAACTGGAAGTCTGGATTCAAGAGAAACTTTTAGTTAGTTAATTATTTTTAGTAGCAAGAAGAAATTGCTGATTTTTTAAATACTGGATTTAATCTTGTTTTTCATCAGTATGTATGTTTATTATTGTTTGGAATAAAAATATCATTTCAAGTTTCCATCTTTGAGTTATTTCACTTCACTTCTTAGTGGGGGCCACACAGAGAGTGAACTAGTTAGTTAGGATAGGATTTACCTTCAATTCGTAGAAATAGATTAGACTATGTTGTTCCTATAGCCACTAATAGAAAAATTAGTGGATTATTCATATAACATAGGCAGTTGAAGTAATTCTTGGTTGTATTTTCATGCTTTATTAAAATAGATTTGATTCTCATCTTTAGAATAGATATCCTATAGCATAAGCATTTAAATTTATGCAGAGCGGTTCTTAAGATTGAGAGAAGTTTAAAGCATATATTTTGTATACACCATTTTAAATTTAAATCCCTGGTTGATAAATTAAATGAGTGAAAATGAGTTGGGTTAGAACCACTCGATGTTTCCAAGCTTGGGTTAAGAAGTCCATTGTTGTAGGAATTTAATCCCTTTCTTTTGCCAAGCAATGGTTAGACACAAAATGTAGCTATATTGTAGTGAGGAAGAGGAAATGAGATAATTAGTTTAAGCTCTCAAGAAGCCCAAGCCACCTGCGAGTGATACATGAACATTGGCCTTTGTTATGAGTGACCAAAATCAAGACTTGTTTGCCCATGTGGCTATCCCTTGTCTACATAAAGATATTGAGGATTTGACACCAAAATATTATCAAATCAAAGAGGTCTTGCTTGGAAAACCCACTGTGGATACTGCAAAATTGATGGGAACTATGAGAATCAAAGAAGTGTTGAGGCAATTAGAATAGGAAGAGTCTAAAGTGTTAAAGCTCCAAAAATGGAATGAAATCTTGAGACATTATTTTAATGAACTAGTTCATATGTTGGGTTCTGAAAATCTTGAGGAGACTCTAAGTATGGAACTTGATAAGAGGGATGATGAGATTGTACGATTAGATCCATTTTTTAAAGCTTGTGAGCAATGGAAGGAACATTTTGAAGAGAAAGGTGTAAAAATCATGTAAGGAAATATTAAATTGCTACATCCATGTAGAATAATTTAGATAATCTAGTTGCTATATTAAACTAGGATTTTGGGTTAATGCATGAAGTACATACCTAGGGTAAAGACCTACAAGTGTTACAATCAATAAAGGGTCAAAGGTATTAGATGTTTATGCATTTATATACTATAGATGAGTTAGATAAGATAGATGATTGGATAGAGAATATTGTGGATGATAATAAAGTAAAGGAAACATTATATGTGGATATTCATAAGCTCAAGGGTCAAGCCCAAGAGCATATTTTGGAAGTACAGAGACATTGGAGTGATGCTTGCTTGGGCATTTATGAATATGATTCAAGGGATAAATTAATGATTGTGCAAGTACTTGTTGAAAATTATTTGAAGAGTTTTGAAGAAGCTTCCACTAATGAGGATATTAGACAAGCATTTAAGATCAAAGAAACCTTGCTACAATTGGATGTGAAATTAGGAGATTTTGCAGAGACTCGCATAGAGGTAAGTAACTATCAACAAAAAGTAAATGATAAATATAATGCTTTATATTTTTTAGATGCAACCTAAGTGACATAGATTATAGAGAAATTTAGGAGAAAATACCTAGACATAGCTTTGGTATGAAGGGGGGAAAAACCCAAAAGCTAGAATTTCAATTTTAACACTTCGTAAAATTTTTCATTTTTTGGACTTATATTCCAAGGTGTGCAAGGTGTACTTTTTCCAAGGTGCAGTTTGTTGGGACTCAAAATTGAAGCCTAATTTTGAGTACCATTGAGAAATCAAGCCCTATAAACTCTTTGAAATGCATATGTACCTGGCTCTCCATTATAGATATAAGAGGTGTTAATGTTTCTAACACCTTGCATTCAGTGTGTCTATGTGTTTTTTGAAGTTAAATTTTCATTTTGAGCCATTTCATGAAGTCCCATTTTGAGTAATGTCTGAATCTTCATTTTTTTCTTAAGTGTGGAACAACAACAATCGGCCTTGTTTGCAATTGAATATCTCGCACCCAGTTATGTTTCATAACTCATTGCTTTGGGAGTATTTAGTGTCCATACCAAAGAGCCTATGTTCCAGATTTTAGGTCATTTTAAATATGTTTGACTAGGTTTTGAATGCTCAACTTTGGTCATTTATTGTTGTCATGTCGATGCAATTTATTTTGAATTCTGGGAAGCCCTATTTGACTTAATATAACTTTGACCTAGTTGGCTAAAATGCTAAAATTCCTTTTACATTGCATTCTAGAGGTCAAAGACATACTATGTTTCAATTTTGAGCTTATGAAGAATCTGTTTGATCAGTTTTTGAATGTGATTCCAAATGCAATTTACAACTTTTTACTAGTGTCAAGAAGTGTAGATTTTTCAGAACCCCTATCCATGATTTCATAACACTAAATTCATGATAGGTGAGATTGAATGGATTGTACCACTATGTTGTACTCTAAAAAATACTTCAAGTGTGCCAATTTTCAAGTCATGATGAATCCGTCTGCACACTTTCCCAGGTCCATTCCATTTGCAAAAATCACTTTTTTGTTAGTGTTTCTAGTCTACAAATTTTGAGTTGCTCACTTTGACTACTCACCATTTGCACCCTATAACTCATCATAAACCCAAATCATAGATTCATGCTATCCTCATGACAATGAACCAACACCCCATTTTTTTGTTTCCCCGAGTGTCAGTTTGACTAGTTTTTCAAACCAAATGTGAATGTAATTTAGTGTTTTGTGACATTTTTGTGTGTAGGTAATTTTAAGTAAGCAACTTTGGAGGTCGATATCATTTGACTGGGAATTCGTGATGAGATGAGATTTGATAGGGTAGGAATGTGCAGAACAAAGAATCGGTATGTTTGATTTGAAAGCCCGATCAGGTGTTTAGATCAATTTTTAAGGCTAGTCAAAGGACCTCTTGGCACAAATTTAATAGTTGTAAGAAAGTGATAAAATGAGTTTTGAATTGGTAGTTTGGTGGTGGATTTTGATTCAAATCAGTGTCTGCTGGTGAATGGATGAACTTGAAAGTTTAGGTGTTTGAATTCAAAATTTTTTTAGGTCAGACCCACTTTGGGGGCCCAACCTATTTTAGCGGATTGACTAGGCATTGATTTTAAAAAGAATGTGTAGTAATCTTATGATTCTCTCTTTACATACACATCTATGTTTAAGAATTGAATGGAATCTAAGGAATAATTTAACATAATGTTTTCTCATTAGGCTGGTATTAGGCTTATATCTTTCATGTAATAAAATGATTGAGGATGACTTTCCAAATGGGGAAGAATGTGTCATTAGATAAAGATGAAGAAACATGTAGGGGACATGACATTATAAAGGTAGATATGTTTTTAAGGAATAATAGATGAATGATAAAAAATAGAAAATCCAAGAGAGGCAATAGATGGTGCATCAGCCAAGGTAAACATCTAAGGGCCTAGCTCTTTTTCTTAGTCTAGGTCAAAAAAGTGTGTTGTTTGTGTACAACCAAAGAATGTTACTACTATCAATATAGTAGTTCCAACAAAGCATTTCATAGGAAAAGAAAGAAATTGCGAATGTATTCGAGAGGGATAGATAGAATATGGGAAGGCAGTATGTTGAGGTTTTTAGATGGAAGAAGCAAGATTACTATAATGCCATTGCAAATGAAGTGAATGAGCCCAAGGAAAATACTATTGCTCCTCCTCCTCCCTCAAGTTATTCAAAGGGACCGATAGAAAAGGACAATATGGAACATACCAGAATTTTGAAACTCAAAGGCCTTCCCTTTTTAGTAACAAAAATGGACATCATTTACTTTTTGGCAATTATGATCTCTCTAAGTCAAATATTCATATAGTGACAAATTCAGATGGAAGCACAATTGGTGAAGTATTTGTGGAATTTTCTAACATGGATGATCCAAAATCCACATGGTAAAGATGAGGCACATCAGAGAGGAAGCCATGGATGGGGTAATGGGTCCATGCCAAAGGGGAGATCTACTTACAGAAGGAGAGCCATTTAAAAAAGGGGATGCCTACTAGTTGAAATAGAGTAGTCATTTGGAGGCATCCCACACTAGGGATAGCAAGTCTCAAAGACTAGGATGTAGTGATGAGGAGCTTCAATATCCAAGAAAAAAAGCTATAGTGTGATATTTGAAGATAACTTGATACTAAAGAAATGAAATCTAAGAAGCAAGGGAAGTCCACATTGAGAAAGGAGGTTGCCTATTCTGATGCCACTACCCACACATAAAAGAATGAGGAAGTTGCAATGTAAAAAAAATAGGAAGCTCATGATTTAAAAGAATGAAGGTGCAATGAAATAGAAGGGAATTGTATTGAAAAGGAGATACCATGCAAGTAAAAATAGTCACCAAATTTTGTAAGGAATGAAGTTGCGTTTTGAGAAGTAGACTGTCAGCTAGGGGGAGGTGCCAGTAGTCCAAAGTGGTAGAAATGAAGGAGGAAACATCCAATAAGATAGGAGATAGAAGAATCTTTGAAGCTTAGTAGTTAAAGAATTTGGTAAACGAGTTAAAGCCGCCATGTAAGACAAGCCATCTATGTAGGTTGTAGGGGTCTCTACACCTTTACAATGGTGACATAAAGGAAAAAGCCACTAAAACCATTAGTCCCACATCACCCATGCGGGGGTGATTTTTAAACTTTATATGCCCAAATTCTCATGTCAAGAGTTGTTTTCAAAGACAAGAGCTTTTGTGAAAGCCAAGTTTGCGTGTGGGGCCCAATGATGACAAACCACACAAGGTAGATGACAGCTGGATCTAACCTCAAACAAATTTTGAACCTGAGCACACTAACAAAGATGCTAACATCAGAGATCAAATGCTAAGATGATGACACGTGGAAAAATCCTATGGTGAGTGCTTCCCCTCTTGAGGAAGTTGCTTGATAGTTAAATACTATGGTAAAGTGCCTAGGCGCCTTATAGTAGTGGGCTTATGGTGCATGGTAACGTGGCAGGGCTAGTTAGTGTAGTGACATGGAGGTGATGTGGTAGTCCAAAGAAGCCTAAGAGAAAATGAGAGGACAACACATGGTGGTGTAGGAAAGATGAATCATGGAGTAACATGTGGACATCAACAAGAGCCCAAGTTGGAGCCATCAAATTTTGTGACATGTTGAGATCTGATAGCTAGCACTTGCCCACTTCTGGAGTTGCAAGGAAGATAAACAATGCAGGCAAGTGCCAAGCTACCACATGGTAGTGGACCTTGATCATTGATGATGTGCTATTAGTTCATAGAGGTCAACCAATCAGGTGTTGCCATGTGGTAGTTGGTCAAACTAGGTTTGACCATGAAATTGAAAGAAGAGGCAAAAAATAAGAAAATAATTTTAAAATGAATCAATTTTAAAATATTTTCTCAAAACATGTCATATACAAAAAATTTCAATGCAAAGATGATTGTTTTCTAAAGTTTGAACTTTAGAAGCTTTTAAATTTTTAAAATTTTAAAGTTCAATCATAGAGCCATAAGGGGGGTCATATTTTTCAAGTTAAAATTTAGTGGGTTTCTGAGAGGTGAATATACACATATTATATATTGTCAAAACCAAGAGAAGACAAAATTTTTGATTATGGAGTTCATCTTTTCATAGGAATTCACTGGTTTGAGTTATAGGAAGAAATATAAAATTTGGGGCCTTCTCAGTAAAATGAGCAAAAATTGAAAATGCAATTACAGGCTTGGTAAAACATGGTAAGAATGTAGTTGGGGTCAATTTTGGTCACCTTTATTCAATTTAAACCCAATTTTTTACCAGCATTTCATGATGTAGTTCAGATTTTGGTGGCACAAAAGTTTTCATCATTCAATAGAGATATTTACAAGTTTGTTATAGAATTATAATGATGAAAATCATATCAGATTAGATGGATAGAAAGATGAAAGAATTTTTCAACTCCAAAAGATGGAATTTCAAGTGGACACATGTCATCTTTCGATCAGATCTGGGAATTCATCCTCTTCTATATCTTTTATTCTTTCATCCATTACAAGGGTTCTAGTTTTCACTGTGACACTAGTGTTGGTTGGAAATTTTCAATCTTTCTATGAGACCACTTTGTTGGATCCAAAACTATGATTCTGCCTTCATTCTTTAGCATATTTTCTCTTGTATGACACTAGTAGGAAAGATAATTCAGCTAGTTCAAATCTATTAGGTGTTTTTCTATTTTGATTTCATGCATTTGAACGTATTTTTTCAAAGAGATGAATACAAATAAGAAAGAATTGTGTTAGTTTCATTATGATTCTCATCTCCTATCATAGTAATTTGTAGTCTTATGTGGTCAAGGAACAAGGAACTAAGACTCATTTGCACCCCTTTAAGGTTGTATGTCAAATATGTTTTTCTATTGGAACAAAGGACCAAGTAAATGCTCGATGTGTTTGATAGGATTGTGGGTTATTGGAGAAGGATATTTCATGAGAATGAGGTATTAATGGACATTGATATCTAATTCACAAGGTGATGGGATAGATCTAATGTCTGGGTGTATGAAATATGTCCTTGATATCACAAATATATTTATTGAATTCATTTAATTTCCCAATAGATTAGGTACTGATCAATTATAGGATCACTTGTTCATTTTATTGCATATTTAGGGTTGTGTTGATATTCAACATCATTAATCAATCATATTTCCCTATCATGTTGAAGAGCTGAAAAGGATGTTGTCACTCAGCTTGTGAATTTCCTAGATTTTCAATTTGCTATTGCATATCTTTGTGATTGCATAAGTGTAGGAGATTAAGGGTTTTTATTTTCTTTGTTAGATTCAAGGATATGTTTAGCATTGGTACCATATTAATGGAATCTAAGGTCCACTCACCTAGGTTTTGTAGAGAATAAAGTAGAAGAAGGGTCTAGCCTTATAGTTGGCCTGATGTCTGAAAAGATGTGTTAAGGATGGGAGTTAGCTGCCCCTAGATGTGTCTTGCTCTCATTTGGGTAATTTGAAACCTGTAGAATTTCAATACACCAACAAGATGGTGACTCTACTAGGGAAATAAGATGTCAATACATTTTGTTAAAAGGACAAGAATCTCTAGTGTTAATTGAATACTTCATTCATATTTTCAATATGGTTATGCCCATTTGAGTCACCAACAAAATGGTGACTCTGTTGGGGACTGTGTTGAATCTGAATGGTAGAAAAACCTTTAGAATTTGAAAGAAGGGATTCAATCCAACAGAAGAAGTACATAAAAAGTTGCAGTGATAAGTTCTCTAATGTTCTTTCTAGTTTTCTTACTTCAAATTATGCACCCTAGTGAGGTTGAATGTAAGTCATGTTGTTAGGATTCTTCATCTTCAATCAATTCAACTAGATTTTATCTTCCAAAGTGTTGTTATAAAATCAAAGTCAAGAATGGACATAAATTTTGTGTTCCCTTTTTCAAGTTTGTAAATCTACAAGAGTGGTTTGATGGTTTGCATTTCTCCTACATTAGAAGATTTGGTTTAGGTTTGTCAAGTGATAAATTATGTTTTATTTCTCACAAAGTGTGAGTGGCAACTCTCAAATCTCTATACTAGTTTGTTTCTAGTTGATTTCATTGCATAATTTGAAAGATTTTCAGTTGTATGGGCAGATCTAAAGCTTTTGATAGTTTCTTGAAAAAGAAGTTTAAATTCTTGATAAAATTTTGAAGTGTTTTTTGCAATCTACTATTATAAGAAAGTGAATTGTAAATTATATCACAATAGTGATTTCTTTATCCTCTATTAAGGTGGTGGTGGCTCTACAAAGTTTGATCAGTGGTGTAAAGGATTTTTAGTCTTGCACCTATGCCAAATTAGTAGATCAAAATCTTGCATTAGCACTTGAGGTATTTTGGTTTTTATGTTTTCTTTTCATGGAAGTCAAATGTTAAAAACATGGTTGCCTCTATTCAGTGATTTTCAGCACTAGAAGGAAGAGGTAGAAGTTTTACTTTATGATGGAGTCAGATCTTGGATCTAAGATTAGTTTTCCAAATTCTAAAAGTTTAGAGACTATAAGTAACAATGTTGCTATGTTGAATAGATTGATCTACAGTAAGATTGTCAATGCCATAAGAATTGAATTACAAAGTACTCAAGATCTAAATGCCAAACAGTGTTATCTAAAGATTAAATTAGTAATCATCAAGATGCCTTTTCATTGTAGACCCAAGGAATCTTCCATGCCTATTGTTTTCCTTGATGTTCTAGTCCCTGATTTAGTCATTTGGCCAACACCTATAATATTAAAAAGAATTTCACAAATTGAAAGATTCATTGAAGAGATGGAAAGTAGTGATTATAGATTTCATGTTATATCTTCTATGCTAAAAGTAAAGGTAGTAATAAAAAATAATCAATCCATAGAAAAATATAATTTGTCTTCCGAATGTGAAGAGAAAGATTCAAATGCAAAGGAATTAGGTAATTGCAATCAGCATAAGGAAGATGGATATGAAAGTCAAAATAAACTTGCTTATGGTAAATATGAATTTGAGGAATTATGTAATAGTAGTAGAGGTAGTGATTTCCATGATAAGAATGAATGTTGTAATAATACTGATTTTCCATATTATTATACTAATGATCTTTTTTTTGTAAGCTCTTCATGTCATCCACATGATAATCATAGCTGAGAGAAGATTTGTGAGGCCGTCTTCTTGAGCCCTGATGAAATTTCAAATTTGTTAGCTCATGATTTTGAAAAGCATGTAAGTATTTTTAAGGATGCTCATATTTTCCATCATAATATTTCTTCATTTAGTCAGGTTACTTCCCCGAAGTTTGATGTAGAAAGAGATGTAGAATCTGAACAATCGTTATTAGATTTTGGAGGTGTAGATGATAGTACCTCAAATGTCTTTGCACATGACAACTTCTTGGATCTAGGGGATGTTAGTAAAGGGAAGTTTGATACTGTTTCATATTCTTTTCATGGTGATCTTGTTGAAATTTGTTTTGATGTTTCATGTGATGAAGAGGAAAAAATTGAAAGTTGTCAATCAGATTATAGATTTTCTTTATATGCTAATAAGTCTTGTAAAGATAAGTTCAAGGTTTATACCAACATTCAATTAGATGAAGAAATGATTGTGATCAACATAGTTTAGATCAACACTTTTAGAATGAGTTTTCATGCTTGGTAACTAATCAGTTGTTTGAAGAATGTGATGAGGTTTTAGTGAAAGATAAATCTAATTTAGTGAATGACATGACTGCAAGTAGGAAACAATCAAATTTCACATACTCTTTACAGCCGGAGCCACTAGGTGAGTTCAAGTTTTTGGTACATGTAACTTGGTGAATGGTGTAAAATATGAATTTTTTGTATTTTTGATTGATAGCATGCATGAATCATTGTTGGATTTTGATTCTCAGTTTAGTTTGTATAATCAAGAGCATGTTGATATACATTTTCATAGTGAGCAAGATGAAGAAAGTATGTTTATTTTTTGTATGCACTATGAAAATGATGGCAAATATTTTGTTTTTCCTTATAAGCTAAGTGAAGGTGTTATTGAAAATGGGAAAATAAGTGAAAGTGAAATTTTCTACTTACCTTAGCAAAATGCAATTGAAAATCAAATATTTGATAGAGGTAAGAAGTTTAAGTTTTGGTGGCCTTGGACTACCCCTTGTACAATTAGTGTAGTTTCCCTATTTTCAATAAAGCTATTCGAGAGAAGTTTTTCTATCAAGTGTGTGGTTTGATTCTTCTAGATATCTAAATTCTTGTCATGCCCACATGGGACATGCATCCATAGATAGATCCACTATTGGGACTCAAAATCAAAGCCCCAATTTTGAGTATTATTTAGAAATCAAGCCCTATAAACAATTTCAAATGTATATGTACCTAACTATCCATTTGAGACCTAAGAGGTGTTTAATATTTCTAACACCTTGCATTCAGTAAATCTATGTGTTTAGTGAAGTTAAATTGTCATTTTGAGCCATTTTGTGAAGTCCTATTTTGAGCAATGTCTAAATTTGCATTTTTGCTTAAGTGTGAAACAAGAACAATCAGCCTTGTTTGCAATTGAATATCTCATACCCATTTATGTTTCATAACTCACCACTTTGGGAGTGTTTATTTTCCATACTAGAGAGCTTATTTTCTAGATTTTAGGTCATTTTGAATTTGTTTGACTAGGTTTTTAGCAATGTCTGAATCTACATTTTTGCTTAAGTGTCAAATAGCAATAGGAGGCCTTGTTTGTAATTGAATATCTTGCACCTAATTATGTTTCATAATTTCCCTAGAGAGCCTATGTTCTATATTTCAAGTTATTTTGAATCTATTTGACTAGGTTTTGAATCCCTCAAAGTTGGTCATTTATTGTTGTCATGCTGATGCAATTTATTCTAAATTTTGGGAAACCTTGTTTGACTTATTATAACTTTGACCTAGTTGACCAAAATGATAAAAAAAATGTGCGATGCATTCTAGAGGTTAGAGACATGCCATGTTTCAATTTTGAGCTTATGAAAAATCTGTTTGATCAATTTTTGAATGTGATTCCAAATGCAATTTGCAACTTTTTACTGGTGTCAAGAAGTGTAGATTTGTCAAAACCACTATTCATGATGTCATAACTCCAAATATATGATAGGTAAGATCAAATGGATGTACCACTATGTTGTAATTCAAAAATAAATCAAGTGTTCCAATTTTCAAGTCATGAAGAATTTTTCTACACACTTTCCCAGGTCCATTCCATTTGCAAAAAGCATTTTTGTCAGTGTTTCTAGTTTGCAAATTTTGAGTAGATCACTTTGACCACTTTCCATTTGTGTCTTGCCATTGGTCATCAGCCCAAATAAAAAAATCATGTTGTCCTCATGAAAGTGAACCAACACCCCAGTTTTCATTTCCCCTTAGTGTTATTTTTCCTACTTTTTGAAACCAAATCCAAATGCAATTTAGTTTTTTTTGACATGTTTATGTGTAGGTGATTTTATGTTAGCAACTTTGGAGGTCGATATCTTGTGATTAGGTATTTTTCATCAGATGAGATTCGACAGGGTAGGAGTGTGAAAAATAGAGAATTGGTATATTTGAATTCAAATTCCGGTCAGGTGTTTAGATCAATTTGTAAGGCTAGTCAAAGGATCTTCTAGCATAAAGTTGATAGTTGCAAGAAAGTGCTAAAATGAGTTTTGAATTGGTAGTTTGGTGGTGGATTTTGATTCAAATCAGTGTCAGATGGTGAATAGATAAACTTGAAAGTTTAGGTGTTTGAATTCAAAATTTTTTTAGGTCAGACCCATTTTGGGGGCTTGACCTATTTTAGCAGATTGACTAGGCATTGGTTTTAAAAAGGATGTGTAGTGATCTTATTATTATCTCTTGACATGTACATATATGTTTGAGGAATAAATGTAATCTAAGGAATAAATGTACATAATTTTTTCTCATCAGGCTAGTATCAGGCTTGTATCTTTCATGTAATAAAATAATTGAGGATGACTTTCCAAATGGAGAAGAACATGTCACCAGATAAAGATGAAGAAATACATAAGGGACATGACATTATAAAAGGTAGATATGTTTTTAAGGGGAGATGTCATCAATTAATCATTTTTTTGATTATGAATGAGAAAAAATAGAAAATCCAAGAGAGGCAGTAGATGGTACATTCAACCAAAGTCAACATCTAAGGGCCTAGTTATTTTTCTTAGTCTGGATCAAAAAGTGTGTTGTTTGTGTGCAACCAAAGAATGTTACTACTATCACTATAGTGGTTCCATCAAAGCATTTCATAGGAAAAGAAAGAAATTGCAAATATTTATTCAAGAGGGATAGACAAAATATGGGAAGGCAATATGTTGAGGTTTTCAGATGGAAGAAGCAATATTACTATAATGCCATTGCAAATGAAGTGAATGCGCCCAAGATGAATGATATTGCTCCTCCTCCTCCCTTGAGTTATTCAAAGGGATCTACAGACAAGGACCATATGGAACATATGGGAATTTTGAAACTCAGAGGCTTTCCCTTTTCAATAACAAAAAGGGACATCATTGACTTTTTGTTGATTATGATCTCTCTGAGTCAAATATTCATAGAGTAACAAATACATATGTAAGGGAAACTTGTGAAGTATTTGTGGAATTTTCTAACACTGATGATCCACAATTCTCATGGTATAGATGAATCATGTCAAAGAGGAATCCATAGATGGGGTGAAGGGTCCACACCAAAGGGGAGAACTACTTGTGAAAGGAGTGCTATTTGAAAAAAGTAATGCCTATTGGTTGGAACATAGCAGCCATTTGGATGCATCCCACACCAGGGATAGCAAGTCTAAAAGACTACAAATCATTGGTGGGGAGCTTCAATATCAAAGAACAAAAGCTCCAGTGTGACATTTGAAGATAACTCCATGCCAAAGAAAGGAAATCACAAGACAGAGTTCGCAGATAATGCCAAAGGGAGAGAGTAGCCCACGTTTGGCAGAAGGAAGAACTTTGAGCAGTAAGGAAAGTCCATGTTGAGAAAGGAGGTTTCCTATGCCGATGTCATTTCCCACACATAGAAGAATGAGGAAGCTACAGTGTAAAAAAATATAGGGAGCTCATGATTTAAAAGAATTAAGGCACAACGAAATAGAAGGGTATTGTATTGAAAAGGAGCTGCCAGGCAAGTAAAAAACAACCACCAAAGTTTCCAAACAAGGGAGCTACCTTTTGAGAAGCAAACTGTCAGCTAGGGAGAGGTGCTAGTAGTGCAAAGCAGTAGAAATGAAGGTTGAAACATCCAATAAGAGAGGGGGCAAAAGAAGCTTTGAAGCTCAGCAGTTAAAGACTTTGGTAAATGAGTGCAAGCCACCATGTAAGACAAGCCATCCATGCAGGTCAAAGGGCTCTCCATTGCTTTACAATGGTGACATAAAGGAAAAAACCACTAAAGCCATTAGTCCCACATCCCCCACGATGGGGTCATTTTAAAACTTTATATGCCCAAATTCTCATGTCATGAGTTGTCTTCAAAGACAAGAGCTTTTGTGAAAGGAAAGCTCGCACATGGGGCCCAATGATGATGAAGTACACAAGGTGGATGATAGCTAGATCTGATCTCAAACAAATTTTGAACCTAAGAATGCTAACAAATATGCTAACGTTAAAGATCAAATGCTAAGATGATAACATGTGGCAAGATTCTGCAGTGGGTGCTTCCCCACTTGGGGAAGTTGCTCGATAGTTAAATAATGTGGTAAAGTTCTCAAGCACCATGTGGTAGTGGGCCTAGGGTGCATGGTGACATGGTAGGGTCGGTTAGTGTGGTGACATGGAGGTGATGTGGTAGTCTGAAGTAGTTTTAGAGAGAATGCAAGGCCACCACATGGTGGTGTATAGAAAATGAATTATGGAGTGACACTTGGACATTAGCAGGAGCCCAAGTTGGAGCCGTCAGATTTCACCACCTGTTGAGATCTGATGACTGGTGTTGGCTTGCTTCATGGAGTTGTGAGGAAGATAAATAATGCAAGAAAGTTCTAGGCTACCATGTGGTACTAGGCCCTAGCCAATGATGATTTGGTTCTAGGTCATAGAGGTCAACCAATTAGGTGATACCACGTGGCTACTGGTCAAACTAGGTTTGACCCCAAAATTGAAAGAAGAAGCAAAAAATGAGAAAATAATTTAAAAATGAATCAATTTAAAAATATTTTCTCAAAAAATGTCACATAGAGAAATTTTAAATACAAAGAGGATTGTTTTCTAAAGTTTGAACTTTAGAAGTTTTTAAATTTTTGAAATTTTAAAGTTTAGTCATAGAGCCATAGTAGGGGGGCATATTTTTCAAGTTATGATTTAGGGGGCTTCTGAGAGGCAAATATAGACATATTATATATCACTAAAACTAGGAGAAGATGCACTTTTTGATTATGGAGTTCATTTTTGCACAAGATTTTATTGGTTCGAGTTATAGGTAGAAATGTAAAATTTGAGGCCTTCTCAATGAAATGCGCAAAAATTGAAAATGAAGTTACAAGCTTGGTAAAACATGGTAAGAATGTAGTTGGGGTTGATTTTGGTCACCTTTATTCAGTTTAAACTCAAATTTTTACCAGCATTTCATGATGCAGTTTAGATTTTGGTGACACAAAAGTTTTTATCATTCAGTAGAGATATTTACAAGTTTGTTAAAGAATAATGATAGAAATCGTATCAGATTAGATGGGTAGAAAGATGAAAGAGGTTTGGAACTATAAAAGATAGAATTTCAAGTGGACACATGTCATCTTCAAATTAGATCTGGGAATTCATCCTCTTCGATATCTTTATTTCTTTCGTCCATTAGAAGGGTTCCAATTTCACTGTGAGACCATTGTTGGTTGGAAATTTTTAGTCCTTCTATGAGACCACTTTGTTGGATCCAGAACTATGATTCCACCTTCATTCTTTAGCATATTTCCTCTTGTATGACAATAGTAGGAAAGATAATTTAGCTAATAATAATCTATTAGGTGTTTTTCTATTTTGATTTCATGCATCTAAATGTATTGTTTCAAAGATATGAATAAAAATAAGAAAGAATTTCTTTTGTTTCATTCTAATTCTCATCTCCTATCTTAGTAATTTGTAGTCTTATGTAGTCTAGGAACAAAGAACTGAGACTCATTTGCATCCTTTAAGGTTGTATGTTCTAGATATTTTTTTTTTTTGGAACAAAGGGCCAAGTAAATGCTTGATGTGTTTGATAGGGTTATGGGTTATTGGAGAAGGATATTTCATGAGAACACGGTTTTAAGGAACACTAATATATAATTCACAAGGTAATATGATAGACCTAATGTCTAGGTGTATGAAATATGTTCTTGATATCACAGATGTATGCATTGAATTCATGTAATTGTGCAATAGATAATGCACTAATCACGTACAAGATCACTTGTTCATGCTGCTACATATTTAAGGTTGTGTTGACATTCAACATCATTAATCAATTGTATTTCTCTTTCATGTTGAAGAGTTGAAAAGGATGCCCTCACTCAGCTTGTGAATTTCTTAAATTTGCAATTTGCTACGACATACCTTTGTGATTGTATAAGTGTAGGAGATTAAGGGTTTTTATCTACTTTTTTAGATTTAGGGATATTTTTAGCACGAGTGCCATATTAATTGAATTTGAGGTCCACTCACCTAGGTTTTGTAGAGACTAAAGTAGAAGAAGGTTCTAGCCTTATAATTGGCCCAATGTCTAAAAAGATGTGTTAAGGATAGTAGTTAGCTACCCCTAGATGTGTCTTGTTCTCATTGAGGTAATTTGAAACTAGTAGCATTTCAAAACACCAACACACTTCTCCAAAAGTGCACATTTTCTTTTTTGAAGAAGTCAGATGTGTCCTAATAGTTAACTGCCAATTCCAAATTTAAAGCTTTTCATGCATCATAAACACATTCTGATGACAACTGAACTCCTACAACTGTCTAGAAAAGGTTGAGTTTCTTTTTCTGGCATTTCTAGAGACTTAGGTACATCATCTAATGGTCTTCTTCTTCTTCTTTTCTCATGCTTTCTTTATTTTGAGACATGAAAATGCCCATTCACCCATTACATAATATAAATAAGGTTAAAGTCTTACTTAGCACTAGTTAAAGATTCAGTTTGTACGTGGATAGATTTGTTTTATTATTTTAGAAGAATATGTTTGCATAAATAGGTCTCTCGCTCTCAACAAAAGTTGAGGAGATGGTTTCTTATAAATTTAGAAATGTAACATGTATTCTAGGCTATTATTTTAATGCAGTAATATATGCTATTGGTGCTCTCATTCATAGTGTAGTTATTCTTGCCTAATTTTTTTATATTCTATAAATGTGTATTAATGGAGAGTAATGGAGCCGATAATTTTATTGTGTTATTTTGATTGAGCAATCTTTTAATTCTAGTGTTTGCTATGTGTTTAAAAGTTCCATTTACATACTTAGTTGGAGAAGAGATCAAACTATTGTTCCTACATAGCCTTTTGTCTCATATGAGTGCACTTTCCATGGCCTGGTGATTTGATGAAAAGTGAAACATCTTATGATTACTGAATCCTCATCGATGATTGCATTGGTGGAACTAAGGAAGCACTACTCATATTTTCATTAGTTACCTACCAATATTTTCAAAGGTTTAACTCAAAGAGACATGTTATTTTTGTGCCTTATGTCCATTAGGGATTTATTTTTTAAGTCATTTTCTTAAAATTCTTGTTACCCTATCTTTGTTATCTACTTTTAGAAACACTTGGTTACTTTAGGAATTCATATAGTTGCATAGTTAAAATTGCATTCATTTTTAAAAAAAAATTATACAAAAATATATTTCTTTTTGTATGGTTATTCTTTTGAGATAGCAAGTAGATTCCACATCTTATCCAATATTGGTCAGAACTAGCAAAAGCCTCCTTATGAACACTCATATTTATCTTTTACTGAGTGGATTCTAGTAGGTCAAAAGATCACCTAAAACGTTTGAGTTGACTTGAGATTAACTTTTCAAGAGAGGAATTCAAAAGGATTCCTATCATTAAGCATTGTGCAAAATGATAGCTCAATAGTTACTAAGGTATTAAGCTCACCGACCATGCATATGAAAAAGTGGGTTCTAAAACATGTACCAAAGATAGTAATATCACAAGACATGTACTTACATCAACAATAGTAAGTACCCAAATGAAAAAAGCTCAAAACATGATAAAGACAAGAAAAACATTGAAAATTAGTAGAGGTACTCTAAGGAGAGCCATGGTAAGGCATGCGAGAGTGGAAGATCCAATAAAAAATGAGTCATGAACATTTAGCAGTAGACTACCATGAAAGGATAAAGAAATTAGTGAAGTTTTGAAATTATTTATTGAATATTTTTGGACAAATAACATGTGTATTTCCCCTAATCAAAGAGATGTTGTAAGAAGGAGGATTAATAGCCAAAATCATTATCGAGATGCAAAACATTTTTTGGACTCAACTGAAATGCAATTTTTTGCAAAAATTATTGGTATGTATCCTCAAATTTGAATAAGTCAAAGATTTTTTGAGATGGGTAGACATTTTTATGGGAAGATAAATCACACACAAAGAACTTATTGTAGGATAGATATTGCATTTTCTAACCATTCTGATGTTTTTAGGCATATATGTGTGTTTTTCCATTCTAAGTTCATTTTATAGAATTGTGCAATGAATGAGCCACTTAGATCTCCAAGGGAATTCATATCTAACATTTTATGTGAAATAGGGGATGATCAACAATTTTACAAGACATCATGCTTGGATGGTACATGGTTATTTTGTGGTTCTTTAAAAATTTAATCAACTTGTGAACATATGGATAGTACACATGCAATTGAAAATAAAAATCTAGTAGATTACATAAAATCTAAGATAGTGACATATGCTCAAAAAGATGAGAAATTGGGGGAAAGATGTGATTTAGTCATTGAAAATATTCCAGTGTATGTGTTCATGAATTTTTTTTTGTGAAAGCATTATTTACAAGTATGTAAGGCAGACACATAGAGCTGAATGGCTAGATTTTCAATTCAAGTTGTGCAAGGATACATTTTCATTGGATACCATTATTTCAGTTGTGAACTTTGAGAGCTATAGACTAAAACCAAAAAGTGAGGCGTAAGTAAAGTATTATAATTCTCAACAAGTTTCCATATTTTCTCACATAACATTCATGCATTCACGAACAAGTACATAGGATGACAGGATGATATTGAGGGAGTACCAATTTTACATCAGCAATGATCAATGAAATTCTATGAAGTTTATACATGGTTGTTTTCAACTATTTTATGAATATTTGGCTAATAGGGGCATACCATATCACCAAAACATTATTTAGTTAGACAATTACACATCTCAATTATAGAATTCATGGATGTTCTATTGGTTGAGCAGGATGCATAGGTTGTCTGTAACTCAATATATGTAGAGTTTCACAAAGGTTGGTCATGGAAAGGGAGAGCATGATGTTGTAGGTGCAAACATCAAAAGAGCCTCAGCTCATGAAGAATTAAAGTTCAAAGATAGAGCAACATTAATAGATGAAAATTCCACTGTCTAGAGGTGTAACACTACAATTGGTCCAAATATGGAAGTTAAGTCTACAGTTTGCAATTTTTTTGCTTGATAAATAATACTAACATTGCACCATATGAGGCTTATTGCACACCGACAAGATCAAGTTATTTTTACTCTTTTAGAAGCTCTAATGTAGGTTCATAGAGTATCCACACACAAAAAATGGCATTCTATTTTCCATCTTGTATAGAGGAAAATTGGGATGACTGTGAGTTGACTGAATGGGTGGACAAATGGGATATACGGGTTTTGGACCCAATTTACATCTATCATCCTTGATAAGCATTAGAAATGATAGAGATGGATTCACTCATTGAATTTTTTGACCTAGTACAACCTGGTTATATATATATATATATATATATATATATATATATATATATATATATATATATATATATATATATATTCAATATGTAAGTTTATAACTTTTACCTAAGTATTTGTTGAATTAATGACTACATCTTGTACATTTATCACTGTAAGCCATATTTTTGATGTTATTGCACTTTTAACTTCTATAATGAAGATGGGGTAGATTATCATTTGTGTCATTATGGCTAGGCGAAAAATATTGGATCACTTGGTTATAGATAGTGAAGATTTTGAGTACCATATAGATGTGGTGGTTTTAATTGGCACATAGCTTAGACAATATTCTATGAAGAACCCTAACTTGTGGTTATTGAAGGAAGAGAGGAAGATTCTTCATTATTTAAATCTTGTTGTCACATCAAAAGTCCACTTAGTAAAATATGGTGGAAAACCACATAATAAGACTCTTTGGAAGGTTCACAAGTTTAACCATGAGGCAATACTAGAGACATTAAAATTTAGAGCACATCCTACTAGTTCATTAGATTGAATATAATTTTTAAAAATGAACCTCAAGCTCACCTTTTGTGATGTAGAGTACACAACTAGGTAGCTTCAAATGGACTTTCCCACTCATTGGTGCAAGGTACCTCCCTACTTTCTAGTTTTTGAAGTTTTTTAAGGACTAGTTAAGAGGTTGTGTGTGTCTAATAAGTTCCAAGAGTCCTCTAAATTTAACTAGCCCAATACAAAATCACTAACTTGTGAATCTTGCTAATCATTTGTCATGGGATCAAACATTCTACTCTATTAGATCTGGGTGGCTAAGTAAACCCTATTAATAAGCTTGTCACATCTCATTGACCACTTGAATTTTGTCGAAATGCTAGACAAAATTGAACCTAAGAGTCACTAAATGCTATAGGGTAGTAGCCTTTGATGGGGCATATCTCAGAGCTCGTGCGAGGTATGGATGCAATTTTGGGTGCTATAGGATCTTATTTCTGACACCTACAATAAACTCTCTCTCCCTTTTTGGATATTTCATTTTTTTTTTATTTTGTGGCCCCATCCTGGGTGATACTAAAACTTGTACTATTGGCTAGTATAATGTCACCGACTGGTGAATCTCTCTAACTATTTTTCATGGGATCGAACTATCTATTCCATTAGCTCTGGGTGGCTAAGTAAACACTAATTAAAAAATATTTTCCTATCCCATTGACCACTCAAACACTCTTGGGAATGTTGAAAATAATGGACCTTGAGAATCACTAAATGCCATAGGGAAACAATCTTTGACAGGGTATATTTCAAAGCTTGTGCAAGATATGGATGTAATTATGAGTGCTAGAAGGTTGTGTTGCTAACACCTACATTAACCTCTCTCTTTTTGGATACCAGATTTTGTTTAGATTTTGTGACCCCATCTTGATTGATGCTGAAACTTATAGTGTTGGCAAATAAAAAGTTTCCAACTAGTGAATCTCTCTAACCATTCATCATGGGAATGAATTATTTATTCTGTTAGCTCCAAGTAACTGGGTAAACCCCAATCCCAAGCTTGTCCCATCCCATTGACTATTCAAATGTTCTTGGGCACACTAAATGTAATTGACCCTGAGAGTCACTAAATTCCATATGGAATTGATATTTGATAGGGCATATCTTGAAGATTTCGCAAGGTATAGATGTAATTATGGGTGCTATAGGATTATGTTGCCAACACCTGCAATAACCTTGACCTCTCTTTTTGGAGATTGGATTCCATTTTGATTTTGTAGACCCATCTTAGGTAATGCAAAAACTTGTACTGTTGGCTAGTACAAAGTTGCCAACTAGTGAATCTCTTTAACCATTTATCATGGGATCAAACTATCTATTTTTTTATCTCTAGATGGCCAGGTAAACCATAGTCCCAAGCTCCTCATGTCTTGTTGACTACTTGAATGTTCTTGAGCATGCTAAACATAATTGACTCTGAGAGTCACTAAATTCCATAGAGAAATGATCTTTGACTAGGCTTATCTTAGGGTTCACGCAAAGTATGGATACAATTTTGGGTGCTATAGGATCATGTTTTTGACACCTACATTCACATCTATCTTTTTGGATATTAGATTTCATCTTGATTTTGTAGTCTTATCTTAGGTGATACTGAAACTTGTAGTATTGGCTAGTACAAAGTCACCAACTAGTGAATCTCTCTAACTATTTATCGTGGGATTC
Source organism: Cupressus sempervirens (assembly GCA_028749045.1). Taxonomy (NCBI): domain Eukaryota; kingdom Viridiplantae; phylum Streptophyta; class Pinopsida; order Cupressales; family Cupressaceae; genus Cupressus; species Cupressus sempervirens. The sequence goes on from CM053791.1 coordinate 73,928,930, forward strand.
AACTATTTGTTCCATTAGTTTCGAGTGTCAAAGCAAACCTTAGTTCCAAGCTCATCCTATCCCATTGACCACATGAACATTCTTGGGCATGCCAAATAGAATTGACCTTGAGAGTCACTAAATTCCATAGGTCAGTGATCCTTGACTGGGTATATCTTAGAGCTCGTGTGAGGTATGGATGCAATTATGGGTACAAAAGGATCATGTTTTTGACATATACAATAACCTTTATAAATTTTTGAAGGTTGGATTATATTTTGATTTTGTGACCCCATCTCAGGTGATGCTAAAACTTGTAGTCTTTGCCAGTACAATGTCACCAAGTGGTGAATCTCTCTAACCATTCATCGTAGGATCAAACTGTCTACTCTATTAGCTCTGAGTGGTTGAATAAACCCTAGTACAAAGTTCATCATGTCTTTTTAACTACTCAAACATTATTGGGCATGCAAAATGGAATGATAAGTATAATTCACTAAATATTATGTGTCGATACTTGGAAGAATGAAAAAGATACAATATGTTGAACATTTAAAGAAAAGCTTAATGAAGCAAAAAGTATTGTACAAACATAGAATAACTTAGTCCAAGGTAAAACTTCAACATTTAATGTATTTTCCTTTTTGGACCCTCTCATGGAGACTATGTTTGACATTCTTCTATGTTGTTTGTTTGATATTGCTTCTGCTCAAGCATTTCATAGCTAGTGTTACAATTCCATTTCCTTTTTATATTATTGTAGATATGAAGCCCAATGTCATGATTATTTGTCCATGTAGGAAGCTATGGTTTCAACATAAATTTTGTGTGCAACATTATTTTTTTGAGAACTTGAGATGAAAATAGGAGTGCCACTACCAAAAGACCACTTGGAAAAATTTTCCCCAACCACGACTTCCAAATTAGATTTCTCATTCTATCATTTCCCTTAGAAAGATATATTTTGAGGAATATTGGAGGCACAAAAATCATAGAAAACCATGACTACTAATTTGAATCCATGGGTTCAAGAATTTATTCCTCCTATAGTACAATACATGACTCTCCGTTTATGCCCATCAACTTTCCCAATTGCTCCTGCAACAGTGAACGCAACCTCGCTAATATCTTATAGAATTATTCCAACTCCATTCCAACTTCGGATAAATTATAATCCACACATCATGAATTATATTCTACAAATATCTCCTCCAAGTTTCCCTCTCATTAGTTGCCTAATTCCTTTTTGTCCTATAAATACTCCCTTTCCTAGTGGAAGAATAGCAAAACCATCTAATTATTTGCCCATTTTTTTGGTTTTTGCTCCTCATGAGAAAAAAGGTTTTAAGGATCCTCATCCACAACATCATTGTGCAGACTTTGACCCACTTTGACCACATAGTATCCCTCCTATTGTTTAATATATTGAACATACCTAAACATGGCTTAGTCAAACCAACTTGATCTAAGCACCAACACACCACCCTGACCTAACTAGAGTCATAAGAAACCTCAAAGCAACAACAACACAAAGAAAGCCAAAACAAGGTTTTTAAGGTGCCATGCACCAAGATAATGACAAACAAAATATATCCAAGAAAAAAATACATCTATAGATATAGGAATCATAAGAAGAGCATATACAATGTGTTTCCATGAATGAATCTCTCAAAGAGATGGACAAGCAAGCAATATTGATCACAAATTCCATGAATAAATTTAAATTTTATTTGAAGTTTTCTTGTGTTTTGAGGATAAAGCATATAATATAAACTCTTCAAATGTTTATGATTAAAATAAGATTCAAGCTTAGACATTTACATAATGTAACCAACTTGGGACTCAAACTTCAATGTTAATTGTATAATAGTAATAAGAATTCAAGTTTCACTATTCTAATAGCAACAAAAACTCTGAATAAGTTACTCAAAATCAAAAATACTCATAACTTGTACAATTTATATACAAATTAATATCATAGCCTTATTCACATGTCAAGACATACTACCAAATGTTATTATAATGATTCATACCCTTATTTTGGATGTAAATTACATTAAAATGAAATACTTAAAGCTTAAACAAGAAAATCAAGATATAGATTATGATAACCAATAATTTCATACATGAACAAATCGATGTATCAAAGTTGCAATTCTAATAATGTCACACATCAAATATTTGTCATATATAAAATATAAAATATCATATATACATCAAATTTATGTCAAATACATCCACTAACATAAAATCCAAGATATATGTCCACTAATGCCTATACATGTGTGTCCATCCCTATATCTTCTCTTTCCCATGAAGGGAAGGGAAAAAATCCCTAGAGGTCTTTGGTCATTGCATGGAGGGAGATGATGGGGATGATGTGGTCTTCCTCACATGCTTGTTTGTCCTCTTATTCAGGCTCCTCTCTAACTGGAACTGATACAAACAAATCATATATGAATAAATAATTATTAAATACATTATAAGAAAATATATGTACACAAAAATTAATTATTTTCTTGCCACCATAAAATAGTCATGCTATACATCCACCTCAGAGGCTCACAGACAATTGAGAGTAACAAGGCCCTACAACAATCCGATCAATATAATCACTCAATCATACTTAGAAATACCATTTTAAATTTTAATACTAACTATTATAAATAACAACTAAAACTATGAAAAATATTTCATACATCAGTCAATGTCTCTGAACTAGCCATTGTGGCAACAACTCCATGATCGATGGGTTGACAAAGATGAGGAGGAGTCTTGGATGTCAACAAATGAAAACCATATAATCTAACTTAAATATTTTTTTATAAAATAAAATATAATCAAGTCAATTAAGTTAACATGAAACAAATGTACCTCTATGAAGCTTGTATCATGCCTAGGCTTAGAGCCCCTTGTGAATGTTGATGATCTAGTAGAGAACTAATGCACATGGATACATTTTTTTTGGTCAATCCTTCATATGATTACTTAATAAATATATGTATTAATTTAAGTGATTAAATCAATGTATATTTCTCAACTCATTGGAGGGATGTAAAATGGGGTTGGAGAAACTATGCTAGGACCATCAACACTCTTACCCTGAATTTCAAACAATATCAAGACATGCTAATTAATTAGTCATCCACTATACATACAAAATATGACCAAATTACTTTATTATAATTATAACTTACCTATGTGTTAATGAAAAATTTGTCACTCAATAACTCATCAGTGACTAGCTCATCTTCCATAGTGTCTCCAACATGATAGCCAAACATGCATATAAATCTACAAATAAGGATCTTCCTCAACTAATAGACTCACATAATGAATGATGGTCTATGTGAAAGCATTGATAATCCCTAGAGTAATAATCTCTAAATATTCCTTTACAAATGAAGGAATAATGACATGCTCACCCTATAACTTAACAATGGGTGCTCTAACTGCATTAGGGTCACAACATGCCCCCAAACTCCCAAATAATGATCCCCACCTCTACCCTGAGAATTAAACATGTCAAAATAATTGGAGATCTCCCCAAAGAAAAATTCACAATACAATTTATTTAAGAAATACATTGGAACCTTGCAATTATTATAGGGAAGGACATAAAAGGCCATCCACCATCTATCCCAAAAGTTATTTCTAATATCATCATTTGTGCATTAGTGGATGTGGAACCTTTTAGTTGTATATTTAATAGTGTCTTGTTCTTTTTACTTTTTAAATAACGCACATATGCTACCTTTTGTTATGTCCTTTTTCTTATATCTTGATAAGATAATTTTTTTACATAATATCTTCTTTGTTCTTCTCTGTTAACATGCCAAATATCCAACTAAATACTAATAGAACTTACATGGCTCATAATGGACTCAAGGGAGGGTGCCAATTAAGCTCTCATAGGATTAGTTTTCCTACAAGCTTTAAACCTACTAATGATTGCTTCAAATTCATTTTTTTCTCTTTCTATTCCATTCATTAAATTGTCTTGCACACTAGGAGGGGGTCTTTCAATCAGTGGAGGTTGCTGAAGTTCTTGCTCTTCTTGTGGAGGGTTTTTATTTTGATTTTATTGATCAGGTTGGAGATTTTTTTTTGATTATTCACATTTCTTGATAAGAAAATAATTGGATTTTAAATAAATAAACTTGAATTTGAAGGAAATATTAAAAACATACAAAACAATGCTAAAACATACAAAACAATTGAAAATCATGCAAAATAATGTAAAAAACAAGAGTAGAAACCATACTTGAGGAGGAGAGTGAGAAAATCCTTCAACTTCAACAAACTATGTGCACACTAAAGAGGGGAAAGAATACACTGGCAAAATGAAACAAGATAAAATGGAATGGGCTATAGGTTTGCAGCCCATATATAGAATTTTAAAAAGTGCACATGCACTTTTCTTGTGGAGCCCAAGAAAAAGTGTGTGTGCATTTTTAGAATTTTTAAAATTTTAGTTGCATTTCATCTTTTTGGCACCACATCTTGGTGCACTTTCCCACATGTAATTCCCTTGGGAGAGTTTAATTTGGCATTTTAAACCATGTTATTGCATCTCAAGTTTATATTTTTTCCTTATAAGGCTGAAAAATGCCCAAATTGTTGAGATCTGATTGAAAAGAAAAATGTTGAAAAAGATTATTGAAATAGGGAGATTTTTCAAGAAAAAAATATGTTTCAATCATTGTTTTGTTACTAATGTCAAACCTACTATTTTTCTAGTAAGACAATTTCTTATAAGATTTAAGTATTATCACTTAGTTGATTGATGAAGAGGATTTGATCAATAATATGTCACAATAACACCTAGAGGAAAGGTTGAGTTATGACTTTGTAATGAAGTGCAAGGATAAATTAAGAAAATGATGACATGATGTATCAATAATCTACTTGAGGTTACAAAGGCTGGTTATGCTTAGAAACTTTAAAAGGACAATTCACACAAAGATTGTTTTGTGAATCAGTTTCTGGATTAGATTGCATGACAAATATGATCACATTAACACACAAAGATTGTTTTCCAAGCTTGACTAAGTTGATAATAGGTCCTGAGCAAAGTTAGTGCAAGTTGAGCAGAAAATCACTTGTAGCTAAGTAAAAGAAAATTCTAGTTTATGCTGAGTAATATAGTTAAACTTGAGTGAATTTGCAGTTGATTTCAAAAAACATAGTATGTCGTAAGTAGCAATAAACTTAAGGTGATGCCAAGTAAAATTCACATTTGATGTCAAGAAGTGCAGTATGTGTCAAGCATCAGAAGATTGATAATGTCAAGGTGTTACATTATTAGAAAGATCTAAGATTCACCAAATTTGAGCTGACAAGTTAACTTTCTTGAAGTCTGTGAACCAGGTGGAAGATGACGTTGATGAGCTAGTGGCACAGAACTTGAGGTGAATTCTTTCTAGGCAAATTTAAATGCATTCTAGGAGAAGTTTCTACAAAAAAGATGGAATATGAGGTAGATACATTGTATCCTACCTAATCTATTAAAACCCTAAAGTGGATGGTGCAAAATGGAAGAGTATCTTAATTTCCTATATATAGGAATGTTTGGTCATGAAGAAGGAGAGAGGATAAGGTTTTTAGAATACTGATGTAAGATCAGAGTCAAAATTGTTGAATAAAGGTTTCTCTCTTCTAAGTGTTTTAAAGATTTACAAATTCTACAAGTTGGAATTTCAATTTAGATCTGCCATGTTGTAAATCATTTTTTAAAATCTTTCTCAAAATTTGTGAGTGACAACTCTTTCTAACAGGATCTCTAAATCAGTGTAGATCGGTTACCTATAAATGTTTTCAAAGAGTTTTCAATTGAAATAAGAAGATCTGAAAGTTGTGTGAATTTGCAAGCAACAAAAGAGATCTATATAAGTTTCTGACCAGTAAGTTTCAAAGTGTTGTTTGATTTGCTATTCAAAGTTTTTGAAATGATAAATGAGAATCATCATTGTGATTCCATTTCTCTTCTCAAGGAGATGGCGACTCTATAAGGTTATGATCAGTGGTGTGAGGAACTCATGTTAGCACCAGACCAATCAGTAGAATAGTGGTTTCATGCGGCAACACTTGAGGTATTTTATGCTTTCATATGATTTATTTTCAATAAAAGTGAGTTCCACATATATGTTCTCCATCAAGTGAAGTTTTAGCACTAAGAAGAGGAGAATGATTTGATAAGTTTTATGCACTTCATTAGATCAAGTTTCAATTGGTTATATTTAAAGTTTGTGAAGTGTGTTTGAAGTGTTCATTTGGTAGAGGGTTGTGAAGATCTGCTGCAAGTTATGAAATTTAAAAGTTTTTAATGGTGAGTGAGTCTTGAGTTTGAAGAATGTCTAGTTTCATCTCATCTAGTATGCAGCCAGTTAGTGAAAGTTCTAGATCTATCTCTACCAGGAGGTATATGCCATTTAATTTTAATGGTAATCATGGTTTCCCAAATATTATGCCTTATGATCTCAGAAAGTATTTAACTAAGTTTAGTGAAAACCATGAAAATTCAGCCAGTCATCATGTTCAGTTGTTTAGTGACTTGGTTGGTGATTTTGAAATTTCTCATGAAGATGTTCAGATGAAGTTGTTTGTTCAGACTTTAGAAGATGATGCTAGGGACTAGTTTTTGTTTTTACCAGCATGTTCAATTTCATCCTAGGATTAATTACCATCAGCCTTCATGATGCATTTTGGGGAAAGAGTAAGCATCTCTGATTATTTTTATAAGTTTTTCAATATCAAAGTCAGGAATGGTGAGTTAGTTCTTGAATTTAATATTAGATTTGCAAAGGTTTTAAAAGAAATTCATGAAAGTTTCAAGCCGGATGATCAAATGTGTTTAATGGTTTATCTTGGTGCATTTGATAAAAAGATGAGCTATCTATTGAGAGATAAAGAACCTAAGACTTTGTATCAAGCATTCATGACAGCAATAGAGATTGAGAACAATATAAAATATGGCTGAACCCAGAGTCACTTCTCTAGAAATGTTTCCCAGCAAGATGAGGTGCAAAGAACAAATCAATGTCATATAGAATGTTTAATTTTAGATCAGCAAATAAGTACCCCTGCTATTGTAAATAGTTTTGTTGAAGATTCAAAAATAAAAACATGTGAACATGAAATCTCTTTGTTGCAAAGAAGAAATGATTCCATTCATGCTGAATTGAATGCACATGTTTATGGTATTACAACATCGAATGATAGAGTTGATTCACTTGATGAGTTATGCATGCGAGATATAAATCAAGTCATTCATTTTCCCATTGATGATTTGCATTGTGTTGAAAACATAATGAATCAGGAAGAGGAAAGGTATTTATCTCAGTATGAAGATGAAGATCCTGTAAGTGATGTATCAAGTGATAAAGATGAAATTGTTGATCTGACATATTGTGGAGAACCATCATGTGAAGACAATGGTGAGACTTGTTGCTCAAGTCAAGAAGAGGATTGTGATAGTACATATGTGACTTCATGTGAATTATATGTAGTTTGGGAAGAAGAGAGTTATGAAAAAAGTGAATACTCTTTTGCTAGTAATGGTATGAGTACTATTTCTAAATCTAAAAGTGAGTTTCCATTTCAGAATTGTGTAAATCAGTTTGAGATTGAAAGTTATGAAGAGAACGTGTCTACACAATATGACGACAAAGAGGTTATCCATAAAGAAAGATTACCTAATTGTGTAGAAGAGTGTCTTGAGGATGAGTGCAGTGATGATCAGTATATGATTGATCCTAAGATTAATGCATTAGCACCTAATGGTGAGATAAATGATTATTTTCTTGCAAGACATTTGAATTTCCTACATGAAGACAATGAAAATAACTTTGATTTATATTGTCCATGCTTCGTTGATAAAGTGGATGTTGAGTCTTCATATGATTCTGATTTTTCTTCTTCATATGTTGAAAGTGTCCATGACAGTGATGTTAGAAATGGTTTTAAAGTTTTCACTAATCCCTTATATGGTGAGGAGTTTGATGTTGATCAGCACATCACTTGTGCTAATGTCTATGAAGGCGCTTTGCATGGAATTATCAATCCTCTTTTTGAAGAGCACATGGATGGTTCAGATTTAGCAGAGAATAAGTTTAATGATGATACTTTGTCTTATTGTTGTAAGAGGTCAGACTATTCTTCTTCCAAATATGACAGTGAATATGATCATTAGGTTGCATCTAATTATCATAACAAGGTGTTTGATGAGACGGTTATTGAGAATTTTCCTATACCTTTCAATGATTTTTATGATGAATATTTTAATGTGATGACTAATCCACTTGCTGATTTCAAAGAATCATTTGAAGATACTGGATTAGTTTCATATTTTGATGTGGATGACATATGTGAGTATCAGTCAAATTGTTCATTTGAGTCCTATCCAGTTATGCAAAAGGATACACATTTTTAAGGTATGAGTGGTCTTTTTCTCCAAGTTGAATATGAAGCCTTCATATTCGAGAATGATAGCATGCTTGAGCCATTAAATGAAGAGAGTTTTAAGTTTCAGTCTGATATGTTTAGGCATGCTGATCAGTATTTTCATAATGAGCTAATGGTTGCAGATGAAGTAAGTTTTTGTATGCATTATGAAAGTGAGAGTGATGATTTTGTTTTGCCAAGGGATTTGTTATATGATGATAATATGATTGGTGAAACTGATAGGAGAATAATTTTCAGTTTACCTCATGAAAGTTTAGATGAGAATTATGTTTATGATAGAGGTAAAAAAATTTGTTGAAGTTCGGTGGCTCGGGGCTATCCTGTCTACATAATCTTGGTAGTTTTAGATGTTTTTCTATTTTCAATAAATCTATTCGAGAGGAGTTTTTGAAGTTAGGTGTGTGGTTTTCTTCTCCCAAAGATCTAAAATCTTGCCATGCCCATAAGGGGCATGCATCCCTAGACAGAGCCACTGTTGGCTCTAAAAATTGCATGGTTAATTTTGAGCACTATTGAGAAAATCAGGCCTATAAACGCTTTGTGAAGCCTATGTACCCCAATGTTGAGTGAATTCATAAATGGTGTTTAATGTTTCTAACACCCTTCATTTAGCACGTTCACATATTCTCTAATGATAAATTGATAATCTGATCTATTTGGTGAAGTCCTATTTTAAGCCAATGTCTAATTTGCATTTTACCCTAAGCATCAAATGGCGACAGGAATCCCTGTTTGCACTTGAATATCTCAGACCCATTATTATTTAATGATTCAACACTTTGGGAGAATATAGCGTCCATATCTGAAAACCGATGTTTCAAATTTTGAGTCATTTCGAGTCCGTTTGTCTAGGTTTTGAATCCCTCAAAGTTGGTCATTTAAATTTGTCATGCTAATGCACATTGCACATAATTCTGGGAAGCCCTATTTGTTGTGTTGAAACTTTTGACCAGTTGAGCCAAATGTTGAAATTCCTATTGCATTTCATTATAGATGTCAGAGACTTGTTATGTTTTAAGTTTTAGCTTATGACGAATCTGTTTGATCAGTTTTCAAATGTGATTCCAAATGGAATTTTTATCTTTTACTGGTGTCTAAATTTGCAAATTTGTTAGTTGCCCTATTCATGACATCATATCTCCTGATCCATGATAAGTGAGATCAAATGGTTTTTTTCCCTATGTTCTATACTGAAAATACTCCAAGTGTGCCAGTTTTCAAATGTTGATGAATCTGTTTGCACACTTTTCCAAGGTCATTCCATTTGTAAAAATTGTTATGTTGTCTTTGTTTCCTGTCCTGCAAATCCAGGTAGCCAGCTTTAGGCGCTTGCCAAATTTTCCATGTTATTTTTCATGAGCCCAAATCACAGATCCATAATGTCCTCGTGACAAAGAATGAGTGTCCCAATTTTTGTTTTCCCATGTGCTCATTCCCCTAATTTTCAACGCCAATTCCGAACCCATTTTATTGCTTTTCAACATGTTTATCTACATGGTTTTTGAGAAGGAAACTTTGACGATGGATATCTTTTGACCTCAAATTTTTCATGAGACGAGATTTAACATGGTGCAAGAATGTAGAGAAAAGAATCAATGTTCCAATTTTTAGAGCTCGGTCAAGTGTTTGGATCAGTTTTTAAGGCCATTCAAAGGACCTCAAAATTGATAGTTCGCAAAAGAAAGTTAAAATGAGTTTTATTTGATTATTCACTATTTGAATTTTTTCCAATTTAGTGTTGGATGATAAGTGGGTCAGTTTGGCATTTTAGTCATTTCAAAACAAAAATATTTTTAGCTGATCTAACTTGGGGGCCTAGCTAAATGGTATTAGAGTGATAAATATCTTTTCATAAATATTCTCAAAGGTTGTGATCCTATTAGCAGGCATAGTTTTTGTACCCTTGATAAGAAATCTCATTCATATTCAAATCATATATGTACTTATTTTGATGAAGAGAGTATAAAATGTAAGACCAAAAGGGGGTATTGGCGGAAGTTGAGCAAAGTCATAGGCCTAAGAAGGAGCTCCATGTGAAAGTGAATGGGAAATAATTTAGAGAATGTGCTATTATCTATCCTTTTGCCACCCTACAAGGATTTAGCAAATGTAGTGTTAAAGTCCTTTTGACTCTCAAATTGCTATAACACTTTTTGGGGTTTTAAGCATTTCGAGAATAGATTTATCAACCAAAAGATTGTCAATTATGCTACCTTACAAGTATTTATAGTACTATTAGTAGTGTTTTTTCCCCTTTATAGAGTTGCTCAATCCTTAGTTACTAGCAACTATGATGCATTGATGGCTTTCAAGGCCTCAGCTAACACAAATCATAGAATCACTTCTTGGAAAAGCAATGACCCTTGCAATGGAAAATGGTTTGATGTGCACTGTGAAAATAAGAGGTTGTCCCATACCAAGAAGGAACGTTGAAGACCAAGCCATATTGCACATTATCAAAGGAAGAAATCTATAGAAAAAAGGGGGTCTGCATCAGATGTGGGATGAGCCCATGGCAAGGAGGGAGACTCACACAATGTACAGGGGAGCAGCCCCACTTAAAAGTCACCCATGAAGCACACATGCAAAGTAGAAAGAATACCCCAGTTTAAAGGAAGTCAACGCAGTTGTTAGAGGGCATAGGCAATTACATTTTTCTGAGGAGAGGTAATAGACGGACATAATATGCATGAGAAGTGGATTTCCCACTAATATCCACACCATGGCAAAGAACTTTAGCCTTAAAACATAGCAAAAAAGAGCTCTGTCGATGCAATGCAGAGAGAAGTTGCAGGCAATAAAGAAAAGAGCCCCAACCACTGCAAAGAGGAATCCTTCAGGTAGTGGGCAGCTAACAGAGGGGATACAATCAATATACAAAAAGAAAAAGCCCATGCCGAGTAAAGTTAGAACCGATGCAGAAAAAATAAAAGGACACCCATGCTTAGAGAGCCCACGTGAAGCAGATTGCAGATAGGGAAAGAGAACACGACAAGAAAGAGGAGCAATCTACATTTTAAGAAAAGCCATCCATGCCATATGATAAAGAAATCTACCAAAGAAACTGGCCGATGCTAAATACATAGCATACCCACGTATAAAGGCATGGCTAGTAGAGAGCATGCCAAGCAGAAAACACAGTCAATAAATAAGAGTCAACGCATTGAGTGAAGCTGCAGGGTAAGAGTTTTTATCCCATATTGACTATGTGGGAGTGTGTTTTTAACTCTTTAAATCCAACTCCAAAGAAAAGGTAAGTGTCTTTGAAGACATGCCTTTCAAAGGTAGCGCACGACCACATGGAGGGGTCTGGAGGTCTTGAGTCAAACCATTCTGACTCGTAAAATGCTTTAAAAAAGCTTAAAAGTGAAAGCCAATTTGAGGAGCCTTCAAATATTACGACTAACTGGAGTAAATGTAGGAATGTAAGGAAATATTGAAAGGGCTTTGGTGTTACGGTTGTCAAATTAAGAACATAAAAGTGTAAGAGTGTAGGATTTGTGATGAAGGCTTCATGGTGCTATGCCCAACGTCGTAAGCACATAAAGGAATGTATTTTTGTATAGGCGTAAAAATTTTTTCTAAGGTCTTCAATGTTATGTTCGGGTCATGAGAACATAATACGAAGCTTTGAGCATATTGATGAGAAGCAAATTTTGGAGATTTTTGGGGTTATGGGATATGGCAAATGTTAATAAAATATTAGTATGTCATTCCCATGAGAACTAAAGGGAGATGGAAGTGAAGGAATTAAGGATATTAATTAATATTAAAATATTAATTAGTTTAAAATGTCTTAGATATTTCACAACCAATCAAACTTTGACATGTGGCATCTTCAAATTGGAGAGATACAGAGAGGAATAAATTCAAAAGTGAAAATTTAGAAAGCTTTAAACGCACATATTGAAAGTTTTGAATAAATTAAATTTTTTTATATAGTCTTGGCTATGTAAATTTTAAATTTTTGAATTTTAATGCTTTGGTTCAGTCGAGGACCAAAATTTCAAATGGCCATAACAGGGGTAATATTTGTAAAAATTAGGCAGTGTAGTATATCGTTGGAATCGAGAGAAGCTAAATTTTTCAAATATTGAGTCAGATTTTGAATAGGTCTACACTGGTTCAGTCTGTAAGTAGTTTTATAATTTTTGGGGTATTCCTAGTGCAATAGGTAAAATTTGATCATAGAGCATCAAAGTGGGTTCCAGAGCAGTTTGGAAGGCTTGATAAAGTTTAAATATGAAGAAAATCAGTTCCAAAAGATTTTCTTTTCTTTTAGAAGTCAAAATTTAATTGAATTTCACTTTTGCCATGGGTAAAGATTAGGAATCAAATCAGTTATTGTTTATAATCATACTTTTCAGATAATTGGTGCTAGTAGAGCCAGAATAATGAAGATTTAATTTTCGGTTAAGGAGAGAAGGTAGAGAGATTTTTTTCAAGCTTCTTGGAAAGGAATTCTAGGGGTAGACCTATTGGTTACATATTAGATCTGGGAATTCACTTCTTGCTATATCTTTCTATTTTTCATTCTTGGTAAGTGTTCCAGTCTTGGTCACTAAAAAACCAGTAGGGTTCCATTGATTTGTTGTGAAAGAACATTTTCTCTAGCAGATTTCTCTTGTATGAATAGCAGTCAGAAGGAATATACAGATAGTTTAGATTTGTTAGGTTGTTTCATGTCTTCCATTTCATGCATATGACTATATAATTTTAAAGAAATTAATTCAAAGGAACAAGAATTTCATTAGTTTCATTCTGATTCTTGTCTCCATTCTTTGTGATCTTCAATGTTTTACAATCTCTAAACAAAGAGCTTAGGTTGTAATTACAGTTGCTTAAGGATGTATGTTAGTTCATTGTTGCTTATAACCCAAGAGGTTGTGTAAATGCTTCAGAGAATCAATAGGGTTGCAGGTTTGCTGATGGGGATATCATGTAAGAATGAGGTTTAGATTGAGCATAGATGTCCATTTACAAGTTAAATGGATAAATTAGATATCTAAAAATACACATATGTTTTAGATATTCATATGTATGCATTTGATTCATGGATTTTCCCAATAGATAAGACACTGGTCGTTTATAGGATGACTTGTTCATGCTGCTGCATATTAGGGGTTTTGTTGAATTCAAAATCTTTAAATCAAATCAATTCAGTTGTTCATGTTGAGGTGGGCATCAAAGTTTAACCCTCACTTAGCTTGTGAATATTCTAAATTTTAATTTAGCTACTGTAGATCTGTGTTATTTCATGAGTTACTAGGAGATATAAGGGTTTCATCTACTTAATAGATTCATGGATATGCCACCTAGGTATAGCAGAGCCTGAAGTAGAAGAAGGGCCATGCCTTATAGTTGGCCCTGTGTTTGAAATGATATGTTGATAATGGGAGTTAGCTGCCCCTAGATGTGTCATATTCTCATGGGGATAATTGAAAACCCTCCAGCATTTTCAAACGCCAACAAAATGCCGACTCTATTGGGGAAATAAGATGGAAATCCATTTTGTTGAAAGGACAATAGTCTCTGGTGTTCATTGAAAATTTTTGTCCTATTGTCAGTTGGGTTTCGCCTATCCAAGTCACCAACAAGATGACGATTCTGTTGGGGATTGTATTCAATTTGTATGACAAACAAACCTTGAAAATTTGAAGAAGATTCAATACAATAGGAAGGATTGGCTATAGCAGTAGGTTTGTGTGAGGTGTTTACCATTTCTCTGTTGATATCTTATGTTCCCCAGTCAAGTTTTATCCAGTTGCAGTAGTATTCTTCAAGATTGAATATAGATTGTGTTGTTATTAAGTGTTATTTTCAATCAATTTAGTTGATTGTGGTTTTCAAAATACTACTGTAAGATCAGAGTCAGAATTGTTGAATAAATGTTTTTCTCTTCTAAGTGTTTTAAAGATTTGCAAATTCTACAAGTTGGAATTTTAATTCAGATCTACCATGTTGTAAATCATTGTTTAAAATCTTTCTTACAATTTTTGAGTGGTGACTCTTTCTAAAAGGATCTTTGAATCAGTGTAGATTGGTTACCTATAAATGTTTTCAAAGAGTTTTTAGTTGAAATAAGAAGATCTGAAAGTTGTGTGAATTTTCAAGCAAGAAAAGAGATCTATATAAGTTTCTAACTAGTAAGTTTCAAAGTTTTGTTTGATTTGCTATTAAAAGTTTTTGAAATGATAATTGTGAATCGTTGTTGTGATTTCATTTCTCTTCTCAAGGAGATGGTGACTCTGTAACATTATGATCAGTGGTGTGAGGAATTCATGTTAGCACTAGACCAATCAGTAGATTAGTGGTTTCATGCAACAACACTGGAGGTATTTTATGCTTTCATATGATTTCTTTTCAATAAAAGTGAGTTCCACATATGTTTTATCCATCAAGTGAAGTTTTAGCACTAGGAAGAGGAGAATGATTTGATAAGTTTTATGCACTTCATTAGATCGAGTTTCAATTGGTTATATTTAAAGTTTGTGAAGTATGTTTGCAGTGTGCATTTGGTAGAGGGTTGTGAAGATCTGGTGCAAGTTATGAATTCTAAAAGTGTTTAATGGTGAGTGAATCTTGAGTTTGAAGAATGTCGAGTTTCATCTCATCTAGTATGCATCCAGTTAGTTAAAGTTCTAGATCCATCTCTACCAAGATGTATATGCCATTGAATTTTAATGGTGTTCATGGTTTCCCAAATATTATGCCTTATGATCTCAGAAAGTATTTACCTAAGTTTAGTGGAAACCATGAAAATTCAGCCAGTCATCATGTTTGGTTATTTAGTGACTGGGTCGGTGATTTTGAAATTGCTCATGAAAACATTCAAATGAACTTGTTTGTTCAGACTTTAGAAGATGATGCTAGGGACTAGTTTTCATTTTTATGAGCATGTTCAATTTCATCTTGGGATGAATTACTGTCATCCTTCATGATGCAGTTTGGGGAAAGAGTAAGCATCTCTAATTATTTTGATAATTTTTTGAATATCCAAGTCAGGAATGGTGAGTTAGTTCCTAAATTTAATATTAGATTTGCAAAGGTTTTTAATGAAATTCATGAAAGTTACAAGTCAGATGATCAAATGTGTTTAGTGGTTTATCTTGGTGCATTTGATAAAAAGATGAGCTATTTGTTGAGAGATAAAGAACCTAAGACTTTGTATCAGGCATTCATGACAGCGATAGAGATTGAGAATAACTTAAAATATGGCTTAACCCTTTGTCACTTCTCTAGAAATGTTTGCTAGCAAGATGAGGTGCAGAGAACAAATCAATGTCATATAGAATGTTTAATTTTAGATCAGCAAATAAGTACCCTTTCTATTGTAAATAGTTTTGTTGAAGATTCAGAAATAAAAACATATGAACATGAAATCTCTTTGTTGCAAAGAAGAAATGATTCCATTCATGCTGAATTGAATGCACATGTTTATGGTATTACAATAGTGAATGATAGAGTTGATTGATTTGATGAGTTATGCATACGAGATATAAATCAAGTCATTCATTTTTCCATTGATGATTTGCATTGTGTTGAAAACATAATGAATCAGGAAGACGAAAGGTATTTATCTCAGTATGGTGATGAAGATCCTAGAATTGATGTATCAAGTGATAAAGATTAAATTACTGATCCAACATATTGTGAAGAAGCAACATGTGAAGACAATGGCGAGACTTGTTGCTCAAGTCAAGAAGAAGGTTGTGATAGTACATATGCATCTTCATGTGACTTAGATGCAAATTGGGAAGAAGAGAGTAATGATAGAAGTGAATACGCTTTTGCTAGTAATGGTATGAGTACTATTTCTAAATCTGAAAGTGAGTTTCCATTTTAGAATTGTGTAAATCAGTTTGAGATTGAAAGTTATGAAGAGAATGTGTCTACACAATATGAAGACAAAGAGGTTATCCATAAAGAAAGATTACCTAATTGTGTAGAAGAGTGTCTTGAGGATGACTGTAGTGATGATCAGTATATGATTGATCCTAAGATTAATGCATCAACACCTAATGGTAAGAGAAATGATGATTTTCTTGCAAGACATTTGAATCGCCTACATGAAGACAATGAAAATAAGTTTAATTTATATTCTACATGCTTCGTTGACGGAGTGGATATTGAGTCTTCATATGATTCTAATTTTTCTTCTTCAGATATTGAAAGTGTCCATGACAGTGATGTTAGAAATGGTTTTAAAGTTTTCACTAATCCGTTATATGGTGAGGAGTTTGATGTTGATCAGCGCATCACTTGTGCTAATGTCTATGAAGGTGCTTTGCATGGAATTATCAATCCTCTTTTTGAAGAGCACATGGAAGGTTCAGATTTAGTAGAGAATAAATTTAATGATGATACTTTGTCTTGCTATTGTAAGAGGTTAGACTATTCTTCTTCCAAATATGACAGTGAATATGATCATGATGTTGCATCTGATTATGATAACAAGGTGTTTGATGAGACGGTTATTGAAAATATTCCTATACCTTAAAATGATTTTTATGATGAATATTTTAATGTTATGACTAATCCACTTGCTTATTTTAGAGAATCATTTGAAGATCCCATATTAGTTTCAAATTCTGATGTGGATGACATATGTGAGTATCAGTCAGATTGTTTATTTTATTCCTATCTGGTTATGCAAAAGGACAGACATTTTGAAGGTATGAGTGATATTTTTCCCTAAGTTGAATATGAAGCCTTCATATTCGAGAATGATAGCATACTAATCAGTATTTTCATAATGAGCTAATGGTTGAAGATGAAATAAGTTTTTATATGCATTATGAAAGTAAGAGTGATGATTTTGTTTTGCCAAGGGATTTTTTATATGATGATAATATGATTGGTGAAACTAATAGGAGAAGAATTTTTAGTTTACCTCATGAAAGTTTAGATGAGAATTATGTTTATGATAGAGGTAAATAGTTTTGTTGAAGTTCGGTGGCCCGGGGACATTGTGTGTACATAATCTTGGTAGTTGTAGTTGTTTCCTTGTTTTCAATAAAGTCATTCGAGAGGAGTTTTTGAAGTCAGGTGTGTGGTTTGATTCTCCCAGAGATCTAAAATCTTTCCATGCCCACAAGGGGCATGCATCCCAAGATAGAGCCACTATTGGCGCTAAAAATTGCAATGTCAATTTTGAGCACTATTGAGAAAATCAGGCCTATAAACGCTTTGTGAAGCCTATGTAGCCCGATGTTGAGTTAATGAATAAATGGTGTTTAATGTTTCTAACACCATTCATTTATCCCATTCACTTATTCTGTAATGATAAATTGATATTCTGAGCTATTTGGCAAAGTCTTGTTTTAAGCTAATGTCTAATTTGCATTTTACCCTAAGTATCAAACAACGATAGGAAGCCCTATTTGCACTTGAATATATAGCACCTAGAATTGTTTCATGATTCACCACTTTGGGAGTGTATAGTGTCCATATCTAAGAACTTATGTTTCAAATTTTGAGTCATTTTGAGTCATTTTGAGTCTATTTGACTAGGTTTTGAATCCCTCAAAGTTGGTCATTTAAATTTGTCATGCTGATGCACATTGCACATAATTCTGGGAAGCCCTATTTGCCATGTTGTAACCTTTTACCAGTTGACCCAAATGTTGAAATTCCTATTGTATTTCATTATAGATTTCAGAGACTTGTTATGTTTCAAGTTTTAGCTTATGATGAATCTGTTTGATTAGTTTTCAAACGTGATTCCAAATGGAATTTCTATCTTTTACTGGTGTCTGAATTTGCAGATTTGTTAGTAGCCATGTATGTGATGTCTTATCTCCTGATCCATGATAGGTGAGATCAAATGGTTTATTTCCCTATGTTCTATACTAAAAATACTCCAAGTGTGCCAATTTTCAAATCTTGATGAATCTGTTTGCACACTTTTCCAGGGTCATTCCATTTGTAAAAATTGTTATGTTGTCATTGTTTCCTATCCTAAAAATCCAGGTAGCCAGCTTCAAATGCTTGCCAAATTTACCATGTTATTTTTCATGAGCCCAAATCGTAGATCCATAATGTCCTCATGACAAAGAATGAGTGTCCCAATTTTTGTTTCCCCATGTGCTCATTCGCCCAGTTTTCAAAGCCAATTTCGAACCCATTTTATTACTTTCTGACATGTTTATCTGTAGTTGTTTTTGAGAAGGCAACTTTGATGATGGATATCTTTTGACCTCAAATTCATCATGAGACGAGATTTAAAATGGTGCTAGAATGCAGAGCAAAGAATCAATGTTCCAGTTTTCAGAGATCGGTCAGGTGTTTGGATTAGTTTTTAAGGTCAATCAAAGGACCTCCTGACGTAAAATTGATAGTTCACAAAAGAAATTTAAAATGAGTTTTATTTGATTATTCAGTATTTGAATTTGTTTCAATTTAGTGTTGGATGATAAGTGGGTCAGTTTTGCATTTTAGTCGTTTGAAAATGAAATCTTTTTTAGCCAAACTAGCTTGGGGGCCCGACTAAATGGTATAAGAGTGATAAATATCTTTCAATAAAAATTCGCAAAGGTTGTGATCCTATCAGTAGGCACAATTTCTGTACCCTTGATAAGAAATCTCATTTGCATTTAGATCATATATGTACTTATTTTGATGAAGAGAGTATAAACTGTAAGCCCAAAAGGGGGTATTCGAGGAAGTTGAGCAAAGTCACAAGCCCAAGAAGAAGCTCCATGTGAAACTGAATGGGAAATAATTTAGAGAATGTGCTATTATCTATCCTTTTTCCACCATACAAGGATTTAGAAAATGTAGTGTTAAAGTCCTTTTGACTCTCAAATTGCTATAACACTTTTGGGGGTTTTAAGCATTTAGAGAATAGATTTATCAACCAAAAGATTGTCAATTATGCTTCCTTACAAGTATTTATGGTACTCTTAGTAGTGTTTTTTCCCCTTTATAGAGTTTCTCAATCCTTAGTTACTAGCATCTATGATGCATTGATGGATTTCAAGGCCCCAACTGACACAGATCATAGAATCACTTCTTGGACAAGCAATGACCCCTATAATGGAAAATGGTTTGATGTGCATTATGAAAATAAGAGGTTGTCCCATACGAAGAAGGCATGTTGAAGACCAAGCCGCAATCCACATTATCAAAGGAAGAAAGCCACAGAACAAAGGGGGTTTGCATCAGATGTAGGATGATCCCGTGGCAAGGAGGGAGACTCACACAGTGTACAAGGGATGAGGCCCACTTAAAAGTCACCCATGAAGTACACAAGAAAAGTAAAAAGAATACCCCACATTGAAGGAAGTCAACGTAGTTGTTAGAGGGAAAAGGCAATTATGCTTGCATGAGGAGAGGTAATAGAGGGACATCCTATGCATGAGAAGAAAATTTCCCACTGATATCCACACCATGGCAAAGATCTTTAGCCTTAGACCATAGCAAAAAAGAGCTGTGCCCATGCAATGCAGAGAGAACTTTCAGGCAATAAAGAAAAGAGCCCCAACCACTACAAAGAGGAATCCTTTAGGCAGTGGGCAACTAAAAGAGGGGATACAATCAGCATATAAAAAGAAAAAACCCATGCTGACTAAAGGTAGAACCCACATATCAAAAACAAAAGGACACCCACGCTTAGAGAGCCCATGTGAAGCAGACTGCAGATAGGGAAAGAGAGCACAACAAGAAAGAGGAGCAATCTACATTTTAAGAAAAGCCATCCATGCCATATGATAAAGCAATCCACCAAAGAAACTAGTGAATGCTAAATATAGAGCATACCCACGTATAAAGGCATGGGCAATAGAGAGCATGCCAAGCAGAAAACACAGTCAATAAATAAGAATCAAAGCATTGGGTGAAGCCGCAGGGCAAGAGTTTTTATCCCATATTGATTATGTGGGAATTTTTTTAACTCTTTAAATCCAACTCCAAATAAAAGGTAAGCTTCTTTGAAGACATGCCTTTCAAAGGCAGTGCATGGCCACATGGAGGGGCCTGCGAGTCTTGAGTCAAACCATTTTGACTCGCAAAATGCTTGACAAAAATGTAAAAGTGAAAGCCAATTTGAAGAGCCTTCTAGTATTACGAGTAACTGGAGTAAGCATAGGAACATAAGGAAATATTGAAAGGGTTTCAGTGTTATAGTTGTCAATGTAAGAACGTAAAAGTGTAAGAGTGGAGGATTTGTGATGAAGCCTTCACGGTGCTATGCCCAAGGTCATAAGCCGATAAAGGAATGTATTTTTGTGTAGGAATAAAATTATTTTTTGAGGTCTTCAATGTTACGTTTGAGCCATGAGAACATAATAGGAAGCTTTGAGCGTATGTACGAGAAACAAAATTTTGAGATTTTTGGGGTAATAGGATATGGGGAATGTTAATAAAATATTAGTATGTCATTCCTGTGTGAACGTAAAGGGAGATGGAAGTGAAGGAATTAAGGATATTAATTAATATTAAAATATTAATTAACTTAAAATGTCTCAGATATTTCATACCCAATTAGAGTTTGATATGTGGCATCTTGAGATTGGAGAGATACAGAGAGGAATAAAGTCAAAAGTGAAAATTCAGAAAGCTTTAAACGAACATATTGAAAGTTTTGAATAAATTAAAAAAATTTATATAGTCTTAACTATATAAATTTTAAATTTTTGAATTTTAATGCCCTGGTTCAGTCATTCATTTCATGCATATGAGTGTATAATTCCAAGTAAATTAATACAAAGGAACAGGAATTTTATTAGATTCATTTTGATTCTCATCTTCATTCTCAGTGATCTTTAATTGTTTACAATCTATGAAAAAAGGGCTTAGGTTGTAATTGCAGCTCCTTAAGGCTGTATGTTAGTTCATTGTTGCTTATAACCCAAGAGGTTGTGTAAATGCTTCAGAGAATCAATAGGGTTGTAGGTTTTTCGATGGCGATATCATGTAAGAATGAGGTTTAGATTGAGTATAGATGTCCATTTACATGTTAAATGGATAGATCAGATATCTGAAGATACACATATGTTTCAGATATTCATATGTATGCATTTGATTCATGGATTTTCCTAATAGATAAGACACTGGTCATTTACAAGATGACTTGTTCATGCTACTACATATTAGGGGTTTTGTTGAATTCAAAATCTTTAAATCAAATCAATTCAGTCGTTCATGTTGAGGTGGGCATCAAAGTTTAACCCTCACTCAGCTTGTAAATATTCTAGATTTGCATTTAGCTACTATAGATCTATTTCATTTCATGAGTTACTAGGAGATATAAGGGTTTCATCTACTTAATAGATTCATGGATATGTTTTGCACTAGTATAGTATCATTTGAATCTCAAGTCCACCCGCCTGGGTCTAGCAGAGCCTGAAGTAGATGAAGGGTCATGCATTATAGTTGGCCCTATGTCTAAAATGATATGTTGATAATGGGAGTTAGCTACCCCTAGATGTGTTATATTCTCATGGGGATAATTGAAAACCATCTAGCATTTTCAAACACCAACACATTTAACAATAACCTACAAGTTTTAGTGATAAGCTTGGATGCATGCACGTATATGAATATTTTGTGAATTCACTAAGCCAAGTGAAAAGTTTTATTTTTACATGACCTTGAATAAATGATTCACCCCACTTTCAGTTATTCTAAAGAATTCTAATAATTGGTATCAAATCCATCTACTAAAGAGGACTAGTTTGAAGGTAATAGAAGCACAAATATCAAGATGTCAAAAAGAGAAGTACCCAACCTTAATAGAGACAACTTTCCTACATTGAAAAGTATGATGAAGCTACATCTTCAAGGGATAGGAGATCATGGATAATCCATCATCTTAGTGGAACATGTCGATCCTACTAGAGTTCCAACTACTAAAGATATGAAGAAGAAGAAAGAACACAATCAAGAAATGTTGGAGATTACCTCTACCCTATGCTATGCAGAATTTGATTATATCAAAGGATGCAACATTGTAAAGAAAATGTGGGATTCCTTGGACACCATCTATGGAGTAGACAAAAATGTTCAAAGAGCTAAATCTGAGAGCCTTAGAGGTAAATTTGATAACATGAGAATGGAAGAAGGTGAGAATATTGCTCAATAACTTGCTAGGATAAAAGAAGTTGTTAGTGAAATAAGAGGAGCTACTTGTCTTATAGATGATGATACTATTTTAAGAAAAGTCTTAAGAACACTACCACTTGTCTATGCTATTAGAGTTTCTACAATCCAAGAATTGAGATATATTCCAAGAAATAATCTAACTCTTGAAGGTCTGGTAGGTAGACTCAATGCTTTTGAGCAATGAATCTTCTTTCAAGGCTAAGTTGATATTGAAAGATTCTAATGAGAAAAGCATAAGAAGAAAAGAAAGATAAAACATGTGTCTAGTGACAATGATATAGATAAAGAAGATGTTGAACAACTAGAAGTACTACTGGCAAGAAGATTCCATAGAGGAAAAGACAAGTTCAAAGGTTAGTTACCTATCATTTGTTTTAATTGCAATCAAATTGGTCATATTATTGCTAGATGTCCAGAGGAGAAAAACTACAAAGGAAGTGATAAATAAAAAGGTAGAAGAAATGAAGATAAAATAGATTACAAAGGTAAAAGCAAGAAGTGCTGCATTGCTAAAGAGGATGATACTAATGAACATGATGATGAAGTAGTTTATGTTGCAATGAAAGATTAATTTGATGAAAATGGGGCAAATGGACATGTGACTTTTGTGAACAAAAGTGATAGATGGGTCATTGATAGTGGATGCTCACATCACATGACATGAGATAAAAGTTAGTTCATTACCTTAAATTATTATGATGAAAATAGTGTAAGATTGTGTAATGATGCTTCATGTTTGATAAAAGTAAAAGGTTCCATCAAACCAATGGATAAGATCTCATGTGACAATGCTTACTATGTTGAAGGACTAAATTATAATCTATTGAGTGTGTTACAACTAAAAAATTTGGGTTGCAAGGTTGAATTTGGAAATAAGACTACTAAGATATATGGCACAAATGGGAAATTGATTGGAAAAGGTGATCAAACTAGAATCAATCTATTTTACTTTGATATAGAGGATGCTACTTGTCTTGTTGTGAAATTTGATGATGTATGGCTATGGCAGAAAAGGCTATGTCATGTTAACTTTGATAACTTGATTAGTATCAACAACATGAAGAAAGTTAGATGTTTGACCAAGTTGAAAAAGCCTAATAATGTGATATGCAAACAATGTCAGCTAGGCAAAATGATAGAGTCAAGTTTCAAAAGAAAAACTTATACCTCTAAAGAGATATTGGAGATTGTTCATACTAACTTGTGTGGACCAATTGAAGTGAAAAGCTACAAGGGATTCAAGTACATAATGTTATTTGTAAATGATTAATCAACAATGATGATGGTCATGTTTCTACATAAAAAATATAATGCTCTTCAAATGTTTAAGTGGTTCTTGGTAAGAGTTGATAAAGAAATAGGTAAAAGTCTAAAATGTAAATGAGTTTGAAATGTTCTGTAATGATAGAGGAATCAAAAAATAGACATCTGCACCTAGAACCCCTCTATAAAATTGCTAAAAGAAGAAATAGGTTAATAATGGACTATGCTAGGACACTTATGATGGAAAACAATGTTGCTCTCAAATATTGGAGAGAATCTCTAAGAACAACTATCTATACCCTAAACCGTGTGCAAATAAAGAAAGGTATTCATTCAACACCTTTTGAACTATGGTGTGGATACTCACCCAATGTAAAATACTTTCAGATATTTTGGAGAAAATGTTACATTCTTAAAGATATTAGAAATGTTAAGCTTGATGCAAAAAGTGAAGAAGGTATATTCCTTGGCTACTCCATAAGAAGTAAAGTGTACAAGTGTTTGAATACTAACACTAACAAAATTATGAAAACTGCAAATGTGAATTTTGATGAATATATAGAAGTACATGATGTTGAACCTGTAAACAAGCCAGAAGAATACAAATCATTTGTATACTTTCATGAAGGAATGTCTATTGAAGAAGAAGCTACAAATAAAGTTGGAAACCAATAGTAAGATTCAGTAACTTCTTAGTCACATCATGTGGATGCCAAATTAAATTTAGTAGCTAAGCTACATTCAGATGTCAAGTTATAGAATGAAGGAATTACATGTTCTAATTGTGAGGTTAGTGTATATGAAAGAGAAGATGAGATACCTATCATAAATTTACATAGTGACTCTAAAGCTAAAAGACAAAATGAAGAAACAAAAGTTGAGCCAAGATTGTCCAAATATGTTAGAAGAGAGCATCCTGCTAATTAGATCATTGCAAAAAAGATGCTAGACCAATGACAAGAAATAGATTGAGAAATGAATCATGTTTTCTAAGCATGGAAGAACCCAAGATAGTAAAAGATGCATTAGAAGATGTAGACTGGAGAAAAAGCCATGGAAGAAGAGATTGAGAAAATAGAGAAGAACAAAACATGGAGTCTAGTTCCTAGACTAGAATACAAAAATTTGATTGGCACCAAGTTGGTATTTAGAAATAAGGTAGATGAAAATGGTGAAATCACAAGGAACAAAGAAAGATTTCTTTGTGAAGGATATGCACAAGAGCAAGGAATTGACTATGGAGATACTTTTTTACCTATTGCAAGATTGGAAGGAGTAAGAACTTTACTTGCTTATGCTACATAGAAAGGATTCAAAGTCTATTAGATGGATTTTAAATCTACATTTTTGAATGGTATACTAGAAGAAGAGGTTTACATAGAATAACCATAAGGATTTTTTGATGATAACAATAAGAATATGGTATATAGACTAAAAAAAGCTCTTTATGGTTTGAAACAAGCACCAAGAGCATGGTATGAAAGACTTCATAAGTATCTTGTGAAGATTGGATATGAAAAAATTGATGATAATAAAAATCTGTACATAAAGCCAAAAAAAGGTAAGGTTATTTTGTTATCTAATTTTTTTTTTGATGATATAATATTCGAAGGACAAGATGCTTTATGTAAGGATTTTGGAAATTAGACAAAACATGAATTTTAAATGTCAATGCTCAGAGAGATCAAATTTTTTGTGGGATTGCAAGTATATCAACCAAAGTATGGTATATTTATCACTCAGTCAAAATACATCAAGGAAATATTGAAAATTTTTGGACTAGAAAATTCAAAACCAGTAAGTAGACCTATGGTGATAGGACACAAACTATCAAAGAATGATGATTTTTTTGAAGTTAATGAAACACTGTACAAGTCTATGATTGGCAAGCTACACTATGTTGGACATAGTAGACTTGATATTGCATTATCTTTAGGAATAGTTGCCAGATTCTCTACAAATCCCATGGAGAATCATTTAGTGGCTGTGAAAAGAATAATAAGATACTTGAAAGGAACATAAGGTTTTTTCTTTTACTATAAGAAGAATGAGAAATATGATTTGAGAGCCTACACAAATGCTAACTAGGCTGGCAACATAGATGATAGAAAGAACACCAGTAGAGGAGAACTTTTCTTAGGAAAGAAACTAGTTACATGGACTAGTAAGAAACAAAGTTGTCCCTCACAGTCTACTGCTGAAGCTAAACATGTTGCTACTGCTATAAACTACACAAACATTGTATAGATAAAATAGAAACTCAAAGGAATGAAGGAAGAAATAATAGAACCAATGATACTTTATTTTGATAATGCAAGTGCTATCAATATATCAAAGAATCTAGTGATACACACTAAGACAAAGGACATTGCAATCAAGTATCATTACTATTAGAATTCTTTAGAATAACTAAGAGGTGGGGTGAATTAGTTATTCAAGGTCCAATGATGTCCAATTAACCTTTTTCCTTTTATCCTTAATGGAACATAACTAAGATATCATGCATGCAATTAAACATTAAACAATCATGAAAAGTAAACATGCATCACACCATAACACTAAGGATTTTGATGACCCAGAAACCCTCCAGGAGTAAGAAGGTAAAACTAGGGTGGGCATGATACCCACAAAATAACTGTACAATTGATTTCAACCACTTCTAATGATTTTATGTGTTAAAGGCCTGCCTTGTTAAAGGATACAACACATTGTTAAATGGGACCCTATTAAAGGATTTGTACACCTTGTTAGGAGTGTGCCCTATTAGAGGACTTAAGAACATTCAGCTTTGAATGTCACCTTGTTAAAGGATTTACATAGAGCTGTTAGGCTCACCCAAGTCCATGGGATTTACAATCACCTTCTCAAAAGAATCTTTTATCCCTTTCTAAGGTTCTTCTATCCTCCTCCTAAGGATCTCTTTATCCTTCTCCTAGGGATCTCTTTATCCTTTTCCTAAGGCTTATCCACCTAGCTGTTAAGCTAACCTAGCAATGTAGGATTTCAATATCTAATACAATGGTAAGAGAGTATTAGAAAGGCTTTGAACTAATAAAGATTGCAACCCTAACCTTGCAGATTTTAGATCACTCTTTAGTTCCTTTCTTTTCTTGGCTTTCCTCCCTTGCAGTGCTAACATCTTATACACCCTTCAAGATCTATCTCCTTGAGTTCTTCCACTCGTTATTCCAAAGCACTCCATGGTCACTTGATTAACTCAAAGTCTTGATGCTTTGTATTTAAACCTCTTGGCTTCTTTGCACGATCATACTTATGACCAACTCCCTCTCATACATGCGCCTTTGATCTTTGACCTGTAACTCCTTCTAAAGAAGTTATGTTCTTCATTTCCTGCTCAAATCTTAATTTGATCTTGAGAAAATGGTATTATTTTCCCTCCAAATTGTTTCTTCTAGAAACTTCATGATAAATCCATTAGCATTCACCTTGAATTGGTTTGTATGGTTTACATAAAATTCTATGACATCTACTCATCATCCTTATCATCCAACTAATTCACAAAATTTGATGTAACAAACTTATCACTGCTGATCTGATGAATCTTTGACTTAACAAATAATGCAGCAACTCGACATCATTGGTTTACTGGTGCTCGGCTCCTTTTGTGTTACTCAGCTGCTGAATATCACTCGGCACTTGATCTTCACTCGGCACTTGAAGGTTGCTTAGCACCTAAAGATCACTCAGCACACACTAAAGTTGAACTTTCTCAGCTTCAACTGAGAATCTGTTCGACTCTAACTAGCTTGATTGGCTCTCTGCAATGAACTTAGTTAGTCTTTACAAACAACTTAGTTAAACCTTACATCTTTGATGTGTCTTAGTGTGTCCAACCTCTTAGATTATGTCATTAATGGCTCATAACTTCAACCTTTCTCTAGGTACTCTAGTTACATCTTATTAATTGCCACCTCCTTGTCAATCAACCAATTGATAATATTTGGATCACTTAAGCAATTGTCATTCCTACAAGTAGAAAGTTTGACATCAATGAAAAAACAATGATTGAAAACCTTCTTTACCAGTTCCATGATATTTTCAATCATTTCCAACAATCTCCCTCTTTGGCATTGATGGCAAACCAATCTGATACAAACTGAATCCTTTGTTCTGCTTCTCCCTCTGGATTGTTGCATCCTTACTTTGTATTCTTGATCCTTCATAGTTGCTTGTTTATTCTTTTCTCTTCTAAATCTCCCTCTATCATATACATCTCTCATATATATATCTCCCTCTTACTTTGTATTGATCTATTTCTCATATATCTCCCTCTTTGACATAAATGCCAAAGATGTAGCATCTTCAACATGCTAAATATAAGCTTTCCAGCTCATGTTTTCTCCCTCTATCACCATGCTTGTGATTGATCTAGAATTTTTGTTCCTATTGATATCCTCTACATCATGCTTCTGATATTTCAATGATTTGTTCCTGTTGATGCAAGGAAGCTTCTATGTTGCTTTAGATTTCTTGAGTTAGGGATATTACCCCCAACTTGCCTCTAAGATGTTCATAAGCATCCTTGGGTAATGGTTTGGTGAATATATCTATAGTTTGTTCCTTTGTGTGAATGTACTCCATCTTCACTTGTTTTTCTTCCTCCAATTCTCTGACATAGTGATACTTGATTGCAATATGGTTTATTTTTGAATGCATTACTGGGTTCTTAAATATGTTTATAGCACTTGTATTATTGTAATACAATATCATAGGTTTGGTTACCTCTTCTTTCATTCCTTTCAATAGATGTTTGAGCCACACAATGTTTGTGCAATTGACTGCTACTGCCATATATTCTGCTTCTGTAGTGGACTGAGATGTGCATGTTTGTTTCTTTCTAGTCCAAGTAACTAGCCTTTTACCTAAGAAAAATGCTCCTCCACTTGTGCTTTTCCTATCATCAATGTTGCCTCCCCAATCTGTGTCTATGTATGCATTGAGCTCAAAATTCTCATTCTTTTTGTAATATAGACCAAAATCATCAGTTCCTTTGAGATACCTCATTATCCTTTTTACTACCTTGAGATGATTTTCTCTAGGATTAGTAGAGAATCTAGCAAATATTCCAACTACTAGTGCTATGTTTGGTCTGCTATGTACAACATATTATAGTTTTCCAATAATGGATCTGTATATTGTTTGATTGACTTCAACTGATTCATCATTTTTAGATAGCTTATGTCATGTTGCCATTGGTGTGCTAACTAGTTTGGAGTCTTCCAGTACAAACTTCTTGAATATCTCGTTGATGTATTTTGATTGTGTCACAAATATGCCATGTTTTAGTTGATGTACTTGCAATCCTACAAAGAACTTGATTTCTCTAAACATAGACATTTCAAACTCATTTTTCATTTTGTTAGCAAAACTTTTGCAAAGCACTTCCTTTCCTCCAAAAACTATATCATCCACAAATATTTCAGATACAAGAATATCCTTAGCTTCTTCTGATTTGATGTACATGTTTCTATTATCATCTATTCTTTCAAATCTTGTTTGCACTAGATACTTGTGAAGTCTCTCATACCAAGCTCTAGGGGCTTGCTTTAATCCATATAGAGCCTTATGCAATTTACATACCTTTTTTTTGTTATCTTCATCAACAAATCCTTCTAGTTGCTCTATGTAGACTTCCTCTTCAAGTATACCATTGAGAAATGCAAAATTTACATCCATTTGATAGACTTTAAATCCTTTGAAGGCTGCATATGCTAGTAAGGTCCTTACTCCTTCCATTCTGGCAACTGGAGAAAAAGTTTCTCCATAGTCTAGTCCTTCTTCTTGTGCATATCCTTTGAAGACTAATCTTGCCTTGTTCCTTGTGATTTCACCATTTTCACCTAGCTTGTTTCTGAATACCCACTTGGTTCCAATTACATTCTTGTTAGCTAGTCTTAAGACTAAGGTCCATGTCTTGTTCTTCTCAATTTTTTCTATTTCTTCTTTCATAGCATTGTACCAGTCATCATCTATTATGGATTCACTTACTATTTTTGGTTCCATTTTTCTAAGCATACATGTTTCACTTCTAATTCTGTTCCTCATCATTGGTCCTGATTCTTTGTTTCCAATAATTTGATCTGCAGGATGATTTCTTTTTACATACTTTGCCAATACTGGCTCTTTGCTTGTTTGCATGTTCTCTTTCTGAATCTAAATCTTCATGCATAGTTTCATTAGATATTTGTTCATTTTTTTCTTGTTGGCTATTCTCAGAATTTGAATGAACATTTTTTTGTATTCTGCAACTCGGCTTCTGAATGTGTCTATTGTTTGACATTCACTTTCTATGACTCGGTAGATGTTGGATTTTGTTGCTGATTGTCATTCTGAGTTGCAACTTCACCATTATTAGGTATACCTTCATAAAAGTATAAAAGGTCTTGTATTCTTCTACTTTCTTGGTGTTCTCAACACTTTGAACTTTTGCAAGCTCATCAAATTTCACATTTGTGCTTTCTACTACTTTGTTAGTTACATTCAAGCACTTATAAGCTTTGCTTCTAGTAGAATAACCAAGAAATGTGCCTTCCTGACTCTTTGCATCAAAATTTCCATTTCTAGGTTCTTTATATATATATAATTTGCATCCAAATATTTTGAAATGTTTTACATTAGGAGAATGCCCATACCATAATTCAAAAGGTGTTGCATTTTTACCTTTCTTGACTTGAACTCTGTTGAGTGTGTAGACTGCAGTACTTATAGCTTCTCTCTAGTACTTGAGTGCAACATTTTTCTCCATCATTAAGGTCCTGGCATAGTCAATAACTGATCTATTCCTTCTTTCTACTATACCATTTTGAGGTGGAGTTTTAGGTACTGATGTCTATCTTTTGATTCCTCTTTCATTGCAGAATTCTTCAAATTCTCTTGATGTGAATTCACCTCCTCTATTAGATCAAAAAAATTTTAGACTCTTCCCAATCTCTTTCTCAACTCTGGCCAAGTACCATTTTAACATTTGGAATGCATCTAATTTTAGTTTCAGAAACATGACTATCATCATCCTTGAATAGTCATCTACACATAGCATTATGTATATGTCACCTTTGTAGCTTTGTACTTTAATAGGACCACACAAGTTAGTATGAACTATCTCTAATACTTCATTAGAAACATAAGTCTTGCTTTTGAAACTTGACTTGGTCATCTTCCCTAGTTGGCATTATTTGCACATGGTGTTATTAGGTTTCTACAACTTTGGTAGACCTCTGACTTTCTTCATTTTGCTGATGCTTATTAAATTGTAAAAATTTACATGGCATAGCCTCTTGTGCCATAACCATACATCATCAGTTTGAACAATGAGATGAGAAGCATCTTCCATGTCTAGGTAAGATAGATTACTCCTAGTCTGGTTGCCTTTTCCTACTATACTTCCTTGAGAATCATAGATCTTGGCAACTTTATTTTCAAATTCAACCTTATATCCTATGTTTCCTAACTGTGAGACACTAAACAAGTTATAATTCAAGCCTTCAACATAGTATGCATTATCACATGTTATCCTTTCAGTAAGCTTGATACTACCTTTCCCTTTGATCTGACATGGTGCATTGTTACCAAATCTGACACTATTTCCTTCATATTGAGTAAAGGAAATGAACTTACTTTTATCTCTAGTCATGTGATGAGAGCATCCACTGTCTATGATCCATCTATCATTCTTGTTCATGTAGGTTACTAGGGCAATTGCTTCATCTTCATCTAATTCATCTGTCATAGCCACATAGACTACTTCATCATCATTCTCGTTAGAATATTCTTCAATAATGTAGCATCTTTTGCCTTTACCTCTGTGGTCCCTGTTGTCCTCTTTCTTGTTCTTGAAGTTGCCTCCATCCTCATAATTTTTTTTTTGTGTGCATCTGGTTGCAATGTGACCAGCTTCATTACAATTGAAACAAATGATTGGCAACTTACCTTTGAACTTGCCTCTTCCTCAATGAAATCTTCTTGCTAGTAATGTTTGCAATTGGTCCACATCCTCTTCATCAGTGGTGTTGTCACTGGATACATACTTTCCTTTTCCACTCTTTTCCTTTGTTTGCACCTCATCACTATCTTTTATTGTCATCCTCGCTTTGAATGCAGATTCAAAGTTTTCTTGCTTGTAGTTGTCAAATTTGGATAGCTCAAAAGCAGTGAGTCTTCCAATTATTCCTTCAAATGACAATGTGTTTCTTGGTACACACCTTAGCTCTTGGATGGCTGATACTCTTATAGCATATATAGGAAGCAAAGTTCTCAAGTATTTGCTACATACTGTTTCTTCTGCTAACTGTCCTCCTAGGCTTCTTATGGCACTTACTACTTCATCCTTGCACCATATTGAGCGTCATTTACTCCTTCTTCCATTTTCATTTCATTGAACTTTCCTCTTAGGATCTCTCTTTTGGCTCTCTTGACATTGTCATCTCCTCCATAAATTCTTGATAATGTTTCGCACATTTGATGTGCAGCACCACATTCTTTGATGTCATCATACTCAGCATAGCTTAGTGCTGAAGCAATATCTAACATTGCTTGATTGTACTCCTTCTTCTTGCTCATGTCATCTGTAGTGAGAGGTCCTATAGGGTCTACATGATCAACTATGATTGAGGACTATGCATAGTTACCTATTGATCCGAGGTGTAGCTTAATTAGAATTTTCCATGCAACAAAGTTGTCTTTGTTTAGCTTGGGAACTTCTTTCTTGGACATCTTGATCTTCCTATTGCTAGTACCTTTTAAAAAATTAGAAGTGAGATCTGATACCAATTGTTAGAATTCTTCAGAATAATTGAGATGGTGGGTGAATCAGTTATTCAAGGTCCAATGATGTCCAATTCAACTTTTTCCTTTTATCCTTAATGGCAAATAACTGAGATATCATACATGCAATTAAACATTAAACAATCATGAAAAGTAAACATGCATCACACCATAACACTAAGAATTTTGATGACCCATAAACTCTCTAGGAATAAGAAGGTAAAATTGGGGTGGAGATGATACCCACAAAATAATAGCGCAACTGATTTCAACCACTTTTGATGATTTTCACTATTAAAGGCCTACCCTTTTAAAGGCTACATCACATTGTTAAATGTGACCCTGTTAAAGGATTTCTACACTCTGTTAGGAGTGTGCCATGTTAGAGGACTTAAAAACATTCAACTTGGAATGTCACCTTGTTAAAGGATTTACATAGAGCTGTTAGGCTCACCCAAGTCCATGGGATTTACAATCAACTTCTCAAAAGAATTTTTTATCCCTCTCTAAGGATCTCCTATCCTCCTCCTAAGGATCTCTTTATCCTTCTCCTAGGGATCTCTTTATCCTTTTCCTGAGGCTTATCCACCTAGCTGTTAAGCTAACCTAGCAATATAGGATTCCAATATCTAATACAATGGTAAGAGAGTATTAGAAAGGTTTTGACCTGATAAAGATTCCAACTCTAACCTTGCAAATTTCAGATCACTCTTCAGTTCCTTTATTTTCTTGGCTTTCCTCCCTTGCAGTGCTAATAGCTTGTTCACCCTTCAAGATATATCTCCTTGAGTTCTTCCACTTGTTATGCCAATGCACTCCATGATCACTTGATCAAGTCAGAGTCTTGATGCTTTGTATTTGCACCTCTTGGCTTCTTCGCACGATCATACTTATGACCAAATTCCTCTCATACAATTGCCTTTGATCTCTGACCTGTAACTCCTTCTAAAGAAGTTATGTTCTCAATTTCCCACTCAAATCTTATTTTGATCTTGAGAAAATGATATTGTTTTCCCTTCAAATTATTTCTTCTAGAAACTTCATGATAAATCCATTAGCATTCACCTTCAATTGGTTTGCATGGTTTACATAAAATTTGGTGACATATACTCATCATCTTTATCATCCAACTAATTCACAAAATTTTATGTAACAAACTTATCACTGCTGATCTATCGAATCTTTGACTTAGCAAATAATGCAACAACTCGGCATCATTGGTTCACTAGTGCTCAGCTCCTAAATATCACTCAGCACTTTATCTTTACTTGGAACTTGATCTTCACTCAATACCCAAAGGCTATGTGACACCTGAAGATCACTTGGTATGCACTAAAGTTGAACTTGCTCGGCTTCAACTGAGAATCTGTTTGGCTCTAACTAGCTTGCTCGGCTCTCTCCAATGAACTTAGTTAGTCTTTACAAATGACTTAGTTAAACCTTACATCTTCGATGTGTCTTAGTGTGTCCAACCTCTTAGAGTATGTCATCAATACACTATTTCATCAATGGCTTAGCTGATCCTTATACTTCATTACAACATCATAACTTCAACCTTTCTCTAGGTACTCTAGTTACAACTTATTGATTGCCACCTCCTTGTCAATCAACCAATTGATAGTATTTGGATCACTTAAGCAATTTTCATTCGCACAAGTATCAAGTTTGACATCAATGACAAAAAAATGATTGAAAACATTCTTTACCAGTTCCATGATCTTTTCAATCATTTCCAACAATTACTTGAGAGAGCTAGTTCAAGATAAGGAGGTGAAGATGGAATATGTTAACACAAAGGAAAAAATTTCTTATATCTTCACAAAACCATTACCTAAGGATGCACATGAATATCTAAGAGGTAAATTAGGGGTGATACCCCTATCAAAGGCTATTTAAATAACATGAGGAGTGCCCTACATCAAATAAGTTGATTGCCAAATGTCACAAATTGATGCAAAGGATCTTACTTTAGGTGCTACCTGAAGTAATCAAACTACTAAAACTCCAAAATAGTCACAAGGAAGGTGACAAAGGGAGACACTAAAGATACTCCAAAATTCTACATCTTCATGTTAAGATGAACATATGATATGTCTTTGGCATTTTTTTCAAAGAGGGAGAAGGAGCATTAAACTAATCATCATTGGAGGAAGTTACAAGAGATATTATACCGATCAGAAGCGAGAAAGTATATCAAAGGAAGATATCAAGAGATTGCTATCCTAAGAGGGAGTTAATTGCTAAAGAGGGAGCAGTCATAATCTATATCATAAGAGGGAATTACAAGAAGAAACTCAAAGGGAGTCATAAGAAAGAATTTTATAACCTAATCAAAAGATGGAAGTTGCTAATAGATGGAGAAATTTTGATACACATTTTATTTCTAGTATTGCCTTAATGTTTTAACTTAGTCAGTTTGGTCAGACAAAGTGTTTTACCACTCAGGTGACTTGGTTGATCAGTTTCATTTTCCATCAATACCAATGAGGGAGATTATTGAGATCTGATTGAAATAATCATTGCTGAAAGAGATTATTGAAAGAGGGAGATTGTTGAAGTAGGAAATGTGTTTCAATCATTATTTTGTCACTGATGTCAAATGTACTATTTTGTTGGTAAGATAATTGCTTATAAGATTCAAATACTATCACTTAGTTGATCGATGAAGAGGATTTGATCAATATGATGTAACAATAGCACCTAGAGAAAAGGTTGAGTTATGATTATGTAATGAAGTACAAGGATTAGGTAATACAATGATGACGTGATGTATTGATATTCTACTTGAGGTTACAAAGAATAGTTACACTTACAAACTTTAGAAGGACACATTATAGAAAGATTGTCTGCCAAGCTTGACTGAGTTGATAGTAGGTGCCAAGAAAAGTTAGTGCAACCTAAGTAGAAAATCAGTTGTAGCCAAGTAAAAGAAAATTCTAGTGTATGCCCAGTAAAATAGTTGAAGCTGAGTGAATTCACAATTGATGCCAAGCAACATGGTATGTGTTGAGCATCAATAAACATTAGCTGATGCCAAGTAAAATTCATTGTTGATGTCAAGCAACATAGTATGTGTTGAGATTTAGAAGATTGATAATGTTGAGCTATTGTATTATTAGAAAGATCTAGGATTTTTTGAATCTAAGCCAACAAGTTTGTTTTCTTGAAGCTTGTGAAATAGGTGGAAGATAAGGTTGATGAGCTTGTGGCACAAAATTTGAGGTAAACTATTTTTAGGGAAATTCAAATGGATTCTAGGAGAAGTATCTAAAAGAAAGATGGAATATAAGTTACATACATTATATCCTCGCTAATCCATCCAAACCCTAATATTAATGATACAAAATAGAAAAGAATCTTAATTTCCTATATATAGGAATGCATGGTCATGAAGGAGAGAGGAGGCTTGGTCAAAGAAAACAATGAAAAGAATAGAGGAAAGAAGGAAGACAAGAAGTCAAGGGATCTACTTCATCAAGTGACCTAAAAGGTGATTGCATTGGTATTCTAAGCAATAAGGCTCAAGGAGATATATGTTCTTGAAGGGTGAACAAGCTATCAGAACTATAAAGTATGAAAGCCAAGAAAAAATAAGGACTGAAGAGTGATCTATAATTTGCAATAGAAGTTGTAAGTTATATCAGATCAAAGCTCTATTGTTACTCTCTAATAATTGTATCAGTTTAGGGTAAATTCTTTTGATTAAGGTTGACCTAACAATCATTTGAAAATCCTTTAACCAGGTGGCATTCCAAGTGAATGGCCTAAAGTCCTCTAACAAGGCTCACTTCTAATAGGGTTATTGAAATTCCTTAACTTGGTCACATTTAACAGTGTGTTTTGTAACCTTTAAGTGGGCTTGCTTTACATAGGGCATCACTTCATAAGAGTGAAAAGGAGTAGCATGTTATTGGTGGTTTTTCCCAAATTGGGTTTCCATGTTAAATCATTGTGTCAAGTTTGTTGATGAATCTTTTATGTTTCATGTTTACATTTCTAAAAGTTGATTTAACAATAACTTGCAAGTTTTACTGATAAGCTTAGATGCATGAATAAATATGAATGCTTTATGAATTCACTAAGGCAAGTGAAAAGTTTTATTTGTACATCTAGACCTTGAATAACTTATTAAACCCCCCCGCCCCCTCTTCTCAATTCTTGTAAAGAATTCTAACACAAATTACATTACATTTTGAATATTTTAATACATGAAAAAGGGCCTAGAGAGTGCAATTTGTCTCCTTGAGTTGCAAATACATGCATTTTGAATATGGAAACTCTCCCATAGAGTGTGTTTGGGCATTTTGATGCATGTAAATGCTATTTAAGTCTGTGATTTTGTTTCTTGAGGCCAAAAATGGCTCATGTTCATGCAAAAGGAGGGCACATTTTTTTCCAAAAATGCCCACATTTTTTTCCAAAAATGCCCACATTTTTTCGTTTCAAGCCATCAAATTTATCAAGGAAGGGACATTTTTTATTTTTGATGCATATTCATGCATTTGGAGATCATTTTTTTAATATTTCCTTGCAAAAAATGATCTATATTATTACATTTGGAGAATACGTGTTTGCCTAAAACATCTAAATACATAGTGATTTCTACAAATGTTTTGTATTTTAGGGTTTGACGATAACATTTTTGGCATTTGCATACTAAAATGCCTCATACAAAGCCATGATTTCCAAGCATTGAAAAGGTCAAGGAGTTGTTTGGGAATTCAAATTTGGAGGAAAGTCAATCATTCAAACCTATCAATCTTCCACATTTGGCTATTTGAGCTCCAAGTATTTAAAAGTTGTCAAACCTTTACTATTTTGTCGCATATTTTGGCTTATCATTGGGAAAATTTGTTCAATGATATTGTCATGGCCCTAATAGTTCTACATCTGACACCTTGGATTCTGAAATTTGTATTATTTTCTGGATAGTTCAGTACTTGTTGAATTTTATCAGCACCTTGTTTCTATTACTGCTAGATTTAAGTATATATATATATATTATATATATATATATTTATATAAATATAGTATTGTATAAATAAATATATATGTATATATAAATATAAGTGTATTAGTATAAAATAATTATTTATATATACATACATACATACATATATATATATATATATATATATTAGTTATATTTATATACGTATATGTATATGTAGTTTGTATATTAGTGTGCTTGTATCTGTATATATATATATATATATATCAATTAGTAATGTTTATTATGTCAATGGAATTAATAGTATTTAGTATTAATGTTAATGCTAATATTGATATTAATATTAACTAGTATTAATATTAATATTAATTAGTATTAATAGTAATATATATATATGTGTGTGTGTGTGTGTGTGTGTGTGTGTGTGTGTGTGTGTGTGTGTGTGTGTTAATGTTAATATTAATGTTAGCTATTATTGACATGAATATTAATACAAAGCTATTACTATCTAAGTTAGTGCTTAAACTAACCTATCACATGGTTTAAACTAAGTCTAAACCTAAACTTGGAATGTGGCCCAAGTTATTAATGTATATTTTGAACATGGCATTTCTTGGACTGTGTATTGGCGGTCAATTTAGTGGGTTTTAAATGCTGGTAGGTTTATCAAGCAAAGAGCTCGTACTCCTATTGGTAAGTGTTGAAGGAAGCTCAGGAAGTGGGGCTTTGGGATAATCTCATAGTAATGAGCATCACTTCGCATGTTTAAACTAGTTTTGTTGGGAGATAGTTGTAATTTGATCACTCAGCCATTGTTGGATTCCAGTCGAGCCAACATGAAACTTTTGTTGAACTGGTTTTTCAGTGCAAATTTTTGGAAACTGTTAGTCATGAGAGAGATTTTTACCCTCTCCAGCTCTATAAACTTTCACAATTTTGTGTTCCTCATTCTTCTGTCATTTCACAGTAATATTTCTCAGTTGTTTCTATTTGGAGAATCGCGTGGTATCTCTGGAAAATAGCATTGAAAGTTTGGGATCGTGGGCTACGATTTTGAGTTAGAGGGCTCTTTCAGCAATGTTTCTTGAGCATCGTTCTACACTTTCATAGGCAGGGGGATTCTCTTTGACCCTATATTTTAGTTATTGTAATGAATCATTTAGATATGTGAATTTTTTGAATATCCAACTTTGTTATGTGAGGTATTTGGTGTGTTTATCACTAAGCTCTGTACTTGTGTTTACATTTGGGTTTAAATGAGTATGTAGGTTTTTTATCAAACATATTGCTGAGCATGTCTTAAGAATAAATACACATCATGGTGTATTTAGGGTCTATGGTTATAGGCACATTATTATTTCATTTGGCTACTATTGTGGGTTTCAATTAATTCAGTGTGTTTCATGCCTTTGAGTTCATTATCCTTTAAGTCGAATGCGACTCAAATTTCAGTCATGGGTTCACAGTGATCATGAGTTGGGGTTGGTATTTTTCAGTCGACTTGCATGATTTTGTATCACAGACATAATACTGTATTGTTTTAATTGTGGTTGCTTTGGTTTTTTCTTGGTTATAGTCAAGGGTTTTGGCATTTTGATTAACCGTTTTTGGTATTTAAACAGTAGTTATAATGTGAATTGAGACATAATCATTATGTCAAACAAATTAAGGTAAACTCAAACAAGGTTGGATTTTCATTTGGTTAGCAAAGTTTTGTTTTATTGTGATTATTGACAAGCTGGAAGTTACATGTAGTACCAGACGATACTTTATTGACTGAGCATGATATCTTGAATTCGTATATATGAATGCATAAATATTTATATGATATTTGTAATAGCAAGTCATTAAATTTTACAGTAGAAAGATTATTCATCTATTTTAATTTTGACTTTAAATTTATGAGGTTTAATGTATATATTGGTATATGTAAGTGAGTATGTGTATGTATATGTATAGATGCCATGTGTATATATATATAGGTATTTATTTATATGTATTAACATGTATGTTTATCCTTATGTATTGCATTGTTAGAATTGTCATAGATATGTAATCTTGAAATTATATGATTACTAATTTTGGAAATGGAAATTGTTTTATATATATATATATATATATATATATATTTTTTTTTTTTGTTTTTTTTGTTTTTTGAGGTTAGTAAGTATTAGGG
Source organism: Cupressus sempervirens (assembly GCA_028749045.1). NCBI lineage: Eukaryota > Viridiplantae > Streptophyta > Pinopsida > Cupressales > Cupressaceae > Cupressus > Cupressus sempervirens. The sequence continues at coordinate 73,968,646 of CM053791.1, forward strand.
ATTATGGATAAAATTTTATATGGGTATTATTAAAATGAAAAGTAAATTTAGTGAATTTGGAAAAGAAAAAGGATCAATTCTTTATTATTTAATTAGAATAAGGTTGATTACTTTTGAAGAGTAAAAGGAACAAGGCTGTTTTGGAAATACAAAATGTGAATTCTATGAAAGGTTAGAAGTATGATTTCAGTTGGAACTTTTAAAGAAGGTTATTTTGAAAGATTGGAAGTTGCTTTCATATAGTATTTTTGTTTTGCTGATTCAATTTTTATATTGAAGCAAATGAGACAAGTGTATTAGTTGGAATTGGAAAATTAATTTATGTTTTCTTCCAACTAGTATAACTAACTATAATGTGTGTGTTAGATTATGCAAGTTTGATCCTTTAGATTGGGTGGCTGTCATAAAGCGAGTAACTTGAGGTGATAGAATTATGTTGCTGGATGCCCTCCGACACTAGTCTAGATCCTTATGGGAAAGTTTATGACAGTTATTTAATCAAGTGGTAATATTTAAAATTTCATAGGTTGGGAATCATATAATAAGATAAGAACATTATGGTTTCATCTGACATATTGGGTTCTATGAGTAGTTGAATGTAGAAACTTATGTTTACAGCCATGGACTACTAGATTATTACCTTGTCATATTCCATGCGAGTTTATTTCTGCATATCTACATGTAAGAAATTATGTACTTGCTTTATATTTTGAATGTGAAAAGAGAAAGGTATTTTTAGTACATCTGTTATTTAGATTAAATGAATATTTATTTTTTAAAAGTCTAACATGCAGGTTTACTGGAGATCTTATCAAATTAATTTGTGTTCTAAGCCTTGTTTGGTGTGTTGTGGTTTTGTTGTTTTGGATTTCAAGTTCGAGATATGTTTGAATATAGACTTAGAAGGAATTGGCTACTTAAAATTTAGATTTAGTAATTAATTTGAATGTATTTCAAAGATGTTGTACTTCTAATAAGAGAGTATACATATATTATATACTTTGATGTAATATATAGAAATGTTACATTGCTGATTATGAGTACTTTACTGTACCTATTGTTTAAAGGATAATTTTGTAATGGAGTTTTATTATAAAAAAAATTTGTTCAGGATTTTAATCTCTTATTATGTATGGTTATGGTTGTATGGTTATTATACGATTTTCTGATGGTTAGGGTATTACAGATATGCCATGTATTTTGTAAATTTCCTTTAAATAAGACCAAAACTTCTCTTTTCAAATGCTTGGAATTTCCCCAAATTCCAATTTCAAAATTGCATATAGGAGAGCAACTTGATATTTTCTCATGTTTTAGTAAAAAACCAAAGGAATGTTTCTATTTTGTGCATAGTTTTGTTTGTTGTTTTGATTTCTTTTTTTCAAAAAGGCTAAGGATTCTTTCCCAAGAATGTGAGAGCATTTCACACCATTTCACATTCCACCTCTTCATGCAAGTACATCTGATATTTTCACCAACACACATCAAAGAATATCTCATCCATTTTCTAATATATGCAATTACATCCATTTGTATTTATATGTAATTTCATCCCTCAAACCTATTTACATGGAATTATGTCTAATGAACTTGATTTTGGTAAAAGGTCACACTTTTAAACACGAAAGTCACCCTTTGCACACATCCATATGCATCCCAACTTGTATTCTTGGCCATACCCACAAAAACCCATCTTTTCCTACATGCAATCCACCCTTGAGATTCCAATATTTACCATTTTCTCCCAAATACATAATGTTTCTAGTTAATTTCCAACCATCATATGTGTTTCATATGTGTCTAATCCATACTTAATCAATTACCTCCATCATATAAGATGATCCTTCATGTTCCATGTAAACATTGGTTTATCATTGCTCCACTTTTATATCATTTGTGGACCTTCACATAAAATTTATTCTACCCTAGATAATCTTCATTTATATGTATTCTCCATAATTAGTACACTCATTTAATGATATATAATGGTGATAATATAGACTTAACTTTTAGCTATATAACACAAGATGCTAGTCGATATAATGTTGGTGTACGTAGTGATTATTTATTTTCTACACCTCGTGATTTGACATTCCTTTTAGAGAAAGAGGGACAAAGAGATCATTCCTTAAAAGTTTAGTATTATATATTTAATGAATATTTGTGGTTGAGAAAAATTATAGAAATGAAAACAAAAATTTCATAAAAGTATGAAAGCACAATATATTCATTACTGATTATTATAATAATATTTTTAATTAGAATGAACAATTAAATACATAGATACACATGCATACATGTATGTACATTCATATATATATATATATATATATATATATATATCATGAGCTAGCTTTAATCCTTAAATGACACAATTCATGACATTTATCTATTCAACATTGACCTTCAAATATAATGACAATCTCCAATTAAATAAATAAAGATTAGAAATTAGAGTTAGATATAATTATTGCTTTTGTTTTTTACAATCTATCCAAATCTTCTCCTTTTATGTGATTCTTTAAATAAATCTAAGTTTGTGAATAACATGAATATGAATATATAGAAGAGGAAAAATTGATTCTTAAAATCTATCAAAAGTTATCTCATAATTTTTCCTAAAAATAAGCATACATCATGTTCATGTTAGAAACACATTGAAAATTGTAATTTAAATAGTATTTTGACATCTAATATATTCTATTGACTCTCAATAATCATGACTACAAGAACTAAAGATACAAATGCACACTTAATTCATTAACAAACTACTAAAAAAATTTATTTATTTTACAATTCTCAACAAAAATTATATATGTTTATAAATTCACATAGATATCTATATGTTTATATATGAATTATATATTTCATGAGCTAATAGTAATTCTTAAATGATAAGATCCATTATATATATCCATTCAACTTTAACCTCCAATTATAATGACAACCTATACTTAAATAAAGAAAGATAAAACTATTTTTAATGCTCTCACAATCTATCCAAATCATCTCCTTATTTTATATACGAGCCTTTAAAAAGTATAGTTAGTGAGCATAAATATGAATATATGGAAGAGGACAAATTTGGTCTTGAAATTTTAGCACAAGTCATCTAATATACATCATGTTTATGCTAGAAATTATATTGAAAATTGTGAGTTAAATAGTGTTTTTACAAAGTATATAGTTTGGCAACTCTCTATCATCGTGATCACAATGATGAAAGATGCAAATTTGTATGCTTAATTTGTTAACAACTACAAACAAAGTTTATTCATTTCATAATTCTTTGCAAAGATATTATTGAAGAACTCTTATTTTTTGGTGCATGTTATTTTTGTTTCTCTGCTTCTACCAAATTTAGAAAATCATTCCATTAATGGAAAAAGAAGAAGATATTGTGATTGTAGGAGTTGATGTTGCAAGGTTATCCACTGCACTAGCACTCCATAAGTAAGTACTACTCAACATTTTCATAGAAATTTTCATTTAATTAAATAATTCTATATCTCTATTCAAATTTTTAGTTCCTCAAATTTATATTCTCAATTTCTCTCAACACCATTTTAGGGTTGGATTGAAGAGTCTAGAACTTGAGCACACTGATTACCTTTGAACTATCAGTGCTACCTTCAATATGTGGCATAATTCCTAGAAAGTGCTCGATGCTTTTGGTGTATTAGATTCTCTTTGCCCATTTTACCCCCAATTCAATGGGTAATTATGTTTTAAATTTCTCATGCTTGTCATTTATTATCCCTTTCATAGGTTATTTAGATTCAAACTTTTATGATTAGTTGAATTAATAGTCATTTTTAAAAATCCTCTAACAAAGTAGCATTTCTAGATTAAGTGTCTTAAGACCTCTAACCAAGTCACTCCTAATAGAGTGATTCAAATCCTTTAACAATGTGTTTTGTAACCTTTAACAGGGTTGGCTCCTAGTAGGGCTCACTTCAAAAGAGTCATAAGTTGTGGCATTGGTGGTCTTCCCAAATTGGGTTTCCATGTTAGATCTTGGTGTCTCATGTGTTCATGTTATTTTCTTACTACTTTATCTTTCTAAGAATAAGTTACTAAAGGTTAATACACATTAATATATCAAGATTGCTTTGTATGTTTACCAAGTTACAATGAATATTTAGTTATAATAGAGTTGTGCAAGGATTTGAGCTAATAAGCTTGTTTTGACATCCAAGGGATTTGGAATTATTTTAGTGGTAACTAATTCACCCCTCCTCTCTTAGTTACTCCTCTTATATTTCCAAAAATTGGTATCAGAGTTATTGGTACTTGTAGAAAAGGTTTCAAGTACCTAAGCTAAAGATCAAGATGTCTTATAGAAGAGAGATTCCTAAGTTGAATAAAGACAACATCAAAGCATGGAAATAACTCATGAAGCTGTATTTGGGAATAACTGGAGATACATGCCTAAGATTTTTAGAGAACCAATATGTGTCACCTCCTAATCCTTTGACTATGGAGTAGATGATAGATAAAAAGAATCAAAAAACAAAGATGATTGACATTATTTCTGCTCTTAATTATTTTGAATTTGATGAAGTCAAAGATTGTCCTTCTACTCATCAAATCTAGGAAAAGCTACAAAATATCTATGGAGGAGATGACAATGTGAGGAGAGACAAAGAAAAAAGTCTAAGAGGACAATTTGATCAGATGAAAATGAAAGAAGATGAAAACATTTCCAAATACAATGAAAGAATTAAAGCAAGTGTGAGTGCAATTAGAGCTACAAGAGGAAAAGTAGATCATGTGATACTAGTGAACAAGGTATTAAGAACTCTTCTTCCTATTTATGCAATTAGTATTTTAGCTATTCAAGAGATGAGATGTGATCCAAAAAATGATGTAACTTTGGATGCACTAGTGGGAAGGTTAACAACTTTTGAGTTGGATAACTTTGATAACTATCTTCCCAAATCTTGAAACATAGAATCAGCATTCAAACCCAAACTAACTCTTCATAAAAAGGGAGGAAACTCAAAAAGAAAATAGTCTGATAGTGAAGAAGAAGAATAAGATGATGATCTTGACACTATTGAAGTTGTGCTTGCAAGAAGGTTACCAAAAGGAAAAGGTAAATATAAAGGAAACATTCCACTAATTTGTTTCTCTTGTGAAGAAGTTGGTCACATTGCTATAAGGTGTCCAAATAGGGAAAGTAAAGATGGCATTTCAAAATCTACAAAGACTTGCTAAAGATTCTAACAATGAAGATGAAGATGAGATGCTATATATTGTTATTAAAGATGGGTTGGATGATGGTGATAATGAAAAGATGACACTTATTTCTCATGTTAGTAAGAATCACACATGGATAATAGATAGTGGTTTTTCTCATAACATGACTAGTGATAAAATTAAGTTTGAACACTTGAAGCATTGTGATGGTGGAAATGTTAAATTTGGAAACAATGAACCATGTTATATGATGAGAAAAGGGTGTATTGTGTTGACTAATGAACTCAAATGTGATAATTATTAGAGTAAATAATTATTTATTATTATTTACACTTTTACTCAAGTTTACTTAGGTTAAATGTATTAGAAATTAGTTTTCACCTAAGAGTTAGCATAGCTTTACATGTTGACTTGTTGATAACATAGAAGTTTGTGTACATGTTGTCAACAACTTGTCATACTTATCGTTTCACTTGCTTGGGGGGTAATCAACTTTTGTGGACATATTCTTATTTGTCATGCTTATCTCCTAGCATCTTCTACGTTTTTTAGAAAATTCCTTGAGGTCTTTATATTTGGTCTCTCTCATCGTATTTCAAAACATATTGGCATTGAGAATATTATATAGCAAATTCTTTTTCTTTGTTGGAATATTTTTCTCTCAAGTCCGTTTAGTATTTCCAAGCTCTTGCTCCTTCCTCCTTTGGTTTCTCTTTGACAAGTTATTTGCATGCAAGTGATATTAGTGTGCTATGAAGTGAGCTTTCATCAACCTTGACATGGTACCAAAGCCTCCTTGCTACAACCTGGTTGAAGGATTTTTGAAGCCATGATTCAAAGACACAAACCCTAGTTTTTTTGTGATTTTTTTCTTCGGTTGGGGAGAAGAGTGATTTTTTAGGGAAATTTTGGCCTAAATGGATGCTTTCATTGAGTTTAGAAGGCCTGTTACAGTCATAATTCATATAATTTTATTTTTTTTGGTGACTGTAGCTCTAGAAGGAAAAAAAAATTTCACTGGGAGGCCATACGGACATGTTTTTACACATTTATTGTGATTTTTAAATTATTTAAAAAAAAAAATTTGGTTGCTACTAGTGCACTGCTATAGTACTGCTAGCACATGGCCAGTGCACCACCTTGCTGTTGCTAGCATACCACTACCATCACGGTGACACTAGCGGCAGCTGCCCCTACAACCACCACCATCGACGGTGCTCTCCCACCCACCATAGTTGTAGCCTCTCTACCACCCATTGGCGTGCCATGTGTACTAGTCTGTAACTACCATGTGGCACAGGTGCCATGTGGCCCTTGCCATGTCAGCTACCTAGATAACCATACTGCCACATAGCTCCCACATGGCCTTCCATGTGGCAGGTTTTTTTCCATCATGGCTGACAGGCCATCAATTTTAGGCCTGTGACTTGCTAACATCAGCACTACATCATCACACTTGCAAGCCCTCCAGGGTCCTTTCTAACCTACTTGCAATTTTTTGGCCATAACTTGAGCATACAAATTTATTTTTCCAATCAAAAAGAAGCACCAAAAAGTTGGTTCTAAGATGAAGACATTGGTGGAGGTATTCTTTATTTTGAGTGTAGTTTAGTTACATTTTTTTGTAGTTTAAGTTAGATGTTCTATTTTTCACTCCAGTAAGGTTATCTTGTGCATCCCATCTCTATTTTTTGCAAATGTTATATTTTTGGAAAGATGGTTCTGTGTACTTTTTAGAAATACTATCATTTCCTTTAGATTTTGCCCTATCATCTTTCTATCATGCTTTTGGTTTTTTTGCTCTATGGTAGATATCTTAAATATTCCAAGTCCAAGCATCATTTTCATGGCATGGGATCCTTTCTTTTGGGCTGTATTATCTATTGTATCATCTTTTTGTCCTTTCTAATCATTGATGATATCATTTGTAAGAATCTTTATGCAAATAGACTAAGATAAACTGCCTCTCATGAATTTCAGGTTCATGAATGTTGTTTTTAGATAGTTGTACTCACACTATATTTATAAATTCCCATGGGGTGGATAGTTGTATGCCACTTTTGTGCCCTCTTCATTTTTGCCCCATGATGTGTTGGCAACACATGACTTTATAGGTGTTTGTACCTCTTACTCTCTCACTATTTTGGTTCCTTCTACACAATCCTTGGGCCCACTTTCTTAGTTCCTTGTCACCTCACCCTGTCTGCATGGGGGAGTGGGAGAGGGGGGGGGGGGGCGGGGGGGTTATTCTATTGTTTCTAATGCTTCCTTGGTTTGATAGTTCATTAGAGTGAGCTATGTATTTAGTATTTGATCCTATATACGAGGTGATTGCAGTGGTTGGCTACCTATGCATTTCAATGAAATGGATCATCTACCATATAGACACTCTTGGTTTGTGCATTCTTTTTCCATTCTTTAGATCAAAAACTTCTCTTTGACATATTTTGTGGCTTCTTCATGCTTTAGTGATGCTCTTCATAATCTTCTTGTTCCTATTTTCTAGGACATTCCTCTAGTTGGATGCTTCTTCAGTCCTTCACTAGATTTTCAGCTATCTCTTTTTGGAGAGGGTTTTTTCCCACTGGGTTTTCTCCTTTGTCTCTAGTTTATAGAGATTGCATTGCATTTCTTATGGACTTGTTCATGGGTACCTAACATGCATTCCCCTAGGTTGCACATAAGGGAGATGTTAGAGTAAATAATTATTTATTATTATTTATGCTTTTACTTAAGTGTACTTAGGTTAAATGCATTAGACATTAGTTGTCACCTAGGAGTTACCATAGCTTTATGTGTTGATTTTTTGACAATACAAAAGTTTTTGTACCTGATGTCAACAACTTTTCATAATAGTGATGATAGAGAAAATTTTGCAAAGAAGCAATCAGTATAGTAGTTCATACCATTAATTGAGTTCAAGTATAGAAAGGTTTGGATCATACACCTTATGAATTATGGTATGGCTATAAACTTAATATATGTTATTTCAAAGTATTTGGAAAAATATGTTATATCTTTAAAGAAGCAAGGAAATGAGAATTTGATACAAAAAGTGATGAAGGCATATTTCTAGGCTATTCCAACAAGAGAAAAACATATAAATGTTTGAATCTTAGTACTCACAAAGTTGTAGAAAGTGAACACATACAAATTGATGAGTTTTTAGAAAAGAGTGAAGAAAGAGGAAAGAAGGAACCAATACAATAACAAATTTTTTTGTTTATTTTGAACTGGATACTTTACCAAAGGTACAAACAAATGTGATTGGAGATAGTTCAAACTAAGTTCCAGAAAGAAGAACCCGAGTCATAGATTGTGGGAATTGATTTTCAGAAAAAGTAGAGTTTAAACTTTCACCAAACCATTGAGCATGGTGAACCAAGTGAAACAATTATAGAATCCTAGAGAAAGGGACCTATACTTGCTAGATATGTCAGAAGACATCATGTACCCAAACAAATAATTGGAGATTAGACAAAAGGCATAATGACAAAAGAAAAAATTAAAAGGTACATGTTTGCTTACTAAATTTGAACCTATAATTGTTAAAGATGCATTGAGTAATGAAAGTTGGATAGAGGCAATGAATGAAGAGATTAAGAAAATTGAAAAGAATAATACATGGATGCTTGTTCCTAGACCCAAGGATAAAAATGTGATCCAAAAAAAGTGGGTATTTAGAAATGAATTTCATGAAAATGGAAAAGTATTAATGAACAAGGAAATGCTAGCATGAAAATGATATAATTAAGAAGGTATAGACTATGGAGAAACATTTTATCCTATTGCTCAAGTTGAAGGGGTTAGAACACTTCTTGCATATGTTTAATTCAAAGGATTAAAACTGTATCAAATCCATGGATGTAAAATCATCTTTCTTGAATGGAATCATAGAGGAAGAATTTTACATTGATTAGCCTAAAGGTTTCATTGATCCAAATAAAAGAGACATGGTCTGTGAGTTACACAAAGCTTTGTATGGTTTCATACAAGCTCCTAGAGCATGGTATGAGAGGCTATATGGGTATTTGGTAAAGATTGGTTTTTAGAGAACCAATCATAACAATAGTCTATATATTAAATAAGTACCAAAAAATAAGATATTATTAGCAGAAATATTTTTGGATGATAAATTATTCATAGGTCATGATGATTTATGTAAATCATTCTCCAAAGAAATGAGGAATGAATTTGAAATGTCCATATTTTGAGATATAAAATTCTGTGTTGGTTTACAAATTAATCAAATGAGGGATGTCAGTTACCTAACTGAGTCAAAATATATCAAGGCTTGATATTGAAGACCTTTGGAATGGAAGATTCTAAAGTAGTTGGAATACCTATGTCTACTACACACAAACTGTCCAGGAATGATGATTCAAAAGAGTCAAATTAGACTACCTATAGATCTATGATTGGGAAAATTTCGTATGATTTTAACACAAGACTTGATATTTCATTAGCAGTTGGTATAGTTGCAAGCTTTTCTGCAAATCTTAGAGAAAATCATATGATGGTAGTCAATTTTTTTGACATATTTAAAAGGTACTCAATACTATGATCTATGGTACAAGAAAGGAAGAAACCTTGATTTTAAAGTCTTTACTGATGCAAATTAGGTTGGAAGAATTGATGATAGAGAAAACACTAGTGGAGGAGCATTCTTTCTTGGAAAGAGGCTAGTGTCATGGACTAGTAAGAAGTAGAGTTGCATCTCTCACTCTACAATAGAGGAAAAATATGTTGTTGTAGTAGTTAATTTTTCCAATATAGTCTAGATCAAGAAACTATTGTTAGGATCAATGGAAGAAATTAAGGACCTAGTGGTTATCTACTGTGATAACAAAAGTGCAATCAACATATCCAAAAATCCAATGATTCACTCTAAGAGAAAAACACATTCCAATCAAGTATCATTTTATAAGAGAATTAGTTCAAGATAAAGAGGTTAGATTGGAATATTTGAACACAAAGGAGAAGGTTTTTGACATATTTACCAAACGATTAACTAATAATGCATTTTTGTATCTCAAAGGAAAGGTAGGGGTCATTCTGTTACCTGATGCTCACTACAGTACATATTAATGATGCATTAACCAAACTAGATTGAAGATCTATCAAGTTGATGCAAGTAAGTCAGAGTTAATTCCATTTGAGTTAGTGCATAAGGTACACTATAAACTCATTTTGTCAATTCTTTGGAATTTTATGTCAAAGAGGGAGAGGTTGAATATTTCATGTTCATATCAAAAGAAAAGAGGGAGAACTTGATCGGATGGAATTTGAAGTTAATATGTCGAAGGAAGAATATTAAAGGGAGTTCTCATGGATGGATGAAAAATCAAAATAAAACCAAGGCTATATAAAATTCTATAAATCATTTTGATTTCTCTAAGTTTCATTTTCTTATGACATGTTGTGTTGTCATCAATGTCAAAGAGGGAGATTTTTGAAAATAATTCATCAATTGTATATTGTCATTGATGTTACACAAGTCTTACACTCTAACCAAGCACCAGTAGTAGTACCTAAGCTCAGAAGACTCCAATATCAACCAAGAAAATGTTCAAAAGAATCCAAGTTCATTGATCAATTGCAAACCAAGCTAGGTTTCTCATTGAAGGATTTAAGTGTTAACCAAGTCAATTTAGTTACCAAAGGGATTCATAATTGCTAATTAATCTTGCTATAAAAAGGTGAATTTATTTGGTGAATTCTTCCTATTCAATGCCCGACCTCACGATACTATGGTAATTCATTTTAGATTTTTTTTGAATAGATGAATTTTAAAAGGTGATGTGTATTGTGATTATATATCATAAACTATTGAGTAGATATGAACTATGGTTAATTAGGCAATAGTCTATAACAAAAAGGTATATTGTCAATCCTTCATCTTAGAGGTCATTGGTTTGAGTCTAATCTAGCTTAACACATAATAATAATAATAATAATAAATTTGAATAAATAAATAATTATAATCAGGGCTTCAGCTCAATACCTATATAAAAAAAAGTATTATTGGGGTATGTGTAGGATCATGGTCAACCAAACTATGCTCTTAAGTGGCAATGAAAAAAATTAGAAAATCAGGGTTATGTCAACTTGATGTGTAATTTTCTACTTGTTATTAACTTTATATCAAAAAGTTAAGAGTAAAGGATCTCTAGAAAATTGAATCTAGATTCTAAACTACCAAGACTTATCTCAAAAAAAAATAAAAAATTGATTGGTCAAAATTTTGAATTTTAATGCAATGTTACAAAAATTTCAGAACAAAAAAAAGTAGATGTATGTTTGACCACCTTAAAAAAAATCAAATGATAATATTTTTAAATAATATTCTAGATATAAGTAGTAGACTTATGCCTAGACGTGACACATATTTTTGGGTATTTTTATTCTAAATAAATAATAATTAATTAATTTTTGACTTTAGTATTTTTGGAATAAAAAAACTCTTGTGTCTGACCACCCTAACTATTTCAAAACTCTACAAAATTCAATTTTTTTATTTTAATTTTCCTTATAGTAGAATAAACATAGAATGTGATGCATCTTTTGGATTTAAAAAATGTTGTACCATTTGAAAGTTATAGTTGTTTTTCAAGTACTATGTTAGTCAGCACTTTATACATAACTCCATTAGAAAATAACTAATAATTACTTGCTAAACTCATAATTTGACAAACCTTACATTTATGGAAAGATAAGAACATTCTTAAGAAACCCTTTTCATTTCATCAAATTTTGGTGAAAAAAAGTTGTCAACTACATGTTTGAAGTAAAAATCACATAAAAATAGGCCAAAAGCACATTTGTAGGATGCTTTTAAAGTTGAGCATATAGGTTTGGTATCAAAAGATATAGTAGACCTTATAAAGATATTAATTGTTTTCATTTAGTATCAGGGTGGGTGGGAAAAAAGTTAGAATAGATTTTGAAATGGTTTGAGATATTTCAAAACTATAGATTTTTCAGATTGCCACTTTTTGGCACACCATGATCCTGCACATACCCATTGTGTTTAAATTATTATAATGTATGAACATTATATATTTTGAAACTTTCATGTAAAAAGGTGACATGAAATATTAATAGAAACTAATTTTATACAATTGAATTCATAAACACTACGCATTTATAATTATATATTATGAGGATCCAACATCTTTGTTTAATTTTATGTTTTAAGTGGTTATATGAAGTTATGAAGGGACAAACTTTAATGTTTTCTTTTAATTTCAAATGTTGGTATAGTTTATTTTTTATTTTTTGAATATTAATAAGGATTATACTTTTGAATTATGTTATATTTGTAAACTATATGTCTTTGTGTGTGTGTGTGTGCGCACGCGCGCACGCATGTGTGTTATGATGTTGTGAACTATTTCACTATGCATACAACGTATTTATTCATATATAATTATAGTGTCTAAATTACAACCTTCCTAATTCCTCAAAAGACAATGGCTCCACCTTACTTGAAATTTAAAATTCTATATAAGCCTATATGTCTCTCCATCCACTCTTACACTTTCTTCTCAACCTTTTTGACCACTCTATTTGACTCCAATTTTGCCTCTAGAAACATTGACATATTGATTTAAATGGTTCAAATTTTGGAAACTAAACTCAAGACATTCCAATTATTTTATGTAGGATTAATAAAATAACTCAAATATAGAATGATAATCATATACATATATAAAATTTAATAAGACACTCCAAAAATATTGACACATTTATATATACCTAAACATGTCTCCATTGACATGAGCTTTTATAAAGACAAAAATATTTGAACTTATATTGCCACACTCCTTTTCCTTTTACAGTAGCGAGTAGGTTTCATTACAAGTATTACATTGCAAATAATTTAAAAAAAGAGAATATTTTTCATTTTTCAATATGATCATATCCATGTCTTTTCCAATAAAAGTAAATCTCCAATAATTTAAATTTTCTTACCCAAATATTTGAAATGGAAAAGCAAGATAAAAATATTTGCAAATGTAGATGAATAATAGAAAATTATTTAAAATTATTTAAACTACTATCCTCTAGTATATCCCTTTCATGAGTAATCAAACAAAAGATTAATCTACATTATAGGAACTAATATCATAATATATCCTTGTATGACAATGAAGACCAAAAGGAGAAATTTTTTAAAAAAAATTTAAAAATTAAACTTATAATTAATAAAATCAAGAATTAAACTAAAGATAAATTTAATATAAATAATTTATTAATAGATAAGTAATGATGATGATTAATATCCTAACAAGGTAAAATTATTTTTTAGGTTATTATGTACATATATATATATATATATATACATACATATACATACATACATACATACATACATACATACATACATACATACATATATATGTATGTACATATATATATCTTGTTGAGATCATAATAAATCTTTGATACCTAAAGTGCTCTATTGACTCTTGCATTGTTGTGACTAAAATAATAAAAGATGTGAAAACATACTTTTTGATGAAGGACTCCAAATAATTTTATTCATTCCTCAATTCATGGAAAGATTTTAGTTACAATGTGCACAAAGGAAAATTTTGTTCCAAGAAATCATTTGTAGAAACCCATTATGGGAAAAGATCAAGATAATGTGATCATAGGAGGGAGAATTGTAGGGTTACACACTGGTATAATAGTCCATGAGTAATACTACTAAGAATTTTCATCAAATTCTCCATTTAATTAAACAATTCTATACTTTTTCCTCATAGATCTATTATGTGATGGGATTGAAGATCTCGATGCTCGAGCATGTCGATTGCACTTGAACTATTGGTGGTTCCTTAATCATTTGACCTAATGTTTGGAAAGGACTTGATGCTCTCAATGCATAAGATCTATTTCACCCATTTTAGTCTTAATATGATGAGTAATCTTGTTTGGAGATTGGAAAATTTGTCCCTTAATTACTAAATGTTGTTTTTTCTTAATGTTAATCATTACTTTAATTACCAAGCATCTTCCATTTAGTTTAGGAGTGGTGGTTTTAAAATTCCTTTGTCATCAAATAGGTAAAAAGTTATATCATAAGGTAACTTGATTGTGTTAAACTTCCATAATAATGGGTATCCTAGACACATACCTAAGCCTAAGGGGTTCACTCTTGATGGCCATATGTATGTATCCTCTTATGGGAATGTAGAGGAATTTTAGCTTTCACTCAAAGGGAGCTTACTTTCTCATCTTCATAAGATTGTCATGACCAAAATATAACGCAAAAACACATGCAATTTTTAATTTTTAATTTTTTTTAAAGTAATAATAATTAAGTTGACTAAGGTTTAAAATTTTAATTCGTAAGTGAAAGTATAGGTTCACTACATTTCACCTTCAATTTAAAAAATATCAGTAGGAATAAATCATTAAATTTAATCTCTCGTTATTAAATTGATATTGACATTTGATTCATTATTATATTAATTATAGAACAATATATTAAAATTATTTGAATAACAATTTAAATGAATACGAGTCTAATTATTTTGAAATATTAAAATCATAGAACTATTAAATAAATGTCACATCTAACATACACATATTTATATTTTATTTAAACTTTATTCAAATCACATTTTTAATTAAATATGTAATTTTTTTAGAAATAAAACGTTCCTAATGAAATAACAATTTAAATTAAACTAAATATGATTACATAACAAAACAAATTAACATTGTCTATTAGTCTAGTCATATACTAATAAACTTGTTTTTAGACATAAACAAATAACTAGTTTAAAACTTTATTAATACTAACTTAATGAAACAAGATAATAGCTAACACTAAAATATACTAAACTTTAAATATATTAATTAAATTACTAATAAATTAAAACTAATTCGCTATACTAACTAATATCTAACATTTACCAATACTAAAAGATATACAAATTTATATTATTCAAAAAAAAAAAAATTAACTAAAACTAAAACCACACTTAATAACTACAAAGTGAAACTTTATTTAAAACACTAACCTATACTAACTACTTATAATATAAACTAACTCCAAAACAACATTACTAACTACAACTAATTCTAAAACAAATCTAAATTCTAAAAAACATTAATTAACAATATTAAAAGTAACAATATAAATAAGCCTAATAAAAATCTAAGCTACCAATCCCCTTAAACTCTAACCCATACCAATACACCCCTAACCCATCCTAGCCACTTGGCCCTCTAGCCTACCTTCTCCCTATGCTATGCACATTCCCATGCCACCCCACCCAACACAAATAAGATAAGTACGCTAGCAGCAAGGAGAGGTAATCAAGGACAAGTATTAAAGTCTATGCCAACAACAAAGGAGCTCAATCCCACTTAAACCCTTTACTCCATGTCAAGTCACATAGGTTCTCAACTCCTTCCATGCAGACCAAGATGGGAGGAACATAGCCCCAAGAATTGACTAAGCCTACCATGCCCAGGCATAGTACTCTCCACTTGCAAGCCAAGACTCCTATGCTAGGCGATATGAAAAGGCATAGGTGAAAGGTTCTAACAAAAAGAAACACTTGATTAAGGCTTGCTTGGGTGTCAACATCAATGCCCCATTAAACACCTTGCCTACCTATGCTATAAAATTCCTTCATCTGTACTAGCGTGTTAGATTTGATAGGCATGTGGGTAACTTTTTTCTTGTAGATTCAATGAAGCCTTCACCATGCCTAGGTAGAAATGGAGGGGGCAGGGGGGATGTAGTAAGTTTAAAAAGTTTATTAGGTAAGGACTTGGGATATTAAGAAAAGTGTCTTTTTTTCTTTTGTAATATTCTTTTTGTTTTGCCTTTTTCTTTATTTAAATATTTAATATTTACATAAGTTTCAAAAAAAATTATTTGAGAATCTCTAAGATTCTCTGTCTCAAAAGGGGGAATTTAATTTTTCCCTATACAAAATCCAGAGAGTTTTCAGTCTTAAGTAGTATATTTTTTTTTTTCCAATATTTTCCTAAGTATATTTTTTTCCAAGCAATGTGTTTTTATAACAACGAGTTGTTTTTTTTTTTGAATGGGTTTAAAACATAGATTTTAATAGTCTTTTTTTTTCACAATAATGCAAGAGCAATTTTATCTCCTATTAAGCACAAAAATGAATCAAGTTCCAAAAATAACATTATTTTTTTTGCCTTAACATATTTGAACTTGAAATTTACATAATTGAACATCATCATTTTCTCTCATTTTTGATAGACATACATATAACTGAAAATATGAATATCTCATCAGCAAGGATATTATGCAATCATTAATTTATTGACCACCTAATTCAAAGGCTCTACTAGGAAAGAACCAAGAAGAGAACATAACATCATTGCTACTACAACAAAAAGTTTAAATACATTTTACACAAGATTTCAATCCTGAGAAGAAATCTCCTCAAAATAACTGAACTTCAATAACAAGTTGAATTTCCTTCTTGGGCCTTCTCAAGGGATCCATTTCAAATTTTTTAATACATCACGGTGATCATGGAGAGAACAAAAACTGACCAGAAGACAACCAAACATAAGATGAAGGAAAATTTACACATTCACTCCCATACTAGATTTCACACAAGTTCGACATTGAACCACAACTAGGGAAAAGGTGGACTTTTCCAATAGGAGATGTCAAACACAACACCAAAATAGGTGTCCTATTAGGGCTATAACTCAAGAACTTTTTTTCTTCCATTCTTACATGTCAAAACTCATATGTGGTTTGTGTTGATAGGTAGAGGCCCATAACACCCTACCCTCTCTCCCTCTTCTCATCCTGAGAAGAGACTCTACACTATTGGAGTCCAACTAATGATCTTTCCCTAAAAATGGCCACTTTTTCCCTATCTGAGGGTGAGTAATGCCAAAAAATCGATAGAAAAACTTCAAAATTTGAAACAAAACACAAAGGAAAGACATTTAAGAAGACCTATTTTCAATCCATCCCAACATATTCAACACACACACATACATACATAAACAATGAAACTAAAATATGAAGCACAACATGAAATGAAAATGAGCTAAAGTATTCCTACCTTCAAAATAAATAGGTTATGGCAAATGAATGAGTTTGAGATGAGCTTGCTTTCCTTTCCTTCCCTTCAATTCTGAAAATCTCTCTAAAACTAGAGGCTGGGTGAACAACCAAGAGCCTCTCAAAATTTCCTCTAAATAAGATCCTAAACTCACCACCTCTAAAATGCAATAACTCCCCCACTTGCCCCAAAGTTCTAGAGGCTTCTAACACAACTAGACCTAAGGTTAACCTCAAGGTGGAGTTAAGGTCATTCAACTCATGATGAAACTATCAATTTTTGCAATAAAGCAAAAATTGGGTCTTTGCGTGACCATAAAAGTAAACAAAAGGAGCTGGGGTAGTGGAAAATTCCCCCAACCCATACCCACACCGTTTGGGTACTTAGATTTCATTAATTTAGGTCTAAGAGATTAATTAGGGACCTAATAAATGCTAGGATAAATTTTAGGACTATCTAACAACCTTCAAAAATACTGATTAAACACTAATCTAGATTAGGGGTAATTAATCTTGATTATAAACTAATTAGCAAAAAGGTCACTAACCTAGTTTGACTTAGATCTTTGGGTTACTTGGTTAACCCTAACTATCATCCTAAAATACATATACAATTCACGAGTGTAAAGCGACACTATAAAAGCATTGTTACAACACATTAATATTTACTGATTATAGAATGATACATTCATACATCTCACGATATGAATAAAATATGAACAACAAGGTTTTTGGAAAATGGTACATAGGGCTCAGTTTCATCTCTCCATTAAATTCCTTGGCTAAAATATCTTGCACACTCATTGCACACATTAGTAGCTCAAGAAAATCACTTGCACATGTGTATATGATGTATCGGGGAAATCCCATAAATTGAAACATTCATCTTTCAAATAATCATTTTTTTACCTCATTCTACTCATATACTTAATCATTAAAATTGCATACTCAAAGTGCTAATTCTACATTCACTTACTTCATCAGTATATATCTTCATAAAGCATTAAATGCCAAAATCAAATATTTGAAAGAAAAACATCACACAACATGAAATAATATAATATTTTCAATGTATTCGATAGTGTCTGGACATATCAAGTCATGTGTATCAAAATAATAATGTATCACTATGCTACAAAGGGTCAGGGTGAGGCCTCACAGCCTCTCCCACTAGGCATGAACTTCCTTCTGAAGTTCATAAAAAAGATAAGTGTACTAAGATCACATCCATGCTGCATCCTCCCATGAAGTTGTGACCTCATCATAACAATCCCAATGGACTCTAACCTAGTCCAATTGTTAGCCTCAAAGTGCTAGGTTCTATCAGGCAATAATATAGATATTCTCTAGCGCTAGTTGCCTATCTGACTCCACCTACAAAGCATCCCAATCTATAATATGAGACTCGTCATAAATGTATCCTCTAAGTACTAAAATGTGGAACACACTATGGATGCATGATAGGCTAGGTCACAAATCTAAATGGTATGCACCTGGTCCTATCCTCTCTATGATCTCATATAGTCAACCAAACTAAGGTGCCAACTTAGAGGCCTTTCTGAATTGAATCAGATTCTTGTGTGGTCACACCCTCAAGAAAACTCTATCACCAACCTGATATTGTCGATCTATGCTCTTTGCATCGACATATTTATTCTACCTATCATATGCCTCTTTCAAGCACTATCTAATCAGGGTTGCTTGTTGCTCCATCTCCTTGACTAACTGAGGACCAAAAGATACTCAATCCTTGATGCTATCCCAACTCAAGGGTGTTGTAAATGATCTCCCATACAAGGCCTCATAAGGTGGCATACCTATGGAGGAATGGTGTCCATTATTATAGGAAAACTTGATAAGGTGTATGTATTCCTCCCATTTGGCCTAATGGTCCATAATATACATATGTAACATGTCCTCCAAAACTTGATTAACTCGCTCAATCTAACCATCAATCTGGTGATGGTATGTTGTACTAAAATTGAGCCTAATGCCCAAAGCTACTTGCAACTCTCTCCAAAAGGATGAAGTGAACAATGAGTCTTTTTTAGAGATGATCTTACAAGGAACACCATGAAGTATGAAAATGTCCCACAAAACACTTGGGTTATGTCTCATGCTATTTATGTAGTATGCATGGGTGAAAAATGGGCAACCTTGGTCAACGTGTGAACTGTCACCAAAATGGCTTCATGGCAACAAGATGACATGGGGAGACCAACAATAAAATCCATAGATATAGCATCCCACTTCCACTCTACAATCTCATGAGGCTAAAGAAGCCCATTAGGATGATGGTGCTCTATCTTCACCCTCTGACACTCGAGGCATCACACAACTATATCAGCAATCTGCACTCTCATGGTTGGCTAGTGATACAACTAGCTCAAATTTGCATGTAACTTCTTAACACAAAGGTGTGCTACATAAGGTGCTCTATGAGTCTCAAGTATAATGAGCTTATGCAAAGTCACAATGGAAGGTACATACGTGCTCTATGATGCAAAAGTCCATCAGACCTTAAGGAATACTCTGAATACTTCCCTTCTAAGGGTCTCTGAGAATGCACTATCTGACTAACTTCTACATAAAGCTCATCTACTAGCAAGTGTTGTAGGATCTGCTCCCTCAAGTCAGTACAAGTAATAACAGATGAAAGCTCATGGCACTTTCTACTTATGGCATCTACAACCACATTCTCCTTTCCCTTGATGTAATGAACATCAAAGTTATACTCACAGAGGAACTCCATCCGCCTTCTTTGCCTAGCATTAAGGTTTGGCTAGGTAAATATGTACTACAAGCTCTAGTGGTTGAAATGAAGTTTGAATCTATGACCTAGAAGGAAGTGTCACCACCTCACTAAAGCATGAACCACTGCTACAAGCTTTAGGTCATGAGTAGGGTAATTATGTTCATGACTCTTCAACTTCCTAGACTCAAAGAAAATAGGTCATCCATCGTACATAAGGAATGCCCCTATACCATCCAAAGATGCATCTGTGAACACCACAAAATCCATAGAAGAATCTGGCACTGCAAGAATTGGTGTACTTTTGAGGGCTCTCTTGAGCTCTTGAAAAGCTTTATCACACTTCTTTATCCACTCATACTTCTTTCCCTTTTTTTTGAAGAGATGTGAATGGGTGTGCCAATCTAGAGAATCATGCAATGAAGCATATGTAATATTTTGCTAGTCCCATAAAACTCCTCACTTCAATGACACTGGTGGGTGCTAGCCAATCCATGATGGCCCTAATCTTTGATGGGTCTACTAAGACACCATTTATTGAAATGACATGACCAAAATAATGTATCTTAGGTCTATAGAACACACACTTTGACAAGCTACCAAACAAATGATTCTCTGTCAACTTCTACAATACTTGTCTCGAGTGCTGCTCATGCTCCTTCTCATCCCAAGAATATATCAAGATGTCATCAAGGAAAATGACCACAAACTTATCCAAAAAGTTACAAAATACTCCATTCATGAGGCTCATGAATATAGCTAGAGAATTTTTGAGGCCAAATGGTACCACGATGAACTCATAGTGACCATACCTTGTACGAAAAGCAATTTTGGAGATATCACTATCCACAATCCTTAATTGATGATAACCAAAATTTAGATCAATCTTTGAAAATAATCAAGCACCCTGCAACTAATCAAAGAGATCACCAATTCTGGGAAGAGGATATTAGTTCTTGATGTTCACTTTGTTCAACTGTTGATAATCAATACACAACCTAAGTGATCTATTCTTCTTCTTTACGAAGATCACTGGAGCACCCCAAGGTGACACATTGGGTCAAATATGCCCCTTCTCTAAGAGTTCCTCTGATAAAGCCTTTAGTTAACTAAGGTCATGAGTATCCATCCTATATAGTGCTCTTGATATTGGCTCAGCTCCTGGCATGAGATCAATATGAAAATCCACTACTCTAGGTGGAGACATACTAGGGAGCTTTGAAGGAAACACATCTGCAAACTCCTACAAGATTGGAAAATCATCAAGGGATGGCTCTCCCTCTGAATCTTCCTCTCTATCACTAATGGTGATAGAGAACAACTAACAACACTTTTTCATGCACTGTCTAAGTTGCATAGCATAAATCATATGAAGGGATATTGGTCTCTTCACTTTGAAGATCACTCTAGAGATACCATTTCCATCCACACATTCCACCCTCTTTTATCACAAATTCATCTTGGCACTATGGGCATAAAGCCAATCCATTCAAAGAACAATATCGTAAGAACCTAGAGGGGTAATGCATAGATTACACATCATGGACATGTGTCCAATCTACATCTGGAAATTATGCACCATGGAGCTATCTGACACTCTGACTCCTAAGGCTAACTCTACTTCCCAACTAACATCCTATCTAGTCACCACTAGCCTGCAACACTCTACTACATATGGAGATATAAATGAGTTAGTAGCTCCAAAATCAAATTAAATTGCAACCATATGGCACTATATAATACCTATAGCCTCAATAACTATGGCCTGATGCTCATCCTGGCATTTGTCAATAGCTAAAAAAACTCTGCAGGATCTGCCCATGTCTCCAATTGTCAGCTCTGAAAAAGCTCCTCTCTGGCCACCAAATGACTCTCCCTGTAGACACTCTCTAGCTATATGACCCATGCCACCACAAGTGTAGCATGGTCCTTGGGTATAAGATCATGCACCCTATGATCCAAACTAACGTGGGCCTCCTAACTTGCTAGATCTACTGTATCCACCCCTAGAAGACTGATGAGCCTTCACTAACTGTGACTATGGGGCATGTACCTTTTGATCTTTCTTGGGACCCTATGATTGCCACTACTTGGACTTGGAGCCACTATTTTTTTTGCTACTGCTACTACTATGGTTTCTACTCCTAAGACTATTGGCCCTTAGAGAACCCTGCTACATAGTTTGGTTCCCTTTCCAAGGGGGTTTCTACTGGGTAGAGTTTTGGTTTTGAGACCGATCTCATGACTCTTGTCTACCTTGAGTATCCTTAGAAACTAGTGCTATCTTGACTACCTATCTGAAGGTGATAGGGAAGGCCAAACAAACTAGACCCTGGAGTGAAAAATTTTGGCCCATGATGAAGTGATGTACTCACAATTTCTTGTCCTTCATGTATTCCACAGAAGGAAGGTGCTCAAGAAGCTTGATCTCATACTAAGCTACTGTAAGACCTCTTTGATATAGAGAATGCAATTCCTCTATCTGCTTCTATCTAAAATGCTCAGATAGGTACCTCTCTCACAATCTCTCTAAGAATGACTCCCATGTGACGGTATCCATCCTCACTCCTCTATAGTCTCCTCCTAATGCCACAAATTGGAGGTATCTCCTCTCAACTGATGGACTATTAGACATGCCTTCATATTACTCCCATAAGGACATAATCAAAAGCACCATTGTAGGCTCTATAACCATGCCTATGCAATTGTTCCCTCAGTGGAACTAGTAAAGAATGGTTGCCCGATTCAGATCAATTCCTTGATATCATCTCCTATATGTCTAGGAGGTCTATCAAGTGGTGGTCCTCTCTAATGTATCAACTCACCCTGATGCTCACCCTATCCCTCAACTTGCCTCATTACGAGACTCCTACTCCTCTCTCTATCTTTGGCCCTGCCTCCTTAGGGTCCCTCTACTTCCCTTTGAGGAATCTACTGCCCTAGATATACTATAGGTAGTACCCTCTGCTAGCTACACCAATCAATGTTTGAAGGGCATCCAAAATATCTTGGTTTGGGTTTAGTGGTGGTGGTGTTGGGGGTGGAGGTGGTGGTGGTCCATCCTCCTATCTCTCTCTACCACCTCTTGCCATACAACCCTTTCCTTGTCAGTTGATTCGAGTAACAAGAGGCATCCTACACAATTTAATTTTTAGTTTAAATTTCAAAATCATAATGGTTTTACATTCCTAGTGTTGAAACACAGGCTCTAATACCAAAATGTCATGCCCAAAATATAGGGCAAAAACACATGCAATTTTTTTTATTTTAAAAAGTAATAATAATTAAGTTCACTAAGGCTAACAAGTTTGATTCACAAGTGAAAGTATAGGTTCACTACATTTTTCCTTAAGTTTAAAAAATCATTAGTAGGAATAAATCGTTAAATTTAATCTCTCATTATTAAATCGATATTGACATTTGATTCATTATTACATTAATTTTTCAACAATATATTAAAATTATTTGAATAACAATTTAAATGGATATGGGTATAATTATTTTGAAATATTAAAATCATAGAACTATTAAATAAATGTTGCATCTAACATACACATATTTATACTTTATTTCAAGTTTATTTAGATCACATTTTTATTTAAATATGTAATTTTTTTAGAAATAAAACACTCCTAATGAAATAACAATTTAAATTAAACTAAATATGACTACATACCAAAACAAATTAACATTGTCTATTAGTCTAGTCATATACTAATAAACTTGTTTAGACATAAACAAATAACTAGTTTAAAATTTTATTAATGCTAACTTAATGAAACAAGATAATAAGTAACACTAAAATATACTAAACTATAAATATATTAATTAAATTACTAATAAATTAAAACTAATTCACTATACTAACTAATATCTAACATATACCAATACTAAAAGATATACAAATTTACATTATTCAAAAAAAAAAAAAATTAACTAAAAGTAAAACCACAATTAATAACAACAAAGTGAAACTTTATTTAAAAAACTAACCCATACTAAGTATTTATAATATAAACTAACTCTAAAACAACATTACTAACTACAAATAATTCTTAAAAAAATCTAAATTATAAAAACCATTAATTAACAATATCAAAAGTAACAATATAAATAAGCCTAATAACAATCTAAGCTACCAATCCCCTTAAACTCTAACCCACACCAATACACCTCTAATCCACCCTAGCCACTTGGTCCTCTAGCCTACTTTCTCCCTAGGCCATGCCCATTCCCATGCCACCCCACCCAACAAAAATTAGACAAGTATGCTAGTAGCAAGGAGACGTAATCAAGGAAAAGTCTTGAATTCTATGCCAACAACAAAGGAGCTCAATCCCATTTAAACCCTTTACTCCATGTCAAGTCACGTAGGTTCTCAAATCCTTCCATGTAGACAAAGATGAGAGGAATGCAGCCCCAAGCATTGACTAAGCCTACCATATGTAGGTGCAGTACCCTCCACTTGCAAGACAAGACTCCTATGCTAGGCGATATGAAAAGGTAAAGGTCAAAGGATTTAACAAAAGGAAACACTTGATTAAGGCTTTCTTGGGTGTCAACATCAATGCCCCATTAAATACCTTTCCCACCTATGCTATAGCATTACTTCATCCCTAGTAGCATGTCAAATCTAAGAGGCACATGGGTAACTTTTTGCTTGCAGATTCAATGAAGCCTTGACCATGCCTAGGTAGAAATTAGGGGGGGGTAGTAAGTTTCAAAAGTTTATTAGGTAAGGGCTTGGGATATTAAGAAAAGTGTCTTTCTTTCTTTTGTAATATTGTTTTTGTTTTTCCTTTTTCTTTATTTAAGTATTTAATATTCACATAAGTTTCAAAAAATAAAATTGAGAATCTCTGAGATTCTTTGTCTCAAAAGGGGGAATTTAATTTTTGCCCATACAAACTCTATAGAGTTTTCACTCTTAAGGATTATATATATATATTGCCAATATTTTCCTAAGTATAGATTTTTCCAAGCAATGTGTTTTTATAACAAGGATTTATATACATATTTTTGAATAGGTTTAAAACATATAGTTTAATAGTTTGTCTTTTCACAATAATGCAAGAGCAATTTTATCTCCTATTAAGCTCAAAAATGAGTCAAGTTCTAAACATATAATAATTTTTTTTTCCTTAACATATTTTAACTTGAAATTTGCATAATTGATCATCATAATTTCCTATCATTTTTTATACACATAAATATAACTAAAAATACAAAAATCTCATCAGCAAGGATATTATGCAATCATTAATTTATTGACCACTTGATTCAAAGGCTCCATCAGGAAAGAATGAGGAAGAAAACCCAACATCATTGCCACTAGAAAAAAAGGTTTAAATACATTTTACATAGGATTTCAATCTCGAGGAGAAATCTCCTCAACATAACTAAACTTCAATAACAAGTTGAATTTCCTTCTTGGCCCTTATCAAGGAATACATTTCGAATTATGCAATAAATCATGGTGATCATGGGGAGAATGAAATCTAAATAGGAGAGAAATAAATATAATGTTAAAGAAAATTTAGACATTCACTTCCATATTGGGTTTCACATAGGTTTAACATTGAACCAAAACTAGGGAAAATGTGGATTTTTCTAATAAGAGATGTTAGACACAACACCAAAACAGGTACCCTATTGGGGCTATAAATCAACTTTTGTTCTTCCATTATTACATTTCAAAACTCATATGTGGTTTGTGCTATTAGGTAGGGGCCCATAACACCCTAGCCTCTCTCTGTCTTCTCATCCTAAGAAGAGACTCTACACTGTTGGAATCCAACTAACGACCTTTCCTCGAAAATGGTCTCTTCTGCCCTATCTGAGTGTGAGTAATTCCAAAAGACCCATAAAAAAAACTTCAAAATTTAAAACAAAACACAAAGGAAAGACATTTAAGAAGACCTATTTTCAATCCCTCCCAACATACTTGACACACACACATACATACATAAACAATGAAACTAAAACATGAAGCACAACACGAAACCAAAATGAGGTAAAGCATTCCTACCTTATGGAAAAAAAAGGTTATGGAAAATGAACAAGTTTGAGATGAGCTTGCTTT
The DNA here is from genome assembly GCA_028749045.1 of Cupressus sempervirens. Classification (NCBI taxonomy): domain Eukaryota; kingdom Viridiplantae; phylum Streptophyta; class Pinopsida; order Cupressales; family Cupressaceae; genus Cupressus; species Cupressus sempervirens. The sequence goes on from CM053791.1 coordinate 73,994,761, forward strand.
CCTCTCCTTCCCTTCAATTATGAAAACCCCTCTAAAACTAGACGTTGGATGAACAACCAAGACCCTCTCAAAATTTCCTCTAAATAAGATCCTAAACTCAACCACCTCTAAAATGCAATAACTCCCTCAGTTGCCTCAAATTTGTAGAGGCTTCAAACATAACTAGACCTAAGGCTAACCTCAAGGTGGAGTTAAGGTCATTTAACTCATGATGAAACTATCAATTTTCGCAATAAAGCAAAAAATGGGTTTTTGAGTGACCATAAAAGTCAACAAAAGGGGTTGGGGGGGTGGAAAATGCCCCCAACCCATAACCATACCTCTTGGGTACTTAGGTTTCATGAATTTAGGTCTAAGGGATTAATTAGGGACCTAACAAATGCTAGGATAAATTTTAGGACTATCTAACAACCTTAAAAAATGTTGATTAAACACTAATCCAAATTAGGGGTAATTAATCTTGATTATAAATTGATTAGCAAAAAGGTCACTAACCTAGTCTAACTTAGATCTCTAGGTTACTCAGTTAACCCTAACTATCATGCTAGAATGCATATACAATTCATGAGTGTCAAGAAACACTATAAAAACACTGTTATGAAACATTTCCATTTACTGATTATAGAATGATACATTCATACATCTCATGATACAAATAAAATACATACAATGCATTTTTTGCAAATGGTACATAGGGCTCAGTTTCATCTCTCCATTAGGTTCCTTAGCTAACATATCCTACACACTTATTGCACACATTAGTTGCTCAAGAAAATGACATGCACATATGTATATGATGTACCAGGGAAATCTCATAAATTAAAATAGTCATCTTTCAAATAATCTATTGTTTACCTCATTCTGCTCATATGCTTAATCTTTAAAATTACATACTCAAAGTGCTAATTCTACATTCACTTACTTCATTAGTAAATATGTTCATAAAGCATTAAATGCTGAAATAAAATATTTGAAAGTAAAACATCACACAACATGAAATAATATAATGTGCTCAATGTATTTGATAGTGTCTCAACATATCAAGTCATGGGTATCAAAATAATAATGTATCACAATACTATGAAGGGTCAAGGTGAGGCCTCACAAAGATGCCTATTCTCCTAGACATTAGCTATTAATTAAGTGTATTTATTAAGCTATGAGATTATTAGAATAAAAGATAAAAATTTCCATCCCGTGTCAGTTCTATACCCATTGAAACCAATAATTAGTTATACCAACTTGTTTATATGCATAAGGTGACATAAAAAATGGGTTAAGTGCAAGAAGTTGTTTGTTGAAAAAGTGGCCACATGTCATGCCCAAACTATAAGGGCAAAAACACAATTTTTTTTTTTTTAAAACAATAATTAAAATTCATTAAGTAGATATGTTTGTGATCACCGTTTAAGTAAAGGTTCTATACATTACATCTTAAGTTTATAATATTCCTTCATTAATTAATCATTAATTTATCTTTCATCATTAATTCAGCTAATTATTATAAAAATCCAATTTCTAATTTAAATGTTTTATCACATTGGTAATTTTATAAACTTGTATACAATATCTTTAAACTATTTGAAAAACTTTAAAACTTAGACCATTAATTAAACCAATTATTAATTAGTCTGCTAAAATAAAATACAAGGGGCTAACCACCTTTAATTTAAATTAGTTAATTTAATAAAACAATTTACTAAAACCAAATTAACAAGACACTTTTTAATACTAACATCTCTAAAATCTAAAACTCAACTTAAATCTAAATAAAATTTAACTTAAATTAAATACTGAATTCAATTTTACATATATCTAAATTGAAACTAATTAATATTCCAAAATTAATTAGTATTCTACACTAATACTAACATCTCTAAAATCTAGAACTAAAGAAACTTTAAATAATACAAACAAATGATAACCAATAATAATAAGAATAACATGAAATTTGATATAACAAATTTTAACTAACCTAAACTACACACTAACAATACAATTACAATATATGAAAAAAACTACCTAAATTTTAACATACTAAACTACAATTTGAAAAACTTAAATATAATCAAAAAACTTAAAAATATACTAACATACATTACTAACTATCCTAACACCTACCATCTAACCTACCCCCTATGCCTGCCCTACTCTCGACTTCCTTTCTAACTTCCCCTAGACCTACGCATGCACTGCCCAAGGCCTACGCATGGCAGGTCAAGCCCTATCCTTGCATGGCACATAGGCCCAAGACCAAAGACAGTGCAAACCTTCCCATCCAATGGGTAACCCAAAAACCAAGGGGGAAAAAAAAACATATAATAACAAGACCAAATTTCTTGATCACTGCAAATTTTAAAGAGGGGACAAGAGAGGGTGATGTCACCCTAGAGATGACCAAAGACTTTTGAAACAAACATATAAAAGAGTATCATGGGATCCGATGCCCAAGGAGGGATGAAAGCCTTTAACACAAAGTTTTCTAGGTAAGAAAATAGATATTAAGGATATTTAGCCTAGTTGAAATTTCTTCTTTTTAATTTTCTTTCTTTATTCCATTACTATTTTTAATTAAAAAGAAAAAAAATATTTAACAAAAATAAAAAGGATAATAAGAGAATATCTTAGATTCTCTGTCTCAATGGGGAGCATTTAAATTGCTCCCCATACAAAATCCAGAGAGTTTTTGCTCTCTTGGTACACTTTTTTTTTCTTATATTTTTATAAGTATAGAATTTTCAGTTGATTTAATAACCAATGGGGGGGGAAAATTTTTAAATACATTGAATAGATCTACTTGCAACTAGATAAACAAAGAGATATAGATAATCATTTAAACCACAATGCAAGAATTTATTTAATTCTGATAATCACAAAAACTAATCTTTCATTCATAATAAAAATTTTGTTTCCAACATATAAGAAAACTTGAAGATTTTCCAACTTGAACATCATCATTGTTTCCATCCTATTTTTGATGTGCATCCATCTAAATTAAAATTAGCATTAAATCACATGATAAACAATTATACTCAAACACCAATTTTATTGGCAAACCTGATTCAAAGGCTCAGCCGAGAAAGAATCAGGAAGAAAACTCGGCTTCATTTCCATTACAAAAAAGTTTGAAATACAAATTACGTAGGATATCAATCCCAAATTTCAAGAATATAATAGAATTTTCTTCATGACCCTCATCAAGGGATTCATAACAATTTCTGCAACACATTTCTAGCACCATGGATGGAACAAAATTCTGATCAGGTGACAACAAGCATGATCAAGAACAATTCAACCATGCATATTTACACAAGGTTATCACTATATGATTCACAATGAATCAACACTAGGGAAAGGTGGATTCTTCCAACCAGGAGAAGTCAAGCACAACACCAAACAGATGCCCAATCGAGGCTATAAACCAAGAACTTCCGTTCTTCCATTTCAACATACCATAATCATACAAGGTTTGTGCTAACAGGTAGGGGCCCATAAAAACCTACCCTTTTTTTGCTCTTCTCATCCTAAGAAGAGACTCTACACTGGTTGGAGTCCAACTAAATAGACCTTTCCTAAAATTGGTCACTTCTGCCCTATCCAAGGGTGAGTAATACCAAAACACTTATGCAAGAAAATCTCAAAATTTAAAACATAAACATGAAAATAAATTATTGAAAATAACATGATTTTCAAATCTTCCCAACATACCCACAAACATAAAAACATTCAAAAAACAACAAGGTAGCATAAGCATGAAACAAGAATGAAATCTAAACAAGGGAGATGATAATTCCTACCTTCACAAAGAGGTAATGGAAATGAACAAGTTTGCGTAGAGCTTTCCCCTTACTTGCTCCAATCTTCCAAGACTCCTTTCTAAATGTAGAGATTGGGTAACAACCTCCACTAGTCCAAGAAGGGCCTCTAAATAAGCCTCAAACTCAACCACCAAAGGGATAAATAACTTCTCCCACCCACTTACAATTATAGAAACTCCTACTTCGACCCACACTATGGTTAAACACTAAGTGAAGGTGGGGTAATGAAACTGATGGTAGCCATAGTCAATTTTCGCACAAAAGTAAAAAGAGACTTTTGAGTGGCCTCAAAAGTCAATAAAAGGGGCTTAGGGGTTGGAGAAGACCCCTAACCCATACCCATACCCCTTGGGTATAAATATTTCAAGTTTTAAAGCCTTTGAAATAGGTTTAGAGCAAAACAAAAGATAGGAAAAGTTTAGGACCAGCTAATAACTCTAAAATGCAGATTAAGCACTAATTCGGATTAAGGGTGACTAAACTCGATTGAGAACCCAATTAGGAAACTGACACTAACCTAAATTGACTTAGATCCTAAGGTTACATAGCTAACCCTAGCTAGCATGCTAAAGAACATAAACAATTCACGAGTGTCAAGCGACACCATAAGAACACAATTACGAACATAACATTTACTGATCATAGAAAGATACATACATACATCTCACAATACAATACTTGAATTACAAACAAAAAGGTTTCCAAAATTAGAACATAAAGATCAGTTATGTTCCTCTGTCAGTTTTCTCAGCTAAAATATCTGCACACTCATTGCACAAATTAATAGTCCCAAAAATCACATGTACATATGTATGTATACGTATCATAAATTCACATAAATTGAAACATACATCAATCAGAGTTTCTTGCATCCTACTTATATCCTTAATCATAAAGATTCCAAAATCAATGTGTTAATCCTACATTTTACTTAATTCATCAACATACATATACCTAAAAACTTAAATGATGAACATCAAATATCTAGAAGTAACATCACATAGCATGAAATAATATAATATGTTCAAATATTTGATAATCTCTTGACATCCCAAGTTGTGAGTATCAAAATGATAAAGTAATAACTAAGGTTATGAAGGGTCAGGGAAAGGCCTCACATCCTTCCCCACTAGGCATTTACTTCCTCCTGGAGTTCATCAAAAGACAAAGATATTGAGATTGCATCCGTGCTGCATCCTCCCAAGAAATTGTGATCTCATCATAACATTCCCACTAGACCTTTAACTTGGTCCAGCTCTCGACCTCGAGGAGCTAGGGTCTATCGGGCAATAATATGGATAATCTCTAGAACTAACTAGCTGACCAACTCCACCTATAGCCTCAATAACTTTACCCTGATGCTCAATCTAGAGGTTGTCAATCGCTGCGAAAACTCTATGGGACCTACCCATGTCTCAAACTGTCGGCTCTGAAAAAGCCCCTCTCTGACCACTGGATGACTATCCCTACGGACACTCTCTTGCTAAATGACCCATGCCACCACAAGTATAGCATGGCCCTCAGGTATAAGATCATGCATCCTATGATCCAGATTGTTGTGGGCCCCCTAACCTGCTAGACCCACTGTATCCACCCCTAGAAGACTGCTAAGTCTGCACTAACTGTGACTATGGGGTATGTACTTTTTGATCCTGCTGTAACTACCACTACTTGGGCTCGGAGCCCTGGTAACCCTATGAAAGTTCCTGCTACTACTGAGACTATTGGCCCTTAGAGGACCCTGGTGTATTGTTCTAATTCCCTTTCCAAGGGGGTTTTTGCCGAGTAGAGTTTTTGTTCTGAGACTGATCCTGTGATTCCTGTCTACCTCGAGTATCCTCTGCCACTAGTGCTATCTCCACTATTTGTCCGAAGGTGGTAGGGAAGGCCATCGAAAATGGACCCTGAAGTGAGAAATTCAAACCCATTATAAAATTATGTACCTGTAGTTTCTTGTCCTTCATGTATTATACATAAGGAAGGAGCTCGAGAAACCTACTCTCATACTGAGCCACTGTAAGACCTCTCTAATAAAGAGAATGGAACTCCTCTATGTATTTCTGTCAGAAATGCTCTGATAAGTACCTCTCTCAGAATCTTTCTAGGAATGATTCCCATGTGAGGGTGTCCATCCTCACTCCTCCTATGATCTCTTCCTGATGCCACCAATTGGAGGCATCCCCTCTCAACTGATGAACTGCTAGGCATGTCGTTAGATTACTCCCATAGGGTCATAATCCAAAGCACTACTATAGGCTTTGCAACCATGCCTTTGCTACTATCCCCTTACTAGAACCCGTAAATAATGGTGGCTCGAGTCGAATCAATTACCTGATGTCATCTCCTACATGTCTAGGAGGTCTGTCAAGTGGGGGTCCTCTCTGGTGTATTGACTCATCTTCATGCTCATCTTGCCCCTCTAACTGTCTTGGTGGGGGACTCCTAATCCTCCCTCTGCCTTTGGGCTTGCCTCCTCTGGGTCCCTCTGCTTCCACTACTAGAATCTGTTGAACTAGTTGAACCATAGGTACTACTCTCTCCTGAATTATACCGATCAAAGTTTGAAGTGCATGTATAATGTCCTGGTTTGGGTTCGGGTTCGGTGGTGGTGGAGGTGGAGGTGGTCCATCCCCCTATCTTTCTCTACCACCTCTCGCCCTACGACCTTTGCCTCGTGGGTTGCTTCGAGTAATAGGAGGCATCCTACACAATTTAATGTTTAGTTTTAAGTTTCAAAATCATAATGGTTTAAGGTTCCTAGTCTTGAAACACGAGCTCTGATACCAAAATGTCATGCCCAAACTATGAGGGCAAAAATACACAAATTTTTTTTTTTAAAACAATAATTAAAATTCATTAAGTAGATATGTTTGTGATCACCATTTAAGTAAAGGTTCTCTACATTACATCTTAAGTTTATAATCTTCCTACATGAATTAATCATTAATTTATCTTTCATCATTAATTCGGTTAATTATTATAACAATCCAGTTTCTAATTTAAACATTTTATCACATTGGTAATTTTATAAACTTGTATACAATATCTTTAAACTATTAGAAAAACTTTAAATCTTAGATCACTAATTAAACAAATTATTAATTAGTCTGCTAAAATAAAATACAAGGGACTAACCACCTTTAATTTAAATCAATTAGTATTGACATGTAATACTAACTATCTTTAAACTAAGTTAATTTAATAAAACAATTTACTAAAACCAAATTAACAAGACACTATTTAAGACTAACATCTCTAAAATCTAAAACTCAACTTAAATCTAAACAAAATTTAACTCAAATTAAATACTAAATTCAATTTTACATATATTTGAATTGAAACTAATTAATATTCCAAAATTAATTAGTATTCTACACTAATACTAACATCTCTAAAATCTAGAACTAAAGAAACTTTAAATAATACAAACAAATGATAACCAATAATAATAAGAATAACATGAAATTTGATATAACAAATTTTAACTAACCTAAACTACACACTAACAATACAATTACAATATATATAAAAAACTAGCTAAATTTTAACATACTAAACTACAATTTAAAAATCTTAAATATAATCAAAAAACTTAAAAATATACTAAACTACATTACTAACTATCCTAACACCTACCATCTAACCTACCCCCTATGCCCACCCTACTCTCTACATCCTTTCTAACTTCCCCTAGACCTGCACATGCACTGCCCAAGGCCTGCGCCTGGTAGGTCAGGCCCTATCCTTGCATGGCACGCAGGCCCAAGACCAAAGATAGCGCAGAACTTCCCATTCAATGTGTAACCTAAAAACCAAGGGGGGGGGGGGGGGGGACATATAATAACAAGACCAAATTTCTTGATCACTGCCAATTTTAAAGAGGGGACAGGAGAGGGTGACGTCACCCTAGAGATGACCAAAGACATTTTGCAAAAAACCTATAAAAGAGCATCATGGGATCTGACGCCCAAGGAGGGATGGAAGCATTTAACAAAAAATTTTCTAGGTAAGAAAATAGATATCAAGGATATTTTTCTTAGTTGAAATTTCTTCTTTTTAATTTTCTTTTTTTTATTCCATTACTATTTTTAATTAAAAGAAAAACAATATTCAAAGAAAACAAAAAGGATAATAAGAGAATCTCTTAGATTCTTTGTCTCAAGGGGGAGTATTTAAATTGCTCCCCATACAAAATCCAGAGAGTTTTTTCTCTCTTGGTACACTTTTTATTTTTCTTATATTTTTCTAAGTATAGAATTTTTAGTTGATTTAATAACTAAAGGGGGTAAATTTTTTTTTAAATACATTGAATAGATCTACTTGCAACTAGATAAACCAAGAGATTTAGATAATCATTTAAACCACAATGCAAGAATTTATTTAATTTTGATAATCACAAAAACTAATATTTCATTCATAATAAAATTTTCATTTCCAACATATAATAAAACTTGAAGATTTGCCAACTTGAACATCATCATTGTTTCCATCCTATTTTTGATGTGTATCCATCTAAATTAAAATTACCATTAAATCACATGATAAACAATTATACTCAAACACCAATTTTATTGGCAAACCTGATTCAAAGGCTCAGCTGGAAAAGAATTAGGAAGAAAACCTGGCTTCGTTGCCATTATAACAAAGTTTGGAATACAAATTACATAGGATATCAATCAAAGATTTTAAAAATATAATAGAATTTTCTTCATGACCCTCATCAAGGGATTCATAACAATTTATAGCACCATGCATGGAACAGAATTTTGATTAGGTGACAACAAGCATGACTAAGAACAATTCAACCATGCATATTCACACAAGGTTATCACTATATGATTCACAATGAATCAATACTAGGGAAAGGTGGATTCTTCCAACTAGGAGAAGTCAAGCACAACACCAGATAGATGCCCAATCGGGGCTATAAACCAAGAACTTTCGTTCTTCCATTTCAACATACCATAATCATACAAGGTTTGTGTTGATAGGTAGGGGCCCATAAAACCCTACCCTTTTTTCCCTTTTCTCATCCTAAGAAGGGACTCTACACTGGTTGGAGTCCAACTAAACAGACCTTTCCCAAAATTGGTCACTTCTACCCTATCCAAGGGTGAGTAATACCAAAACACCCATGCAAGAAAATCTCAAAATTTCAAACATAAACATGAAAATAAATCATCCAAAATAACATGGTTTTCAAATCTTCCCAACATACCCACAAAAATACAAACATTCAAACAACAACAAGGTAGCATAAGCATGAAAGAAGAATGAAATTTGAATAAGGGAGATGACAATTCTTACCTTCACAAAGAGGTAATGGAAATGAACAAGTTTGAGTAGAGCTTTTCCCTTCCTTGCTCCAATCTTCCAAGACTCCTCTCTAAATGTAGAGATTGGGTAACAACCTCCAATAGTCAAAGAAGGGCCTCTAAATAAGCCTCAAACTCAACCACCAAAGGGATCAAAAACTTCTCCCACCCACTTACAATTATAGAAACTCCTAACTTGACCCACACTATGATTAAACACTAAGTGGAGGTGGGGTAATGAAACTCGTGGTAGCCATAGCCAATTTTCGCACAAAAGTAAAAAGAGACTTTTTGAGTGGCCTCAAAAGTCAATAAAAGGTGCTTAGGGGTTGGAAAAGACCCCTAATCCATATGCATATCCCTTGGGTGTAAATATTTCAAGTTTTAAAGCATTAGGAATAGGTTTAGAGCCAAACAAAAGCTAGGAAAAATTTAGGACCAACTAATAACTCTAAAATGAAGATTAAGCACTAATTAGGATTAAGGGTGACTAAATTTGATTGAGAACCCAATTAGCAAACTGACACTAACCTAAATTGACCTAGGTCCCGAGGTTACATAGCTAACCCTAGCTAGCATGCTAAAGAACATAAACAATTCATGAGTGTCAAGTGACACCATAAGAACACAGTTACAAACATAACATTTACTGATCATAGAAAGATACATACATACATCTCACAATACAATACTTAAATTACAAACAAAAAGGTTTCCAAAATTATCACATAAAGATCAGTTCTATTCCTCCATCAATTTTCTCGGCTAAAATATTTGCACACTCATTGCACACATTAGTAGTCCCAAAAATCACATGTACATATGTATGTATACGTATCATAAATTCACATAAATTGAAACATACATCAATCAAGGTTTCTTGCATCCTACTTATATCCTTAATCATAAAGATTCCAAAATCAATGTGTTAATCCTACACTTTACTTAATTCATCAAGATACATATACCTAAAACCTTAAATGATGAACATCAAATATCTAGAAGTAACATCACACATCATGAAATAATATAATATGTTCAAGTATCTAATAATGTCTCAACATCTCGAGTCGTGAGCATCAAAATGATAAAGTAATAACTAAGGTTACGAAGGGTCGGTGTGGGGCCTCACATCATATACCAAAAAACTCAAAATTTTGCAAAACTTGTGCAAATTATTTGAATCTCATTTTTTTTTTTGGCTTTTTAAAATTGAGCCTCAAACAAATATAAAATGATCCTCATAATTCATGTAGGTTAAAAAGAAGAAGAAGTTTTAAAAAATAAAATTATTTGAAAGCCTACTTTCTCATAACTTGTACAAGTTTTATAAAATTGATAGTTATGGCAGTTTGACATATCCCACATATGTTATGTATAAATAAGGGGGGGGGGGGGGAGAGAGAGAGAGAGAGAGAGAGAGAGAGTTGTGCATGCATGCATGCATGCACACACGCAGGTGCGCATGTGTGCATACACACACACACACACACACACAAATGCATATATACATGATATACATAGATACATTATATGTGTGAATCTATACATATCTATAGTGTATGCTCAACTTAGAAGCCTTTATTTTTATGTTTTCATAACCCATACAAATTATAAAGAATTTTAAAATGTACTTTGAATTTCATGATTGTTAAAAAAAGGGCATGAAAGTTGCAATTTGGAATTAAATCGATACAAATCTATAATGAAATACTTTACCAAACATGTTCTCCTAAATTAGAATGAATTTCCTTTCAACTATAAAATTTAATAACTCCCACTCTTATGAAATGCTTAGGGAATTTCTTAATTTTCTTCCAACATCTTTATGTCTAGGTAACTATTCTCATTTACATATAGAGTATTAGTCATCTCTAATCATGCATTAGTTTCAAGCATTGAAGTCTTTTTTGTTCCATAGATAACTATTTTTAACATCTAAACAACAAAAACACAAATATTATTAAGAGGGACATAATTTATTATATAAAATAAAATGCAAGTGTCATATACTTCTATTTTATAAACACTTCCTAACATAAGAAATACAATTAATTATTTGTTACTATTTTTTGACTTAAAAAATAATAAAAATTCTAATTAAAATAAAAATCAATAATTTAACATCATTAAAAAAATTCAATTTTTTTTAATTTAAAAATATATTCCTTTTTTTTTTAAATTATAAAAATTAATAAAACATAAATGAAAACATTAATTCCCTCTCCACATGGGAGAGTATTTACAAGAGAGGGATGAATAACTTATCATCTTATGAAATAGTCTACATGACTCCTTAATATCCTTCCAACATCTTTGTATCATGGTAACAATAATTATTTACATCTAGAATACGGGTCCTCTTTAAACATTGAAAATGCCAGTATCATGCATTAGGTATTGTCTTCAAGTTTTTAATAGATTCATTTGTCTAAAGAATGAAGGATGAAGCTCATCTATTTTCTCAAGTCTTTCATTCAGAGAAACTGATTGGGAAAATTCTAAATTCCAAAGCAAAAATGGTAAGAGGATTCCATTGTCTATGAGTGAAAAAAGTAGAAGGGTCATCTCGTAGAGAACAAAGGGAAGAAAATCCAATCATGGACAAAATGCACTAGTCTTGAGGACACCTCTTGTAAAAGTCCTATCACAAATGCATCGCTTGGAATAATAGGTACTTGTTAAAACTTCATTCTATCTTTTCCACTTTAGATTCTCCCCATTCTACCATATTCACAGATTTGATAGCTTCTTCTAAGAATTTGCAGTGCATCTCCAACAATGGTTACACTTCCTTTCCCCTTTTCCATCCCACTCATTATTTCACACCCAAATCACCTTTAGATCTACCAAAATGATGGTCTCTATTGGGCTCAACTTTAATGGCCTCCATTTGGCTCAAGGAAATCCTTTAGATTTGAATTCCAAAACCTCTCAACATCCTCATAGATCTCTTCATCTAAAAGATCAAATTGAAGGTCAAATTGAGAGCTCCTCATGATAAATAGCAACAAAGAGTGAAAATAGTTTTTGACTGAAGAATTTAAACTTGTTATTGATATAGATTCAATTTAATGCAATGGTCATTTAGAAATGAGATCTGAAGTATTTATACATAGATAGGGAACATGAATGCAATAATTTTCTAATTGAAGGGTTTTGTTCTAACTTTGTAAGCTAATCATGTAACAATTGGAATAGAGTATGAAACAATTAGAATAGGGTGTGAAACAATTTGTTCTATGAGTGTTTTTAACATTTTGGGTGGATGTAAAATTAATCTTCAGTAGTAGAATAGTTCATCTTGCAAAGCATACTAGAAATAAAATAACTTGAACTGATGAAGTTTAAACCCTAACAAAACCCAACAACACCTTGTGGATGGGATTTCTTGGTTAAAAACCAATAAACTTGGTTGTCACTACAAGTGAGAAACATTTCTCTAGCTCCTTTACCCCAATACTGCACAATGGGCTCCTAACAAGAACACATATGGATGATTTGGCTAGTAGGAGGCCCATATATCTTGTAGCCATTGAGTAAACTCCATCCCATCCTATAACAATCTACAACGCATACTTTGGGATAAGGAACATTTATTCTAAAAAATAGGGGCTTTATTTTCTTACTATGGAGATGATAGTTCCTACCTTTGCTATGAGGGATGTTCCATTTACAAGCTTTATTGTGGTGAGAGGGGAGAGTGTGTCTCTATGAAGGGTAACAATTTTGGATTTGAATCTGATGCTCTCTATAGGAAATTCCTTCGCCAATGCTTCCAAAAGTGCCATTCTTTCTATGAACCAAGTTTCCAATTTCATGCTTGTATCCCTAAATACATAAAAAAAGTTTGAGTTTTTTATCACTATCATTTTAAGTAGAAATATAAATTTTAAAACAATTATCAAATTAACTAAACTTTTTTCTCATTCAAAATGTATATTTAACTTAAAGATTTATAAAGTAGATATTTATGAAATTAATGTAACACTTCCACTAATTATTTTAGGGATTTTCACAATAAGTTTAATGTTTTTCCCACATCAACTAGTAGTGATATAGAGCTGTAGGAAATTGATTTGAACTTGGAGTACATGAACATTAGTATAATCAATTTTCTTGCACAAATTAATACATATTTTGTGTTGTAGTGAAATATAAAAAACACTACAAACTTGTATCTAAAACTAATAAATTTACAACCATGACACACTAGAACACATTCTTTCTCACACATAAATATTCCAAGATGATTTCATCTCTAAACGCATGTTGACAACTACAATCCCCACCATGATTCCAAAATGCAGGGACTCCTACTCACAAAGAGCTCTTTTTAGGTTGATTTTGTTCCTTTTTAGACTATAGTCCTTTGGAGGGATTGTGATATTAAATAAAGAGTTGTAGAATAATAATAGATAACTAGGTAAATAAGGATGCTATTCCATGGAAACCACATGTATCTTATTTATCTTCTATGAGTGACTCCATAGAATGTTTAGAAATGTGTAATAGAAATACTAAGCATCCATGATACTAACTCTTTTGAGATGGAAACTTCTAGTGGGTGCTCAAGAGAAGGGTAGAAAATTTGAAGCATGAGCAGATAGCTCTCAAGTAGTTTAGTTGTCTAACACTCTGAAATAAATTTTAAATATATATTTTTTAATTGGATACAAGGACATAGAAACTTGTTTTTCATTGTACTATAGCTTAAAAACTCCATCGCAACATTGGCTAAGAAATCATAGGTGTGGGACTCAATAACATTAGTCTTTAAAAAAAATTGGTCAAACTCTACCAAGAATTCAATGGAATCCTTCAATAGGTAGAAGAAACTTTCAGCCTGACCTCCTAATAAGTGCCTAAATCCTCTAATAAAACATTGGGAGACTCAAATTTTACATGAAAATCTATATTTTGTTCTTTCCAAAATATCTTGCTAAATCAGTCCATGAATAAATATAAGTAGTGGCAATCTGAAGCTGAAAGTAAAGAGACTGAGACATATTGAGAACAACTTTCTAGCTATTTAAGCTCTTTCCCATGTACCCTACACATATTTCCTTCATACTAAAGTCAAATCTAATCTAGTTTCCTAGATCTACACTGGGTATTATAAATTACAACTCTTTCAATTACCAATTGGATTAAAAAACAAAAAAAATGATTAGATTCACTTGTTTCAAGTAATCATCCTTTTCCTTACTCTTTGCTATCACTTTTCAAGGGAACATTCTTGCAAACACTAGTAGAAACTAAAGAATCCTGAATCCTGCACACCCACTTCTTGAAAATAAATTTTTGCAACACTCCTCAGATAAAAGAGAAGATGCACTCAATCAAGCTAAATTACCCATCAAGTTGAGAGTAAAATGGGCAAAGGGAATTTGATATACCAAGAGCATCAAGTGTCTTCCAAGCATTCAGCCACATGATGAAGGCAGCGGTAGTAGTTTGAAGGCAATCGATGTGCTCAAGCACTGGGCTTTTCACTCCCACCCTAAAATGGTGTTGTGAGAAATCAAGAACAAAAACAAGAGCTCTTAGTAGAGCTAGAGTCCTTGTCTATAGAGTAAGAAAAGTGAACTTATATGATGTATTTTATGATGTTTTGTATATTTGTTCGAAGGTCAAATAAAAATATTATTGGATTATGATTTTGAATAGTTAAGAAGTTTTTTTAATGAATTGAGAAAAAATATATGTAATATTTAATTTATTATCAATTAAACTAAATAAGTGCCTTAACTATGTCTATTATAAAAATTATATTGAATATTGATTTCTTTTAAATAAATTTAAAATATGAGTTTTACATATTATGACTAGTAATTGGAAGAATAAGAATATAATAATTGAATTGAGAAAATAATTTTAATATTTTATAGCAATATTAATATACTAAATTTAATCTTTTCCAAAGATATTTGCAATTCAAACTATTTTTGGTCATGAATTTTATTGTGTAAAAATATTTTAACACTATTCTAATTTAAGCAAGCGATTTAAACCTTTTGACTTTTTAACACAATTAGATTTAAAATTGGAATATATAACTTAAACATCTATGGTTTCTACTTGAATGCACCAAGATATGACATCTTCGAATTTTTGCATTAAAATTAATTCAATCATGTTCATATTTAGAACAAAGATATATTCCATGTAGAAGAACTAATATTCTTAAAAAGATGATTTTTGAGAATGATTTTGACTATATGACAATTGAATTTTAGTGTAAAGATAAATCTAAGTTAATCATTTTCAGTAAAGTTAACCTCATACTACTCTTACAAAATATTTATACTAATAAAAAAATATTTATTTTAAACAATTACATAACAATAAAAATTAATTAATAAAAATTGATAAAATTTAGAAGTGAACACTAAAATAAATTATAGATAGCTTTATAATAGCTTAATTTATGAAACATATAATGGTTAATGCTATTTAATCACCAAAATTTGGATTTTGCAGAGAAGAGTCTAGAGTAGAAGAGAAGTTGTAATGGATATTAGTGCAAAATTTCATTTACAAGCATCACTATTACTCATTGCCCAATGTTTTCTTTAACAAAGATTCTTGTTATGGCCTGCCAAATCATGTCTTCCACAACCTAATGCAAAATCACTTTCAACAATTGGCTTGTTAAGCTTAACAACCTTATTTATATGGAGCCAGACTTCATCTATAAGTGGAGGAGCATTTTTCATTTGTAGCACAAAAAAAATATATCACTAAATAAACTACCAAAAGCTTTAGATATATGACCAATTTTGATCATGTGACCATTGGTAGTTTATTTTTGGGCATTAATATAACAACCAAATTTATAACTAAACTATTTGAATCATTAATTTGGTCATTGATTTGATCATTTATTTGGCTGATTATTATTGTTTTTGGTAGCTTGTTTGGTACTTAATTTGGTAGTTGATTTGGTATTTGATCCGGTGGTTTATTCAGTAGTTTATTGGGTAGTATATTTGGTATTATATTTAGTAGTTTATTTGGTGATTTATTTGATGATATATTTCTTGATTTATTTGATGATATATTTGGTGGTATATTTGGTAGTTTATTTAATCACTAGTTTAATCGTATTAGGACATGATGGAATCACATCACCATCCTCCTACTTCTAAAGTAGGTGCTCTTCCATTGAGCTAGTACCCTTTAAATAATAATGCAAAATATTGTCAAAGTTGTAGTAACTATCCTTTCGTTAATAAATATTATACATGCATAAACAAGAGACATTCGTAGATCCAATTCAAATAGCTCAAAAATCCAAATCCATTTGCCCAATATTTTAGTTCTAATGATAAGTTAAGCTTATTACTCAACTATTAACAAATATCAATTTAATAAGTTCTAAACCTACAACTCCACTAGTTGAGCAATTGTTGCTATACTAAATGCTTTTTCTTCTATAATCACATTTGGGTTGCTAGCCCATCTAAGTGCAGGTCCAATTATCAATTCATCCTCTTGAATCTTAAATAATTTGATTCATTAGAGTGTAGCAATATCAAAATATGGCTTATTATGGAAAATATCTCCTACTTATTGATTTATAATTTGGTTTTTGGTTTCCTAAAATAGTGTATGCACCCTTAAGAAAATCATACTGATAATTTGTACTTCTTTACATTCTGTATGGGATGAAATAAATACATTGGGAAGTTATAATATTGAGCCATCAGAGGTCCCATATGGAATATATAGTTTTAGTTAGAATAAGATTGTAAAATCCACACCAAGATAAGACTTAGGAAATAGTTTAAGAATAAAATAATTAGTCTTAGTAGAATACATCATCATTGACCAATGAAAATTGAAGGGGTTTTAGAGGAAATAATAGATTAGATTTCTCTTCTTTTAGCCAAAATGTTATTTTTGTTATCTACATCTATTGATGAAACTATCTTAAACATACAACATACAATGCCAATATTGACTTTTTATGTAGTTTTAAAATATTTTTAATAGATTGATACGACTACTTCACTATTGGGTTATATCATTTTTCACTACTACTATTGCTCATTGATAACTTCTTAAGACTCTTAATAACTGAAGTACATTTATAAGCTTGCAAATTTTATTTACTTTTGTTGGCTATGCATCTAAATCAAAGAATTGGAAGATGGTAGACTTTCTTATTCTCACAATCAAAAGTATTGTTTATAATTCTTAGAGAATGAAGATTATAAGAAATAGTAAGAAGAGAATTGTCTAAAGTTTACACGAGATCATCATGAAGTACATTGATGTGTTTTACAAGATTCTTCATATTTTTTAGTAAGATCTCCCAAAATTGATGTCTTGTTCATCCGCAATATAAGTAAAGAAGTTCTTTCTAATTCATGAAAAACTCTCAACATATGATAAAACTATATATTTATGTCCAAATTTTCAAACTGAAATCATGTTGCATAATATCCATTAGCTAAAATCAAAGATTTTTTCTAATACCTTGATTATTGATGAACTAAAGCCATACTATACTTATTATCCAAAAGACTATAGAATCCCAAAATATGAAACAATTTAAAATAATCGTCTAATTATTAGACCATAAATTCATAAGAAAAAAATTAGCCATCATCATTTTGATTTTTGAAAAACCAAAACTAAACTATATTACCTACAAAAATATGCAAGTTTGTTGTTTCCTTTTGTATAGATTCACAATAATTTAATTTATCTAAATTTGTATCTCTATAGTTTTACATATTATAGATCATTTGACACATCTATAAGAAAAAATTCCTAATAAAGGACATTTGGCTATGTATGCTGAATATAATATGAATTGACATTGATAGTGAAATTGAAATGATTTTGTATAAGATGATGCATTGGAAGAAAAATAGATGTTTGAAGAATTATGCTTTGTTATGTCAATTATTATTATTTCAAAATAATGTTATCTTCCATCACTCAATGAGATTAACCATGTCATAGGCAAGTGGAGCAAGGTTACCAATTCAAAATTGGTGTAGAACTTGAGACAAACATTGTAAAGGTCATAATTATGGGATGTTCCATGAATCTCAACATGAATATTTGTATATCATAATTATAGTAAAGATACTCTAGAATCTTTGTATGCATGTGGTTGTAGAAAGGTGAATGAAAAGGATCTTGGATTGATCTTAAGTTGATGAGCCAATAATCGCCATCAAGGTGATAGAAGTGATCCAGTAAGCACCTAGAAAGAACTAGGAAGTAAGGAAGCAAGCCTTATTGTTACATCAATGATACAAATTTTTGATAATGGAGAAAATTACTTATTTTGGTTAGACTGTTAGGGAGGATACACAAAAATAGAAAAAATAGCTAACTTTTAATTCTCTAAGACCTTTGAAACAAGGTAGGGAAAACATGTCAAAAATTATTGATGGAAACATGACCCAAGAACAAAATGGACACAATAGGAAAGGGAAAAATTTATTAACTATGAAAATATGCTAATACACTCAGTTCTGAGAGAATAAACTCCAAAACATGCCCTATGGGTTTACAATAGTATAAATCTGGAGATAATTTCTTCTTCCAGTACCTTCTCTCAAACTGTACTCTGAACTACCTTTTACAATGCCAAAAATGTTCTTAAATAGACCCCAAAGGGTAAAGGATTAGGAATACATTCTAGAAAGTTCTAGTTGGCATCCACCACCAAAATGGAAGGCTCCATAAGTTACTTTAGAAGTTGGTGCAAAATTAGAAGAATCGAGAAATGGTAGCTGAACTTTTAGGAGGCATAACTTTTGAACCGTAGCTTTGATTGATGAACCGTTTACATTTCTAGAAAGCTCTCAGAGTGCTCTATAGCCCTATGGACCAAATTTTCTCAACCCCCATTTTTCAAGCCTATAAGAGGTCATTTAGTGCCTCAAACCTGAATTTGAAGCATTATTAGGATGTCTCTAGAAACTAAAAAACTGTGATAACTTTCAAACCATTGAACCTTTTGACTATTCTTTTTTTGGAATGTTCTAAATTATAATTTTAATCATCCCTCCAATTTACACCTTCTAACTCACCATAATTATGTCTCAATTAAACAGTCCTATTATTCTAGCATTTACACATATCCCAAGGTGCTTAAAAATGCTAACCCAAAACACTTATAGTGGAACTGTGAGAGTTGGAACCTTTATTTGACCCAAATGGGTATCCAAAAATGAAAACACATGAAAGAAAAACTATGTGTAGGTATATTTATTTTTGGTGACACAGGATTGCCCTTATACATTTGGATGCTCCTGTATCAATTAAATTGAGGTAGTGGATGGGGGCATTACAAAATTATGGAGATGGATGTGAGGCCTCATCCCGACCCATCGTAGCTTAGTTGATACTTTATTATTTTGATACTCATGACTCGATGTGTTGGAAAATTACTTGATGCACTAAACATTATTATGTTATTTTATGATGAGTGATTCTTTAATTTTAAATATTTCAATTAGTCATTGAATGCTTTATGAACATGAAAAATGACAAAGTAAATGAATGCAGAACTAACACTTTGATTATGCAATTTTAATGGTCAAAATACGAGTAGGATGAGATAAAAAATTGAGTACTAGAATTATGGATGTTTTAAAATTATATGATTTTATTTTATATGTAATTTACATAATGCATGTGATTTCTTGGACTACTGATGTGTGCAATGACTGTGCAAGATAGATAGCTAGCAAACCTAATGGAAAGATGAAACTGTACCCCTTGCCAATTTGTGCCATTTTGCATTATCTTTCTTTGAAGGTTGTTATATAGTCTAAAAACTCTCTACTCTTTTGTTGGATTCTATTAATTCTTTAAGTCCTAAAAACATTGAATTTAAGTGCACTAGGTGTAATGGTATGGGTTGGGAGTACTTTCCACCTCCTTAGCCTCTCTGGTTGACTTTTAGGGTCACTCAAAAACCCTATTTTTGGTTGATTGTAAAAATTGGTTGTCTCCTACTTGAGTTGGTGACCCAAAACTCCATCTTGAGGTTACTTGAAGTCTAGTTTAGTTAAGGATCATACTTAGAGGCAATTTGGAGTAGTTTTGGAGTTGTTACGCAATCTCTAGTTTTGGACAAAGTTTGAAGATTGAAGGAAGAAAAGGAAAAGCTCTTCTCAACTTACCATTTTGCCATAAATTTTGTGAAGGTAGGAGTTCTTCACTCTTATGAATTGTTTCTTCATGTTGTTCATGCTTGAATCATGCATAAGACATTGTGTTGTTCTTTGTATTGCTTGCTTGTGTGTTGGGGTTGATCTGGAGGGATCTTAACTTGTTTCTTGATGTTATTCTTATGCTTGCCTTGATGTTTTTTTTTTTTTTTTTGAGTGCATTTCATGGGGGTTGTTTTGGCATCGCTCACCCTTGGATAGGGAAGAAGTGGTCATCTGTGGGGGAAGGGCCTTAGTTAGACCTCAATAGTGTATATTCTCCTCTCATGGTAAGAGGAGGGAAAGAATGTAGGGTGTATGGGCCCCTAATTTTCATCCCATACCTTGTATGAAAATTTAAAATTTTGAAGAAGGGAAGGAATGAATATGCCTGCTAAATTGGCCCTAAAAGGACATTTGTAGAAGAATGAAATTTCTTGAATTTTAACCCCGAAAGGGCTATGTTATGGTATGGTGATTGATATCTCCTATTGAAAAAATCCACCTCCCCCCTATTTTGGTTCAATGTTGAACCATTTGTGCAAAACTAAGTTGGGAATGTATGCTTGAATTGTTTATCATAATATGTTGTTTTACCTCTAGGTCAGTTCTTATTTCCCATGGTTCCCTTGGTGCATTGAAGACATTAGAAAAGATCTCTTGTGAAATCCCTTGAAGAGAATTCGATTGAATTATAATATTTGTAAAAATGTATTTTAAATTTTGATGTATTTGGCAAAGACGTCGAGTTTTCTTACTTGTTCTTTCTCGATGGAGCCTTGAACCAGGTTAAATAATAGAGAGAAAGGATTGAGAAAGCCTCCTTGAATTGTATCTTACGTTAGTTCAATTCTTATGTATGTTGTGGAAAAATAAATTAGATGATGAGGCTTCTAAAATTATGCAATCTTCAAGTTTCCAATATGTTTAGGAAAAGAAAATTGTTGCACTGAAATTTGAAATTGGATTCATGATTATTTGGAAATTAACTAAATCTTATGTAGTTGATAAAACTAATAAATTAAATTCCTATTTAAATCACAAAATTGATAGTTTCTATCAGTTCTCAAAGAAAATAAAATGAAATAAATATTTATATGAATCTCATTATGTTAAAATTATTTTGCTTTTGCCATTGTGTATAACTTTCAAAAAAGATGTACCCAGGAGCAAATATGCCCTCTAGATTTTGTATGGGCTAGGTGTTTTATTGCCTCTTGCAATAGAGAATATTCTTGGGAATCTTTTTGTGTTTAAAATTAGAAATTAAAAGTAAATAATAACAAGAAAATTTCACATGTTATTAAACTTTTATAACTTAATATCCAAAATATCCTAAAATCTACCCATAAAATGTTTTATCATTAATTCTTCTCCCATCCCCTTTGGCATAGGCTTATTGACCAAGAAAACAAAATATATTATAAATTTCATTCAATGGGAATTGGTGGGTGACAAGATGTTGGAAGTGAGGCTAGTTGTATAGTCAAACAAAATGATTAATGCAAACTCCTTTTACATCTCCTTCTTTCCTCCCTAGGCATAGTCTCTTCCTACATGGGATGGCATTAATGTTTTTTTTGAAGTTTGTGATTGGTGGGAGGGTTCATGGTTGGCATATGGTACCTACAAATTCCAGGTGGAGTAGATGGATTCAGTGCAAGTGGATGGAACATTTAAGATTGGAAACTTTGTGAATTGGTTCCTTACATTTTAGGAAAGACCCTCCTTGGTAAGTGCTTGAAAAGTGCATAGACTTAGAGATTAGTGCATGGAGGTTGGGAGGGAGATGTGACATGGGTGGAGGTGCATGTGTTTTTTTTTTGAATGAAAACTTCTTTTTTTCTCTTGGTCACAACATCACACTATAGTGTGGTCAGCGCTTGGTACATTTGGGGCAAAGTGCCACATCTCCTCAAGTACTTGGGAAGCACTAAGATCATGGGGGGGGGATAGGGTAATAAATTTGTTAGTTGGGCGCCATATGAGTGGAATGAGGGTAGAGTTTAGGGATGGGTTAGTGGGAAGTTAGTGTAGGTTAATATGTTTTAAGTTAGTAAGTTTAGTTTTGTTTAAAGATTGTTAGTTTAGTTTAGTATTATGATAATTTTAATTTAAAGATAGTTTAGACTTATTTTTAATTTGAATAAGTATTAGATTTGTTTAATTTTAAGTTAGTAAAAATTTAATGTTAGTTTAGTTTTTATTTGTTTTAAAGGTTTTGAATTTTAAAATATATTTAGTAGTTTTAGTTCAAGTTAGTAAAGTTTTACTAATGAAATTTAGTTTAGATTTCGAGTTATTCAATTTTAGTTATATTATTGTTATTTTAGAATAAATCTTAAATTTTAAATGTATTTAGTTTTAGTAAGTATAGTTAATTTTAGTTTAGTTATGATTTATTAGTATTAAGTATGTAGTTAATTTAGATTTTTATTAATATATTATTGTTAGCATGCTTCATTTGTGTAGAGTTTTTAAATTGAA
Organism: Cupressus sempervirens; assembly: GCA_028749045.1. Taxonomy (NCBI): domain Eukaryota; kingdom Viridiplantae; phylum Streptophyta; class Pinopsida; order Cupressales; family Cupressaceae; genus Cupressus; species Cupressus sempervirens. Next base: position 74,017,564 of record CM053791.1, read on the forward strand.
GATAGTCGAAGTAATCAATAGTATTCATTATAAGTGTTTAGATTGTAAAGTAAAATTGGAAATTAGTTTTAAACTAAATAGTAAATTTAATTAATATTTTAAAAAGTTTTAGTGTACTTAGTGTTAGCTATGACCTTGTTTTGTTTTTAGTTAGCATTAATAGAGAAGTTTGTTAGTAATTGTTAAATTTAGATTTTAATTAAATCAATTTGAACTATGTATAATTATGTGTATGTCTAGATGTGATATTTCTTAAAATTGGTTCTCGATTAAGAAATTTCTATTTAGTTAGACTCGTACTCATTAAAATTGTTATCCAATAATTTTAAATATATATTGTAAAAAAAAAATGTAATAACGAAACAAATGTCAATATCAATTTTATAACAAGAGTATAAATTTATTAATTTATTCCTACTCATGGTTATAAACCTAGGATGTATTATAGTGAACCTTTACTTTTCTTTCAAATCAACTCTTAAATCCTAGTGAACCTTATCATTACTATTATTTTTTAAAAAAATTGTGGGTTTTTGCCCTCGTATTTTTGGGCATGATAATTTGGTATCTGAGCCCATGTTTCAACACTAGGAACCTTAAACCAATATGCTTCTAAACTTAACTAAAACTTTAATTGTGTAGGATGCCTCTTATTACATGAAGCAACCATCGAGGCAAAGGTCGTAGGGTGAGGGGTGGTAGAGTGGGATAGGAAGATCGACCACCCCCACCTCCACCACTGAACTCAAACTAGGACATTTTGGATGCCCTCTAGACACTGATTGGTGTAGTCCAGCAGAGGATAACACCTATATTATAGCTAGGGCAGCAGATTCCCAAAGGGAAAGCACAGGGTCCTAGAGAAGGTGATGACGAGGATAGGGAGAGGAGTAGGAGTCACCCATTGAGGTAGGTTGAGGGACAAGGTGAGTATGAGGGTGATTCAATACATCAGAGGGGACCACCACTCGACAAACCTCCTAGACATATAGGAGATGATATTAGAGAGTTGATATGACTCGAACCACCACTCTTTACCAGTTCCATAGATGGGATAGTAGCAAAGGCCGAGTTATAGAGTCTTTAGTAGTGCTTTGGATTATGTCCTTATTGGAGTAATTTGAAGACACATCTTGGAGTTCATTAGCTGAGAGGAGATGCCTCTAATTGGTGGCATCAAGAGGAGATTATAGGACGAGTTAGAATGGATACCCTCACATGGGAGTCATTCTTAGAAATATTTAGAGAGAGGTACCTATCTGAGGACTTCAGGTAGAAGTAGATTAAGAAGTTTCATTCTCTACATTAGAGGGGTATCACTGTAGTTCAGTATGAGAGTAGGTTTTTTTAGTTCATTCCATATGTCGAGTACATGAAGGACGAGAAACTATGAATGCAATGATTCATCATGGCCCTAAATTTCTCACTCCAAGGTCCAGTTCATTTTGCTTTCCCTACTACTTTTAGACAGTTAGTTGAGGTAACACTAGTCATAGAGGATACTCAAAGTAGACAGGAATCACGGGATCGATCTCAGAACTGAAACTCTACCCAAAAAAATCCCCCTTGGAAAGGGAATCATAACTACTCACCAGGGTCCTTTAAGGGCCAATAGTCTCAGCAGAAAAAACCCTAGTAGAAGCAGTAAAAACTCTCCCAGGGATATCAGGGCTCCAAGCCCACGCAGTGGCAATCACAAGGTTTGAGGCAAGATTAGAAAGTACAGGCCCCACAGTCATAGTTAGTAAAGACTCAATAGTCTTCTAGGGGTAGTTTCAATGGATCTAGCAGGTCAGGAGGCCCACAGTAGTTAGGATCTTAGGGTGCATGATCTTATTCATGAGGACCATGGTACACTTGTGGTGGCATGGGGCATATTGCCAGAGAGTATCCGTAGGGACAGTCTTCCAGCGGTTAGAGAGGGGCACTTTCAGAGCTGACAGTTGGCGATGTAGGTAGATCCACAGAGTTTTTGCAGCAATTGATAACTGTTAGGCTAAGCATTAGGCTATAGTAATTGAGGCTATAGGTAGGATACAAGGTAGCATGGTTACTATTTTATTTGATTCCAGAGCTATTGATTCATTTATATCTCCTTTTTTTGTGGAGTGTTGCGTGCTAGTGGTAGTTAGTTAGGATGTTAGTTGGGAGGTAGAGTTAGCCTTAGGAGCCAGAGTGTCAGTTAGCTCTATGGTGCATAATTTCCTAATTTAGATTGGGGACATTACCACGATGTCTAACCTACACATTAGCCCTCTGGGTTCTTATGATGTTGTTCTTGGCATGGATTGGCTTTATGCCCACAGTGCCAAGATGGATTGCTGAAAAAAGAGGGTGGAATGTGTGGATGAGGATGGTATCTGTAGAGTGATCCTTAGGGTTAAGAGACCCATATCCCTTCATATGATTTCTGCTATGCAGCTTAGATGGTGCATGCGAAAGGGATGTCAGTTATTTGCTATCACCATTAGTGATAGGGAGGAAGATTCAGAGGGGGAGCCATCCCTTTATGACTTTCCTATATTGCAAGAGTTTGCAAACAATTTTCCTTCAAAGCTCCCTGGTAGGCCTCCACCTAGAGTAGTGGATTTTCATATTGATCTTGTGCCAGGAGCGGAGCTAGTGTCAAGAGTGCCTTATAGGTTGACTACTCATGAGCTTAGTGAAATAAAGATTCAGTTTGAGGAACTCTTAGAGAAGGGGCATATTCAACCTAGTGTGTCAACTTGGCATGCACCAGTGATCTTCATAAAGAAGAAGGACAAATCACTTAGGTTGTGCATTGATTATCAGCAATTGAACAAATTAACCATCAAGAACTGATACCCTCTTCCTAGGATTGATGACCTCTTCAATCAGTTATAGGATGCCCAAGTGTTTTAAAAGATTGATCTCAAGTTGGGTTATCATTAGTTGAGGATTATGGATAGTGATATCCCTAAGACTACATTCCATACTAGATATGGCCACTACGAGTTCACCATGGTACCATTTGGCCTCATAAATGCTCTAGCTATATTCATGAGCCTCATGAATGGAGTATTTTGTATATTTTTCGATAATTTTGTGGTTTTTTTCTTGGATGAAATCCTAATTTATTCTCATGATGAGAAGGAGAATGAAGAGCACTTGAGATAGGTATTACAGAATTTGAGGGAGAACCAATTATTTGGTAGCTTTTCAAAGTGTGCATTCTTTAGGCTTAAGATACATTATTTGGGTCATGTCATATCAGGCAATGGTGTCTCAGTAGACCCATCGAAGATTAGGGCCATCTTGGATTGGCCAACACCCACTAGTGTCACTGAGGTGAGGAGCTTTATGGGACTAGGAGGTTATTATCAACGCTTCATTGCAAGATTCTCTAGACTAGCACACCCCATCACATCTCTTTAGAGGAAGGGAAAGAAGTATGAGTGGATAGAGAAGTGTGATAGAGCTTTTCAAGAGCTCAAGAGATCCCTCATGAGTGCACAAATTCTTTCAGTACCAAATCCATCTATAGATTTTGTGGTGTGCACTAATGCATCTTTGGATGGTATAGGGGCAATTCTTATGTAGGATGGCTGACCTATTTCCTTTGAGTCTAGGAAGCTGAAGACTCATGAACTCAATTACCCTACTCACAACCTAGAGCTTTCAATAGAGGTTCATGCTTTAGTCAGGTGGCGACACTTCCTACTAGGTCATAGATTTGTGCTTCATTCTAATCACCAGAGCTTTTAGTACATACTCACATAGCCGAACCTTAATGCTAGGTAGAGAAGGTGGATGGAGTTCTTTTGTGAGTAAAATTTTTATGTTAATTGCATCAAGGGAAAAGAGAATGTAGTTGAAGATGCCTTAAGTAGAAGGTGCCATGAGTTATCATCTATGAATACTAGTACCAATTTGAGAGAGCAGATTCTTTAGCACTTGCTATCAGTTGAGCATTATGCAGAGGTTAGTTAGGTGGTGCATGCTCAAAGGCCCTTGGAAGGGAAGTATTCAAAGTATTCCTTAGAGCATGATGGACTTTTGTGTCATAGAGGGCATATGTATGTACCTTCCATTAGGGATTTATGCAAGCTCCTTATACTTGAGGCTCACCTAGCACCTTATGTAGTGCACCCCAGTGTCAAGAAGTTAGATGTAGATTTGAGATAGTTACATCATTGGCTAGGCATGAGAGTGCAAATTGCTAACATAGTTGTGAGATGCCTCGAGTGTCAGAGGGTGAAGGTAGGGCATCATCATCCTGATGGGCTCCTTCAGCCTCATGAGATTGTAGAGTGGAAGTGGGATGTTATATATATGGACTTTATTGTTGGGCTTCCCTTGTCTTCTTAGTGCCATGAGGCCATTTTGGTGATAGTTGACATGTTGACCAAGGTCAACCATTTCTCTCCTATGCATACTACATACACAACAAAAAACATAGCTCAGGTGTTTCTACAAGATATTGTCAAACTCCATGGTGTTCCCTATAAGATTAGCTTTGATAGGGACTCGTTGTTCACTTCATCTTTTTGGAGAGAGTTACAAGTAGCATTGGGCACTAGGATCAATTTCAGTATAGTGTACCATCCTTAGATCGATGGTCAGACTGAGTGAGTGAATTAGGTGTTGGAGGATATGTTATGTATGTATGTGATGGACCATTAGGTCAAGTGGAAGGAATACCAACATCTTGTCGAGTTTGCCTATAAAAATGGGCACCATTCCTCCCTAGGTATGTTGCCTTATGAGGCCTTGTATGGAATACCTTATAGGACACCCTTGAGTTTGGATAGGATCAAGGATTTAGTATCTATTGGTCCTCAGTTAGTCAAGGAGATGGAGCAGCAAGTGACCCTGATTAGGGAGTGTCTGAGAGAGGCACAGGATTGGTAGAAGAAGTATGTTGATGCGAAGAGGATAGATCAAGAGTATTAGGTTGGGGATAGAGTTTTCTTTAGGGTGCAGTTGCACAAGAGTATGATTCAATTTGGAAAGGGATCTAAGTTGGTACCCCAATTTTTTGGACCATTTGAGATCCTAGAGAGGATAGGACCAATTGCCTATGATTTAGCCTTGCCACCTAGCATGTCATGCATCCATGATGTGTTTCACAGTTCACTACTTAGAGGATACATTTTTGATGAGTCTCATATTATAGATTGGGATTCTTTGTACATGGAGTCAGATGGCTAGTTAGCATTGGAGCCTATCTATATTATTTCTCGATGGACCCTAGCACTTTTAGGTCAAGAGCTGGATAGGGTTAGGGTCTAGTGGGATTGCTATGATGAGGTTACGGCTTCATGGGAGAATGAGGCATAGATGTGATCTTAGTACCCATATCTTTTTGATAAACTCGAGGAGGAAGTTCATTCCTAGTGGGGGAGGATGTGAGACCTCACCTTGACCCATCATAGCTTAGTTGATACTTTATTATTTTGATACTCATGACTCAATGTGTTGGGACATTATTTGATGCACAGAACATTATTGTGCTATTTTATGATGAGTGATGCTTTACTTTTAGATATTTGAGTTAGTCATTTAATGCTTTATGAAAATGAAAAATGATGAAGTAAATGAATGCAGAACTAACACTTTGATTATGCAATTTCAATGGTCAAAATATGAGTAGGATGAGATAAAAATTTGAGTATTAGAATGATGGATGTTTTAAAATTATATGATTTTTTTTTTATATGTAATTTACATAATGCATGTGATTTCTTGGACTACTGATGTGTGCAATCAGTGTGTAGGATAGATAGCTAGGAAACCTAATGGAAAGACGAAACTATACCCCTTGCCAATTTGTGCTATTTTGCATTATCTTTCTTTGAAGGTTGTTATATAGTCGAAAAACTCTTTTAGCTTTTTTTGGGTTCTATTAAGTATTTAATGCCTAAAAACATTAAATTTAAGTGCCCTAGGAGTAATGGAATGGGTTGGGAGTACTTTCCACCCCCTTAGCCTCTTTGGTTAACTTTTAGGGTCACTCAAAAACCCTATTTTTGGTTGATTGCAAAAATTGATTGTCTCCTACTTGAGTTGGTGACCCAAACTCTATCTTGAGGTTACTCAAAGTCTAGTTGAGTTAAGGATCATACTTAGAGGCAATTTGGAGTAGTTTTGGGGTTGTTACCCAATCTCTAGTTTTGGAGAAAGTTTGAAGATTGAAGAAAGAAAAGAAAAATATATTCTCAACTTTCCATTTTGACATAACTTTTGTGAAGGTAGGATTTCTTCACTCTTTTGAATTGTTTCTTCATTTTGTTCATGCTTGAATCATGCATAAAGAATTTTGTTGTTCTTTGTATTGCTTGCTTATGTGTTGGGGTTGATTTGGAGGGATATTAACTTGTTTCTTGATGTTATTCTTATGCTTGCCTTGATGTTTTTTTTTGTTTTTTTTGAGGGGATTTCATGGGGGTTGTTCTGGCATCACTCACCCTTGCATAGGGAAGAAGTGGTCATGTGTGGGGGAATGGCCTTAGTTTGACCTCAATAGTGTAGAGTCTCCTCTCATGGTGAGAGGAGGGAAATAGGGTAGGGTTTATGGGCCTCTACTTGTCATCCCATATCTTGTATGAAAATTTTAGATTTTGAAGAAGGGAAGGAATGAATATCCTTGCTAAATTGGCCCCGAAAGGGCATTTGTAGAATAATGGAAGTTCTTGAATTTTAGCCCCAAAAGGGCTATGTTATGGTATGGTGATTGACATCTCCTATTGAAAAAATCCACCTCCCTCCTATTTTGGTTCAATGTTGAACAATTTGTGCAAAATCGAGTTGGAAATGTATGCTTCAACTGTTTATCATAATATGTTGGTTTACCTTCGGGTTAGTTCTTGTTTCCCATGGTTCCCTATGTGTAGAGAAGACATTGGAAAAGATCTCTTGTGAAAGCCCTTGAAGATAATTCAATTGAATTTTAATATTTGTAAAAATGTATTTTAAATTTTGATGTATTTGGCAAAGACATCGAATTTTCTTACTAGTTCTTTCCCAATGGAGCCTTGAACCAAGTTAAATAATAGAGAGAAAGGATTGAAAAAGCCTCCTTGCATTGTATCTTATGTTAGTTAAATTATTGTGTATTTTGTTGAAAAAAAAATTAAATCATGAGGCTTTTGAAATTATGCAATCTTCAAGTTTTCAATATGTTTAGGAAACAAAAATTGTTATGTTGAAATTTGAAATTGGATTCATGATAATTTGGAAATGAACTAAATGTGATGCGGTTGATAAAAATAATAAATTAACTTCTTGTTTAAACCATGAAATTGATAGTTTCCATTAGTTCCTAAAAAAAATAAAGTGAAATAAATATTTATATGAATCCCATTATGTTAAAATTATTTTCCTTTTGCCATTGTGTATAACTTTAAAAAAAGATGTCCCTAGGAGCAAATATGCCCTCTGGATTTTGTATGGACTCGGTGATTTATTGCCTCTTGCAACAGAGAATATTCTTGGGAATCTTCTTGAGTTTAAAATTAGAAATTAAAAGTAAATAATAACAAGAAAATTTTAGATGTTATTAAACTTTTATAACTTAATATCCAAAATATCCTAGAATTTACCCATTAAACTTTTTGTCATTAATTCTTCTCCCATCCCCTTTGGCATAGGTTTATTGACCAAGAAAATAAAGTATATTATAAATTTCATTCAATGGGAATTGGTGGGTGATAGGATGTTGGGAGTGAGGCTAGTTTTAAAGTCAAACAAAATGATTAATGCAAACTCCTTTTACATCTCCTTCTTTCCTCCCTAGGCATAGTCTCTTCCTACATGGGATGGAACTAATATTTTTTTTGAAGTTTGTGATTGGTGGGAGTGTTCATGGTTGGCAGATGGTACATGCAAATGGCAGGTGGGGCAGATGGAGTCAGTGCAAGTGGATGGAACATTTAAGGTTGGAAACTTTATGCATTGGTTCCTTACTTTTTAGCAAAGGCCATCCTTGGTAAGTGCTTGAAAAGTGCATAGACTTAGGGATTAGCACATGGAGGTTGGGGGGGGGAGATGTGATGTGGGTGGAGGCACATGTGTTTTTTTTGGTTTGAATGCAAACTACTTTTGTTCTCTTGGTCACCACATCGTGTTGCAGTGTGGTCAGTCCTTGGTACATTTGGGGCAAAGTGCCACATCTCCTGAAGCGCTTGGGAAGCGCTAAGATCATGGGTGGCATAGGGTAATAAATTTGTTAGTTGTGCACCACATTAGTGGAATGAGGGTACAGTGTAGGGATGGGTTAGTGGGAAGTTAGTGTAGGTTAATATGTTTTAAGTTAGTAAGTTTAGTTTTGTTTAAAGATTGTTAGCTTAGTTTAGTATTATGATAATTTTAAATTTTAAGATAGTTTAGACTTAGTTTTTATTTGAATTAGTATTAGATTTGTTTAATTTTAAGTTAGTAGAAATTTAATGTTAGTTTATTTGTTATTTGTTTTAAAGGTTTCAAATTTTAAAATATATTTAGTAGTTTTAGTTCAACTTAGTAAAGTTTTACTAATGAAATTTAGTTTAGATTTTGAGTTATTCAATTTTAGTTATATTTTTAATGTTTTTGTTATTTTAGAATAAATCTTAAATTTTAAATGTATTTAGTTTTAGTAAGTATAGTTAGTTTTAGTTTAGTTATGATTTACTAGTATTAAGTATGTAGTTAATTTAGATATTTGTTAATATATTAGTGTTAGTATGCTTTATTTGTGTAGAGTTTCTAAATTTAAGATATTTGAATTAATCAATAGTATTCTTTATAAGTGATTAGATTGAAAAGTAAATTTGGAAATTAGTTTTAGACTAAATAGTAAATTTAATTAATATATTTAAAGTTTTAGTGTACTTAGTGTTAGCTATGACCTTGTTTTGTTTTTAGTTAGCATTAATAGAGAAGTTTGTTAGTAATTGTTAAATTTAGATTTTAATTAAATCAATTTGAACTAAGTATAATTATGTGTATGTCTAGATGTGATATTTCTTAAAATTGGTTCTTGATTAAGAAATTTCTATTTAATTAGATTCGTACTCATTAAAATTGTTATCCAAATTTTAAATATATATTGTAAAAACATTATGTAATAACGAAACAAATGTCAATATTGATTTTATTACAAGAGTATAAATTTATCAATTTATTCCTACTCATGGTTATAAACCTAGGATATATTGTAGTGAACCTTTACTTTTCTTGCAAATCAACTCTTAAACCCTAGTGAACCTTATCATTATTATTTTAAAAAAAAAAAAAAAAATTGTGGCTTTTTGCCCTTGTATTTTTGGGCATGACAATGGAAGTCTCTAGATAACATCAATATCCCAGATAGAGAAAAATTTGAGTTGATTAGAATCTTAGGATTTAAAAAATGTCATTTTTCATCCACAGTGCAATAAACTAGTTTTTGATGGCTTGTAGACTAGAAACTAGAACACTAAGGATGGCTATAATCATAGAATTATAAAATAGCTAAGACCAAATACAAACATCTAATTGTGCCTGTATTGGTATAACAAGTGCTTACCTAAGGCATGATTATTCTCATGGCTAGCACTATAAAATGAAATCCTTATAGTTGATACATTCAAAGAAAAAAGATATGTAGGTCCATGAAGGTGCTCTTTTTGTGAAGAGAATGAAGAAAATGCAGACCACATATTATTAACCCACAAATACTCTCACCAATGCTAGAGCTAGTTACATTAAAAACTTGGATGGAACACAACAATACCAAGTCAATCCTAAGCATGTTTCAAGCATGGCATATTCAAAATAAGGACTATTTGTATGGTGGCTTGGTGGAATGCAACACCATCTATTGTCATATGGGAGTTATGGTAGGAGAGAAATAGAACCATTTAAAAAAATAAAAGGATAGGATATGAAAAACTTACTGACAAGATGGAGGCTACCATTATCAAGATTGTGAATAATACAATATTGAATATGAACAAAGTGGCAGAAAAAATTACTTGTTGGATGAGAAGATGAGAGGTAGATGGATTGGGTTTAAGATTCCTCGGTATGTTAGTTTGAGCTTCACTTGGTTTCAAGAATACTTTAATATTCTCTACTTAACAAGTCCAACCGCATGAAGATGGAAGCTCATCTGGCCTCATCCCCCTCCCCTTAACATCAATCTAAATTACACATTATCATCTAATTACATACTTCATTCATTCATTCATCCATTTATGAACTATAACATTCAATTAATACAATCACATAACATTCATTAATATAAAATAAAATTCATTAATACACAATACTAATCAAGAATTCATTAACACATAACAATATTCATTAACATTAAATAAAAAATAATATTAATACACAATATTCATAGATAATTATTTAAAACAAAGTTCTTTCATTATCCAACAAAGTTTATCAAAGAGCATTTTTAAAAAATCATTTCTTTTGTCTCTTTTTCTTAGCTCTCTTAAGAAAAAGGCTAATAGAAACATCAATATTTTTCCTAATTCTTCTCCTCTTGTGGCACAAGTAATGTCAAATTATGATTCCTCCTCGTGTTTGGAGGAGTGGGACGTTGCTGCACTAAATGGCTCAATTGCAAGAACAAGTAAATGGGTTAAATTGGCATACCCTTTTTCTTTTTTTAATTGTTACAAGTATTTAATTAAGTAGTACAACATAATGTGCATTTTTCTTACCTAACAATGTCATATCATGTACATTAACATTTTGATTTGCCGCCATGTCAACATTTTGAACATTTGGAACATGATCCACTCCTTCACCATGATGTTCAACATGCTCTAAAATATTCAAAAAAAAGTTACATGTCAAATTACAATTGAAGATGTTAGATTGCTTTCATACTTGCGTAATTAATTTCCAATAGAAAATTAATAACTCCACTAGTATAATGCATATCATGGCCTTCATCACGATCATGTTTTGTGATAGGATATGAAGGTTGTAGTGAAATATTATGTAGTCAATTTATGTTGAAAACTAACACCAAAAAAGAAATTTCTCAACTATTCAATTTGATTTACTTTTCATCTGACCAATTTACTTGTTTCTCATTTGATGCACCAAATTCTTGGGTATGGCTTTCAAATTCTTGGTGTAGGTGTGCAACAAAAAATTTATAGCCTTCCTTCAAAGAATTTTTTTTTATCTTCATCCATGATCTCTACATTGAATTCTGTGCCCTATATTTTTTGCTTAATATCATCAATTATGTATGTATGGTTTGATTAAACAAAATTGTTTGCAACATTATATAAAAAAATAAGATGAAATTCCATTTGTGCTATTTACAAGTTTAGACTAAAGATTTATATAGCCACCAAAGCCAAGTTTTTGTTGGCCAACCTTTTCTAGTCTTGCTTTTGTAGCCACTAATGTGTCTTATAGTCTATGAATAGTTTGAAACATGTTAGATTATATATTTATAAAGATCACTAATTAGTGCATGATTAAATTCTACTGAATACTATCATGAAATACCTTCTTTTTCTTTTTTTTTGGTTCATTTCCTTTATTATCAAATTGCCTTTTCTACTTTGTATCTTTTATCATTTCATTTGACTCCATCGGTGGGATCATAGGAGGATGATCATACTTTAGATTCTACTTTAGACTCCTTCTATATTAGTGCCTCATAGTCTTTATATGTCTTGATGTTCTTTTGAGAAGTAGGGTAGTGTCAAATTTTTTTTTTTCTAGAAAGGTCCTCAAATGATGTAATGAGCTAATTTTTTAATTCAAGACCCTATTCATTCCACCTTTTAAAAAAAAAAATTTATTAGATCAATAACTTAAATATAGTACAATAACTAGAAGAAAAGAAAAATATTGTAGCAATTATATGAAGCTACAAATCTTTTATAATAACAATTTAAAAGCACTTGGAAGCTTTCATAATTTTAATAGAAACATAGTTTTCTTGTTCAACAACAATGTCCCTACAAATGAACCAGTATTAGTCACACACACTGCTCTAGGAAATGGACCATCTTTAGTTGTATTGGTTTCTTTTTCTCTATCAACTAAAGGTTTATCTATTAGTGCACAAAATAGGTATGCGAGTATAAAATCCACACAACAACAAAAATTGCATAATTAGTGTTAGAGTAAGTTATTTATTACTCTAGTTGCTTTAGCTCTTTTAGGTGCATATAATTAATATTTTATATTAATTATAATGCACAAACCTAGTTTTATTTCCTTTAGGGTTTTGTTCATCTTAAAAGGTTGAACTTTTATTTTATTTTTTTCATAACTTAGAATTCATTTTCACTCTCACATTCTTGAGAACTTCTAAGCTCTACTTTTTTCAGTTTTTGGCTTCTCTTCATTGTAGGATATTTGCATGCAGGTGTTATTGAGGATCTATGAAGTTGGATTTCTCAACTTCTCCATGGTACCAAAGCTCTTGTAAATTTGTGATTTTCTAACACAACACCTTTTCCTCATGTCTACTCCTTTGAGCATCAGTTAGGCCTTCATTTCATTCAGTGGTTTCCTTGTTTTGTGCCTTTGTTTCTTTCACATTGGAGTTCCATCAGTTTGTTCATTTCTATAGGGGCTTCCTCATTTTGGTGGGGATTTGATGTCTCATCTCTCTCATGGGGGGGTTTTTTATTATTTTGATAGAGTCTCTTGAGCCATTTTCTTTCTGTTATTTTTTCATCTCTTTTTGGAGAGGGATTTTTTCCACTAGGTTTTCTCCTTTGTCTCCAGTTTATAGAGATTTCCTTGTATTGGGTACCTAATCAGGCCTTGTTGTTGGGACCCATTTTCCTACTTTCATATCTTTGCTAGGTTAGCTTCCTCCTAGGCTTTTCTTAAGGGTGGCTGTAAGAGTAAGTTATTTATTACTCTAGTTGCTTTAGCTCTTTTAGGTACATATAATTAATATTTTATATTAATTATAATGCGTAAACCTAGTTTTCTTTACTTTAGGGTTTCGTTCACCTTAAAAGGTTGAATTTTTGTATTTTTTTTTCATGATGTAGAATTCATTTTTGAACTCACATTCTTGAGAACTTATAAGCTCTTATTTTTTCACTTTTTGGCTTCTCTTCATTGCAAGATATTTGTATGCAGGTGTTCTTGAGGATCTGTGAAGTTGGTTTTCTCAACTTCTACAATTAGCACATTATGAAATTTAGCAAAGTAAGGTTTTACTAGTTGTAGTGGGCATAAATAAGGATGTTTGCATGCTCCTTATTGCTAACAATGCAACACTCAGTAATATTAGATCCCCAACTGAAAGAGGCATCCCCACTTCATCATGATGTGAAGAATACAATATTTTTAGTGAAGACATTTGCAATGGATAAAGATCAAATGAGATACTAGTTAGAAGCATCCAAAAATAAAAGTTAAGTATTACAATGTTGACAAAAAAAATAATGCTCCACTAGTTTCACTTTCAACATTAGATGTCCTATTTCAACACTAAGTAATTGCCTTCAATCAACTCAACAGTGTAATAATACTGTAACTTTTAGTAATATTGTGAAGAGAAAGTGTTACTTACATGAAGGTTGTGCGCTACAACTCTCACCATGTTCACCATGAAGTGTCATAGTTGTCACATATTCTTGTAGAAGAACACATAATCTTTTAGATCATGATCCATAAGATACTATAAAATATAAAAATCTATTGAGATTCTATTTTTTCTTGATATTAATTATTGCTTACCTTCAAAATTTGAATCTATAACCCAATTCATTTTTTAGTGCCTCATTCTCCTTTCTTGTGTCACCCTTGATGATAATGTTAACAATTTCATCATTGTATATTTATTTTAGTTTTTGGGCCATTAACATAGGGTCAGTTGATGGGGACACAACCGAAGAATAGAATGGACACAACAGAAAAAGGGAAATTGTATTAATTGAAAAATAAGCTAGTACATTCAGTGCAGAGAAAATAAACTTCAAAAAATGCCCTAAGGGCTTACAATAGCATACATGTGGAGATAATTTCTCCTTTCAGTACCTCCTCTCAAACTCCACTCTAAAACTACCTTTACAATGCCATAAATCTCCTTAAATAGACCCTGGAGGGTTAAGGACTAGGAGCACATTCTAGAAAGTGCTAGTAGGCATCCACCAACCAAATAGAAGGTTCTAGAAGGTGTGTTAGAAGTCAACGCAAATCTAGAAGAATCCAGAAATGGTAACCAAACTTTCGAGAGGCATAACTTTTGAACCATAGCTTCGATTGACGAACCGTTTACATTTTTGAAAAGCTCTCAAAGTGCTCTATAGCCCTATGGACAAGCTTCACTTGTCCTCCATTTTTTGGCCCATTTTGAGGTCATTTAATGCCCCTAACCTAAATTTGAAGCATTCTTAGGAGGTCTCCAGAACCTAAAAAACTACAATAACTTTCAAACCATGGGGCCTTTTGACCTGATTCTTTTTCTAGAATGCTCTAAATTATAATTAAATTCATCTGGCCAATTCACACCTTGTAGTTCACCAAAATAATGGCCCAATTACATGCTCCTATTTTTTCAAGATTTTCTAGCACACTGATAGTGGAACTGTGAGAGTTGGAACCTTTATTTGACCCAAATGGGTGTCCAAAAATGAAAACACATGAAATAGAAACTAAGTCTAAGTACTTTTTTTGGGTGACACAGGATTGCCCTTATACCTCTGGATACTCCTGCATCAGACACCCAGGGTAGATTGAAAAGTGACCCTGTCACTTTATGAATGGTAGAGGAAATCCCAAATGGGAAACCTCAGCTGCTGAAATCCAAGTTGAGTCCTCGATCGGTCATCCTTTCCATTTGACCAAATACTCTTCATACTGTCTTTTTTTGGTACTCCTACCCACATGATGATCTAGAATGTCTCCTATCTCCTCCTTCTTAGAAGCAGGAATTAGACATGGCTCTAACACGAGCTCCTCGTCTGCACCATCATCATGATACTCTGTTAAATCTTCAATGTTGAAAATGGGAGAAATGTAAATACCATCTGGCAGCTCCACCTCATATGCATTTCCTTAGTCATGTTTCTTCAAAACTTTGCAGGGGCCAAATTTCTTCATTTTCATCTTGTTGTAAGTACCGGCTGGAAATCTTTCTTTTTGTAAGTGCACCATGACTAGATCCCCTACTTGGAATTCCTTATGTCTTCTCCTTTTATCAGCCCTAGCTTTATACTCTTGATTCATCTTGGTAATGTGTGCCTGAACCTTCTCATGTAGACTCTTGATATGTTCAACAAATTCTTTCGCTTCAGCACTTGTCCTCTCCCCTTGCTCTATCTTCCTCAATTCTGGTGCAGTCCTTGGGCTATTCCCATATACAATTTGGAATGGTGATTTTCTAGTAATCCTATTTATAGAGTTATTGTAAGAAAACTCTTCTTGTGATAGAATCAAATCCCATCCCTTGGACTTATCCCCAACTAAACATCTTAGCAAATTCCCCAGACTTCTATTTACCACTTCTATTTGACTGTCAGTCTGCGGGTGATGCATGGAACTGAATGTTAGGTCTATTCTCAACTTCTTCCACAATTTCCTCTAGAAATACCCCACAAATTTAGTATCTCTATTAGAAAATATGCTCCTTGGAAGTCCATGTAGTCTTACCACCTCTTTGAAAAATAAGTCTGCAATATGGACATCATCATGAGTTTTCTGGCATGGAATGAAATGTGCCATTTTTGAGAACTTACCAACCACCACGAATACTGAGTCATTACCCCTTTGTGTCCTTGGCAATCCAAGAACAAAATCCATACTTATGTCCTCCTATGGCCTTGATGGAACAGACAATGGCTGATATAGGCCAATATTGTGACTAAACCCCTTGGCAACTTGACAAACCTATTAACTCTGTACAAACTTCTTCACATCTTGTGAAATTTGAGGCCAAAAATAATGTTCTCTAAGAATGAAAATGGTCTTATCTTGACCAAAATGTCTTTCCATCGCTCCACTATGTTTCTCCTTAATCAGATTTTCCCTCATGGAACTCCTTGGAATGCACAATTGACTACCTTTGAACAACATGCCATCCTAAATCAAATAGTCTAATCACTTGGTTCTATCTACAACAACAGGTTCTTTACAAGATTTCCATGCTTCAACAAAATTAGGATCCTCGGGGTACAAATTCTTGAGTTCATCAAACCCAACTACTTCAACCTGCATTATTGTAAGTAACAACTGTCCTGCATTATTCAAGAAGTTTGTCAAACACCCCATAGGTCAAAAAAAAGTTTAAAATCATCATTGCAATCTAAATGGCCAACGAAGCTTAATGCCAACAAGAAAAACAAAGAAAGATTGGAGTTATTCCCTATAAATTGCTTGTCCTTGAGAAATTGTACATTTATATATAATAAAATCTACCTTCTCTACCATGCAACATCCTCCACAAGTATGTTTCTCCAGTGCACCGAATTCTCTCTAATGAACCTCTTCCTCAAAGCACACTCCATGTAATATAGGGACATGTCCTAGGCTTATTTGACCCATCCTAGAAAAAGGGCCATAAGAATGCCAAAGTTGTAGTATTAATGCTTTAGTTTTGATAATTTCCTTGAATTTAACTATCATGTGAACTCTCAATTTAATGAAAAGTCTTTTGGTCTTGCTTTGTTTTTGAAATTTTATGGCTCATTTGGAAGTTTAGAAATGATGATTTTTTCCATGGAAGGGATAGAGCTCTTACTAAGGCACTGAGGAGATTCATTTTCACAAGGTTGATGTGCACATCATAGTTTTAGATTACAGCAAAAGAAACTTTTGAAGGGACAAAAATAAATAAATATAAGCATTAAAGCACCACCATGTTTTACAAGGACTTCAAACCTAAATTTTAGAACATCAAAACCAAGTTCTATAGGGACCTAAAACCAAAAGTTTAACCCATGAAAAGTGACTAGGTTTTACAAGGACCTAGAAAATAGAATTTAAACAAGCTAGAAAGAAAAAAAAAAAGAATAGAAAAATCACCCAGACCAAAAACCAACACACCCACTCTACAACCAACACCGAAAACAACTCTTTGATAATGTTGGCCACCTCTTTACCTGCTTTTGTAGTACTCTAGATAATGTTAGCTAGAGTAAGAATAGGATCCTTAAGAGCCTCAACAAAATTTTTCCTTGTTCTCTACCTAGTTTTCTTACTAGGTCTGCCTAGACTCCCTATCCCTATATTACTAGGAGACATTATCTCCTCATTACTCTTCTTACCTAGACTGACCACCATATCACATAGACTAGAAGTGACCTGTTCCATTTTTTTACCACTTTTCTTTATAAGGTAATGAAGCTCCTACTTATATTCTTTAAGCTTATTAGGGATGTTACCAATTTACACTTTCATCTAGGTTCTCCTAGTGTTTTCAACCATATCTTTCTACATAATCCCCATTTTCTTCTTGAGAACCATTATTTTATTATATAACCATAAATCACTTTGAAGAGAAGTCTTTTCTTTAAGCTTAGTAGTGTGAAGAAAGGAAAGTTTAGCATCCTAAGAGTCATCCCTCCCATCAACCACATCCTAGGCTCAAAACCAACCGTAGTGGTCATAGTATTGATCTGGGTATTAGTATTAATATCCAAATTCTCCATCCTTTCCTTATTTTCTTCTTTACTCTAGCTATTACCCTTACCCATAGGGCCTTTATCTTCAATATCCTTACCTGTATCTTGCTCCATTTTCT
The DNA here is from genome assembly GCA_028749045.1 of Cupressus sempervirens. Taxonomy (NCBI): domain Eukaryota; kingdom Viridiplantae; phylum Streptophyta; class Pinopsida; order Cupressales; family Cupressaceae; genus Cupressus; species Cupressus sempervirens. The sequence continues at coordinate 74,035,235 of CM053791.1, forward strand.
CCTCACTAACATTATGATAAGGGTGATCACTCTATTTTTCAGCATCCTCCTCGAGGGCTTCCAACACAACATTTGAGTCTATATTTCTATCCTTTCTACCTTCCACATTGTCTTTATTAGTAGACACCCCTTTACCCCTCGAGTAACCATTCAAGTTAGAACTAATATCCCCCATTTCTATTTTCTCATCATTATCCAAATTCTCAAATTTAGTAATTTCCTCAACATGTTTCTTTGTCCTCTCCCATTTGAAAACCTTCTTGCTATCACTAAACCCTTTTTCTACCTTTATTCTCTTAAAGTGGGGATCATTACCAAACCCTTTCCTTTTCTCAAGAACTAGAGAGGGATTTATAGTCTTAGTTTTACAAAAGCTTTTGATAAGTAAAATTAAACATTCATGAAACACAAGATGGGACTCTTTCTTCCTATGTGCATAAAAGATTAGAAGCAAAGATTATTTTAGAAAAAATAGAAAGGAAATCCTATCTTTGTGCCTAAAATTGTTTACGAAAGAAAAATGAAATTTATGGACTCTCTTAGCCCTACCATTAAGAATAAAATACTCATGCATACATGACATCACATCCCTCCGAATAACTTTCATTTGATTTAGTGTGTAAAAGTCCCCTTTTTTCTCCAAATTGTTCTCTTCAACTTTTACCTTTGGAAATTTATTGAAAGTTTCATTAGAGAAACTAGTCTACTTGCTAAATTTAATCTCTTCCATATGATGCCCCATAACCTCAACAATAAAATTTTCAGTCAATTTTATTATGATCCCATGCAAAGTAACCCTATCTTCAAACCAATTTTTAAATAAGGCTTCCATAATGTGAGGTTTATACCCATGGAGTCTCCTAATGTAAGTCATCACTTTACCTTTCTACAAAATCTCCCACACAAAGGCCTTAGCCTTCCAAATACTACAATTGCTTAGCTCTTGCTTTCTTGGTTCCCTACCCATCTTAGAAACCTAATTTTCTCTGCAAGACACTAGAGTAGTGAAAACTAGAAAAGTTAATAAACTATTGAAGATTAACAAGGAGGTAACGACCTTACTTATGTGCAAAACACAAGTCATTATAGCACTAAGTTACTTCGTAGGGAATCTCAAACTATCCTCCATAAACCCACTACTCTTTTTCATAAATTTTCCAATCTTAGGAAATCTTTCCTTCTCTAGCATGTGTCCTATCATAATTAACAATCACCATCTACTCCACATCCTTGCATAGGTCAGCATGTCACCTTAACTTTTGTTCTTGGTAGACAACTTGGTAGGAAATCCAATTGACAATTGAATTACCCTCTCAAAACATATGAGAGAATATTACATTATCAAAAATTTTAATAAGGTTTTTTATTTCCATAATACTTCCTTCAATAGTCCAAGTAACCAAATTATTGATATTGATCATATTAATAATGTTAAGAAAATCTCCTTCCATAAAAGATTATGATAACCAGTTTCCACGACTAAGATAACTAGTTTCCACGACTAACCTCATAGTATATAGCACTATCATTTCTTCAGCTTTATGGCTAGTTAAAATCCCAATAGGGATGGTAATATCATAAATAATTCTACTAGTATGGTCCTTCAAAACCCCTCCACAACTAGCTTTTTCAGGATTTCCTTTAGTAGCACCATCAAAGTTACCTTTAATCCAACCCATAGGAGGAGATTCCCATTTAACATTCTACCTCTGATCCTCAATTTTGGTTTTATAGCCTTTAATTAGTGTGGGATTGCTGATTTGGATATCATCACTAAGTTGTTGATCTTAGAATGGTTTTGAGAATTGAGTGTCAACACAAGTAACCTATTTGCTAAGTTCATGCCAAGCTAGCAACATATGCTAAGTATAATATGTACAAGTGTATAGTTGCAATAAGTGTCAAGCCAAAAATATAGTAACTATTGAGTCACTTAGATGCTGAGTAGAAAAATAGTGTCAAGAAAGTATATGTATCGAGTGAACAATAGATGTCAAGCATAGTCAGGTGCCAAGAAACATATAATTTTAGTATGTGGATAGCAATAGTTTTATCAAGTGTTGAGTTACACAGTATTGACATAGTAGTTTGTGCCTTCACAAACTAAGATGTAAACCATTTTGCATGCCAGCTTATGGATACATCTCAAAGCTTAGAGATAAGATCAAATCTATTTGATTCCCTATGTAATCAACATGCAACCAATCAAAAAAATGAAATGATAAGAGGCAAAAAGATTGAATCTCATTCGTAGATTCATAGCTAACCCTAAGTCATGAAATCTTCATAAGGAGATCCAAGCCTCATAATTCATATAGATAGAGAGACTAACTGTGAGTGAATAATAGAGAGAAGAAGGGGAAAATTGATTCAAGGTGACTTAGTAGAGTAGAAGAATTACAATATCAGTTAGAAAAACAAAGGATTAGCATTACAATAGCTTAATATCAATTAAGTTAAGATCAGATCGAATAGAACAAGGATCTAAAATCAACAATATTAGATTGTAAGTGATCAAATCAAAACATTCTACTATGCTCTCTAACAATTGTATTAGTATAATGAAATCCTATGGACTTAGGTTGGTTTAATAACCATTGTATAAATCCTTTAATAGGGTTGCATTCCAAGTGAATGTCTTGTAAATCCTTTAGATAGGTACAGTTCTAACAGGGTGTAAAAGCCTTTAACAGGGCAGGCCTTTCATAGGGCAGACCATGGCTAATGGTCAAACATTGTAACCTTCAAAAGTTACATTGTTTTTGTAGTAGTAAGTTGTGGTGTCATCCCCACTCTAGTTTTACCTTCTCATTTTGGAGGGTTTCTAGGTGATCAAGTCTAGTGTTAAGTGTTTGCATGCATGCCTTTACTTTCATGTTATTTAAATATGTTTCATGCATGTATTGATTTAAGTTAAAAGTTTTAAAGGTTATAGTTTAGTACTTCTAATATATACTTCCCACTTGTAAATTTCAAAAATTGATATCAAAGCTAAGTTCTCATCAGGAGAAGCCTTACAACATAGAGAAAAAGATCTAAAGATGGAGGTCTAAAAACTAGGAAAGATTATAGAGAACCAAAGAATTGAGATTCAACTCATTTTGCACTCACTGGAAGAAGCTAGAGAAGAATTGAGAAAATCCTTAAAGAGAAGAAGGACATTGCTATTGCAGAAAATGATACTTAATACAAAGAGATTGGCACTACTAAGTTCTTTGCTAGTGATGACTCAAATGAGTTTGATGTAGTGATAGCATATCTAATGGAGAAGAATAGAGCTCAAGTAGAAGAGACCAAAAATCTCAAGATTAAGCAAGAATCACAAGCCGTGATGCTATGTGAAGTAACTAAATAGAAGAAGAGAGTCATTGAAGACAAGTTCATGATAGAAGATGACAAGAGAAACCTAGCCAACAGAGTAGAAGAAAAGTCAATTGAGCTTGCCAAAATTTCCAAAATGTAGTTGAATACCCTAAATCAAATGATGAATGTTCATCATGAGCTAAATGTTAAAGACATTGAGATCACCAAACTGAAGATGTAGAATGCATAATTGTAAAATGATCTAAGGAGAGAAAGATAAATTGTAGAGAGCTTCAACAAACCCATTGAAGCCATCAAGTACTTTGAGCAACTACTGAGATCTCCTAGATCTAGCAATGACACATCAGGACTAGGATACACCAACACTGAAGAAGGATAATCATCCTAGACTGCTAAAGAAAGAAGTGACAAAGGTAAGAATTCCAAACCCACTTTTCATTTTTGTGGTAATAAAGGGCATAGTGTTAATGTGTGTAGGAGAAAAATACAAATCAACATGAAAAACCTAAAAACATGAGTCACTATCATCAATGCAATAAGCAAGGTCATCAAGCATATGAATGCAAGACAAGAACCATGCATGCACAAAGATTTGAAGGTCATTGTTACAACTGTCAAAAGTATGGACATAGAGCCTTTAAATGTAGATCTAAGCCTATGTGGTCACAAAACAAACCAACAAAGACAAAAGGTCATGGACACCACTACAATTGGGAATACAACACTAGGAAAAGATGTCACTATTTTCAAGAGTATGGACACATCCATGAAAACTACATAAAAACACATTTCAATGGAAATTACAATGGATGGTTAAGTCAAACCACATGCTTTAGCTCTTTGAAGACTAGTCATATCAACAAGTATTGCCCAACAAGGTCAAAGGCACCCAATTTTGAGTTCAACAAAGGAAAAGGGAAAGTGGATGTTGAAGACATTAGAGGAAAGATGAATAAGACATGGAAGAAAAGAGATGGAGGAAGCACATCTGATAGAGTGATCACTTCACCTAAAAGCTAAAGTGCTCACACGTCATCAAGCTAAGTAGAAGGAGGAATGTGGGACTAATATATAGATGCTTTATAATACATCAATTCCAAAATAAATAAGCACTAAAAAGAATAAATCAATATAAATAAAGATGCAAGGTTAAACACTCAACTTTTCATCCTACTACCACATGTGACATGTCTTCTTTAGCTATCAATTAAAATTCTAGTGTGTGTCAAGTTCTTAGCCAAGACTAGTTGGAGCTGAGTGAGTAGTTGTTGCCAAGAAAAATTAATGTTAGTTGCTGCCAAGCAAAATTAATGTTAGTTACTGCTGAGTAAGGGTAACTCTATAGCTTCCAAGTGAAGTGGAATTGATGTTCAGCAATACAAAAATTACATGAAGAACTAAGTTAATAGTTGTATGCACACTAAGTATTAAATGTTGTGTATTGAAGGGTATAAGATCAATTTTTTTTTATCATTTTTCATTATTTGAACATAGAGAAAAGATCAAGTAGAGAAGAGGAGTGATCTCTATGTAGAGAAAAAATAATTTGCATTGATTTCAACAAAAATCAAGCATCATTTTGTTGGTCTAAAGTATTTCTCAAGTGTTGAGATACATTGTCTCAAACTTTGTTAAACCCTAGTTTGCAAAAATGCCATCTAGCTTCACAAACCTTAGCATAAGGAATCCTTCAAAGTTTAGCTAGTCAGTAAGGAAGTTGAACAACCAAGTCTTAGACATATACTAGAGGTTGCATATAAGAATGACCTAGTAGGGGCATTATCCATCATTCCACCAAAGGTTGTTATGGTTCAAGATGTTAGAAAATGCTACAACTACAAAGTTGGAGGGATTGGTGATATGGGGATTCACCAAGCATATGATAAACTATGTGAGAACAAAGTGTTGAAAGAAGAATTCAACATTGTTGAGAGAAAGGGACTAATGGGTGCCCTAGATTTCCCTACAGTCTTCAAAATAGAGTGGATTAGAATAGTTTTGAGTAGAATCCATGATGGATTCTTTTGGCTCGAATGAGGGCCTATCAAAATAGAAAAGATAATCATACATAGGGTCATAAGTTGTCCAACCCTAGATTGGCCAAAGACCCTAAGAAGTGACTCCAAGGAAATCACTGAGAAAAACATAGGGGTACAATGGAATAAAAAATTAATGACCATAGAAACCATCAAAGATTCACTCATAGAGTTGTTAGTAAGCGTCATATCACATAAATTCTACTAGTCAAACCAATTGAATGGTGTGCCATGCATCATAGTAGATTTAGCTACAAAATTATAAAGAAAGATCATACATATGATCTAGTAGAACTACAACTGCAACAAATTATGGAGAATTTTGGAGCAATAGGAAGATCCAAAAGTGGTCAGTGTAAGTTTGGTTCCATACTAATATGCATATTTTTCTATGTTCAAAATGAATTTCCCTCATTTGGTAAAATAGAATGGAAGACCAATAGGTCTATCACTATATAGATAAATGAGTACATAGAGTAGATGGGAGCAATTTTGAAAACATATTGACTAGCTATTTTGAGGACTTTAAGAAGTCTATGAAGCAAAGACTAAGAATCTCTATTTCCCTAGTAGAGAAGCACATTAATGATATTTTCTTTCTAGTTGACATTGATTATACTTTTATACAAAAATAAGTACCAAGATTTAGATGGCTAAGGCCACTAGGATATGAGATAAACATTGATGAGCCATCAGCAGCAATCATAACATTGCTTTCAGAGGAAATTGATAAAATAGCAAAATTTTTTGGCACTTATGATGTTGTGAAATAAAAAGTTGAAGTGGAACTCAAAATGACATCAAAACTCAAAAAGAAAGATAAGTTGGTCAAAATACTCAAGGCCAAATTTGGAGAGGGAGCTATAGAAGAAGAGGAAGATGATGAAGATGAAGAAGATGAAGAAGAACAAGGCCAAGAACCACTTGCCTTGACACAAGGCATTGGTGAAGATGAAGAGGAAGAAGGTGCTAAGGAGAAACAAGCTAAGGAAGTAGCAACTAAATTAGAGCCCAAGAAAAGAAAGGCAAAGACTTAGCCTACTAGTCATCCTAAGGGGAAAAAAGTTATGAAACCAAGCCTTGCAAAGCCTACTACACTAGCTACAAGAGCTAGCAAAAGGGCCACAACCAAAAAGGATAAGGAAGAAGAAAAGAAGAAGGCTACTAAGCAACAAGGTCTAGTTAAAAATAAATTAAAAAGAAAATATGTTGCTTAACCTGACTCTAATGAAGAAAGGACCAAGTTAGAAGACACAAGATAATTTATAGTGGTAACTCATGCATCTAAATATAATTTACAAAACATTTGTGACAATGTTAAGGATAATGTAGACTTAAGTGGCTTGAATAACATTGACTTTAGTAAGTTAAGTAGGGAAGAATGAAACATGGTTGAAGAATCAATCTATACCATGATGGCTAAGTCCAAAAACATCCCACTTGAACTTGATAATTGAATTCCCAAAGATTTATATTCTATTATTGAAAATAAATGGCATTATTGCCTTAACATGGAGAAAGAAATAAGAGAGTCTACATTGGCTCTAGTAATGTCAGAGCTAATAATGGAACAGATTACCAAGGCTAACAAGAAGCATGGGAGAAAATTTTCTCCCAAATATAGAGCCTTCAACATTCTCCAAAACAAAATTGAAGATGTTCTTAATAACTCCACTAAGATTTGGAAGTTGATATATGGATTGACAACTGTCAAGCAAGGAGAAGATGATCCCTTTCAGGGAAAGAATCATGAGGAAGAGGAGGAGAATGACAAAGAAGAAGAAATTGATAAAGAAAAAGGTGATAGCACAGTGGAGGAGACTCAACAACAAAAAGATGAAGTAACAATAGTTGAGGAGAAACAAACAAAATAGAGTATGCTAGACACACAGCTCCCACCTTTGAGCCCTCCACATGACACCTCTACACTTGTAGATACAATAACTATAAAGGATGTTCCTGACAACTCTAGTCATAAAATAAATTGATTTACTATAGAGGATCTTAAGAATATCCTTGACCAATTGACTTTACAAGCTCAACTATGCAATAACCCTCTATTGGTCAATGTAGATGAATTGCAAAAAGCTATAGTTGACTTAACAAGGGATAAGGTGAATCCACAAGAACCACCTTTTTTCATCCCTTTAGCTAGAAGCGGAAAACCTACAAAGAAAACATCAATAAACACATCTACAAAGATTGACTCCACAGTTAAAGTGATGAGAATTGAGCACAAGACTCAAAATATAGAGGAGAAAGATCCCACAAAGGAACAAACATGACAGATAGATATTTTTGCCCCTATTGTACAAGCACAAGGTGCACCAGCTCAAATAATTATTATTGATAAAGACAAATTAGAGGAGTACAAGGAAAGTCTAAAGGAAAAGGAGTAGGAAGCAATTCAAACATTGGTAAATCTACCAACTACTGGGACTCCTACAAGAATTCTTCAAAAGTTCAACACCGAGTTTATGCCACTACAAATCTCTACACCAGGTTCAAGCTCAATAAAAATTGCAAGGGTACTTCACTATAGAGACCCTACATTGGATGAGGAGATAGTAATTCCAAAATATGAATATGAAAACATTACACTAGAATAAATAAATATAATGCATGAGGCATTTGAAAGGAAGAAGAAGCAGGAGATATTCAGAAATGAGTACAAAAAAAAGCAAGCACTACATGACATCAAGGCCATCTTCTTAGATGCCTTCAACTTGCAACAACCTAATGCAAAAAAACAAATATTAGAACAATTGTCAAATATTGTTGAACAAGCAACAAATGAAGACTAGGATGCCAATGTTAAATTAATGGAATGGTTAGAGAAGAAATTTTAAGAAAATGTCAATGAAAACATATCTAGTGAAATATCACTATCACAAGTAGAGATGGCTAAAAAAATTGAGAAGGTGAAGAAAATACTTGAGAATATATCCTCACTGTACACCAAATTGTATGATCCATCAACTTTTACACAAGAAACCAGCCAAAGGATATTGAGCTTGGAAAGAAATTTGAAAATATCTAGCATGCAATTGCCAAAAGATCTAGCTCAAAGTGAGAAGTACTTCCATACAATGCTTCACACTCAAAAGGAACTAGCTATACTAATAGCATAAGAGGCTAATACTAGAGCCAAATTAATTCAAATACAAGCTTCCCTAACCCCACACATGGAGATTCTATAAAAGAAACTAGCCTATACAGAAAATGTATTGAAGAAAGATCATAATATTTCAACATTAGATGGCTTAGTTCATCTTTCACTAGAGACAACAATACAAATTAAATCCCTAGAAGTTTCTATACAAAACTAGGATGCTGCTCTAAAGATTGTCATGAAGTAAATAAAACCTTTCTAGATAAATAAAATGTATAGACCCTTTGACATAAGTGTCAAAAAGGGGGAGATAAAAGAAAGGGGGAGACAATCTTCAAAGAGAGACATGTGAAAGAGAAGAGCAAAAAAAAGGGGGAGTGAACAAAAGGGGGAAGATAAAAGTGTCAGTGTAAATAAGTATTTACTATTTAAACTTTACTTAAGTTTACTTAGGTTAATGCATATTTTATTATTTATTTATTAGTCACCTAGGAGTATGTGTACTCTTGTGAGTTGTCATATTAACAATATAGGAGTTAGAACTTTATTTGAGCACATGGTGTCTACAACATTTACATACATGAGACATCTCATCATGCTTATCCTTTTATTGTGGAGGATATGTGCTTAGTTGTCATGCTTATCTCCCAGTACATTATAAACACATTCTAGATGCATCTTAGATGCCTTTATATGCAGGCTCTCCTAGTGTATATGTACATGCTTACGTGCTTTTGACATGATAGTGAGTATTCTCATATTGATCATACTCTTGGTCTAATATTGTGCTTGTTCTTGTGCTCCTTGATCTTGGGTGATTTTTTCTCTGAGACAAATTCTTACATGGTATCATAGCTCAGGAAGATTCTCTACACATAGTCATTTGAGACCATTATTGATTTAGCACCTTAACCCAAATCCAAAGAATCTATAGAAATTAGGAGCATCTAGACCCAAATTGGACCTCACCATTGTGTCTGAAATGTCAATTTGGTGAACTAACTATAAATTTTCCTATGTTGGGTAATAGTCAAAATTGAGGCAAATTTTGTTTTGCAAACCAGCAACCTGAAGGCCTGATTTACAAAATTAGTATGATCATTTCATATATGTACATTTAATTTTCAGATCTACAATTAGTTTTCATTTTCCTCTCTACAATTTATTTTTTGATCTGCACTTATTTTTGGAAAAATTGGCCATTAGGCCTATAGGAGAGATATTTTGTAGGTGAAAATTGAAGCTTGCTAGTGTAAACTAGATATTTGCATCACATTCAAAATGTCAAAAAACCCCCAAATTGAATTTTGTTTCATCAAAATTGGACATCTAAGGCAAAATCTAGAGCCATTTTATTTTTGGAGGTGTAGCAACGATTCAGGAAAAATAACAATGGTGATTTTCAAACAGTGATATCTCCCTCATACTGACTCATTTTTTGGAGCAATTTTTTTGTTTTAGGGTAGGATTTTGTGATCTACACATTGGTGTAGTTGGTATGAGATCTTTGTTTCAAAATTTTTTTACAAATCACAAATCCCTATTTTTGCCACTTCAAATGCTTATTAGGGGCACATCTAGACTCCAAATTAGGTTCCGTTCTTCTTTAAAGTGCATTTTTTTTAATCTACTTTACAGATCTATAATTAGATTATAGATTCTTATCACAAGGATTAACTTTGACCCTCCTATCCATTCTCTACATGATTGATCCTCATAAGTTGAAGTGATTGTCGATACTTATGAACAATAGTTGCAGAGGGTTTCTTCATTAGTTGAGGAGATAGATAGTTCTTTGAAATAGTTCTTTAGATAGTTAAGTAGGTTTTAGAGACTAAACTTATCTATGGGATTCTCTCCACACATAGGGAAAGTATCTCACTTGTACCCTTGCCATTGTTTCTTCCAAAGGGGAGGAACATCACTCAATAGTCATGGATCAACTTCTACATTGGAGCATTTCTCACTAATTGGCACACTACTTTTAGGTGGGGGACTATCTTGTCTCTTTCTTCTTCTCTTTTATTGGGGGGGGGGGGGGGTGTGGGGGGACTTTTTCCTCTTATGGGTTTTTTCCTTCTCATAATTCTCTTTTTTAAATACTTTATGTATGTTGTAACAGGGGGTTCTAGATTACTCCATCCATCCATACATCTTTTTATCTCTCTTTTTGAGGCAGGGTTTTTCCCATGAGGCTTTCCCTCTTTCTCTACTTTATGAGAGATTGCATTTTTCATTATGTACATGGGTACCTAACATGGCCTAGTAACCGAGATCCATCATGCATTTCATTTTCGATTATGTAAGCTTAAGGGCATTCCCCTAAGTTGTACTTAAGGGGAGGTTTTGGTGTAAATAATTATTTACTATTTACAAATTACTTAAGTTTACTTAGGTTAATGCATATTTTTTTATTTTTTTATTAGTCACCTAAGATTATGCGTACTTTTGTGAGTCATCATGTTGACAACACAAGAGTTAGCACTCTAATTATGTCATGGTTGTTAAAACATAGGAGTAAGCACTTTATTTGAGCACATGGTGTCTACAACATCTACATACATGAAACACCTCATCATGCTTATCCTCTTATTATGGAGGATATGTGCTTAGTTGTCATGCTTATCTCCTAGTACATTCTAGACACATTCTAGATGCATCTTAGAGGCCTTTATATATAGGCTCTCCTAGTGTATATGCACATGCTTAGATGCTTCTGACATAATAGTGAGCACTTTCATATTGATCATACTCTTGGTATACTATTTTCCTTGTTCTTGTGCTCCTTGATCTTGGGTGAATTTTTCTCTAAAGAAACTTCTTACATGGTATCAGAGCTATGCCAAATTCTTACAAAAAGGGGGAGACAATCTACAAGGGGAGACATTTGAAAGAGAAGAGCAAACAAAAGGGGGAGTGAACATTAGAAAAGCAAAAAATAGGGCATATGAGACAAAAAGTATCAACATGAGGCAAATCCACTTAAAGGATATTTTGGATATAGAAAAAGGCACATGAACTCAAGGGGAGATACAAAATTTTGAGGTATATAGTCCTTCACAAAATTTTAAACAATTTTAAAATTTTGTATATATGTCAAACTATAATTGTATTATACTCAAGGGATATAGACACATCATGTATAGTTAAGAATTTTTGACACTCATGTCAAAGCGGGAGATTGTTGATCTCAAAATGGTTTTGGAAATTGAGTGTCAACACACTTAAGTTATTTTCTAGGTTCATGTCGAGCTATCAACATCTGTGAAGTATAATATGTACAAGTGTTGTATTGTAATAAGTGTTGAGCCAATAATATAGTAAGTTTTGAGTCACTTAGATGTCGAGCAAACGGATAGTGTCGAGAAAGTATATGTGCTACGTGAATAGTAGATGCCGAGAAAATATATTTGCTGAGTGAACAGTAGATGTCAAGCATATTTAGGTGCTGAGCTAAAAAAAATTTCAATATGTAAACCAAAATAAGATGTAAACCATTTTATATGCTAGCTAATGGATAGATCTCAAGTCTTAGAGATAAGATCAAATCTATTTGATTCCCTATGTAATCAAAATGCAACCAATAAGAAAAATTGAATGGTAAAGAGCAAAAAAGATTGATATTAGTTGTAGATTTATACCTAACCCTAAGTCATGAAATCTTCATAAGGATATTGAAGCCTTATAATTCATACTGCTAGAGTGATTAACTGTGAGTGAAAAACAGAGAGAAGGGGTGAATCAATTCAAGGTGACTTAGTAGAGTAGAAGAATTGCAATATTAGTTAGCAAAACAAAGGATCAACATTACAATAGCTTCATATCAAATTAGTTAGGATTAGATCAAATAGAACAAGGATCTAAAATTAGTAATATTAGATTGTAAGTGATCAGATCGAAACATTCTACTATACTCTCTAAAATTCTATTAGTAGAATGAAATCCTATGGACTTAGGTTTGTTTAACAACCATTTTATAAATCCTTTAACAAGGTCACATTCCCAGTGAATTTCTTGTAAATCCTTTAGATAGGTACACTTCTAATAGGGTGTAAAAGCCTTTAATAGTGTAGGCCTTTCATAGGGAAGACCATGGTTCATGGTCAAAAATTGTAACCTTGACAAGTTACATTATTGCTGCAATAGTAAGTTGTGGTTGTCATCCCCACCCCTATTTTACCTTCTCATTCTGGAGGATTTTTAGGTGATCAAATTTGGTGTTAAGTGTTTGCATGCATGCTTTTACTTTCATGTTATTTAAATATGTTTCATGCATGTATTTATTTAAGTTAATAGTTTTAAAGGTTAAAGTTTAGTATTTCTAATTCACCACCCACCCTCTCAGAAGTATACCTCCCACTTGTAAATTCCAACATAAGTTTTATGTGAGAATTAAAGTTTTCCTTGATAACTCTAATTATATTATGATGAAATAACCACTCATGAATTTATATGTCTCTACAAGTTATATTATTTCTTTCTTTCTAGATTCCCTATCAGAGATGGGGTAGAGTTAGTTTCCATAAAAAACTAATATTAACCTCCTTAGATGGACATGTCCAACTCTAGAAGAATTGAGCAATATTATTATGTTGTACCCAATCTAAGTTTTAGTAGTTAAGAATGTAACTCCACATATTTTGACTATAATTGAAATTTAAGAAAAGATGATTTCTATCCTCAGAGTCCTCTTTACATAGGCTATGAATGTTAATGACATAAGCCCGTCTTTTCTACAAATTGTCCAATGTTAAAATTTTGTTTTGAAGCAAGATCAAGAAAAAATGTTTATTTTAGGAAAAAGATCTTTAATCCAAGACTTAGTCCATAAAGGTCTAAATCCCTTTTCCTCAGTTCTAAAAATAGAGGATACTTTAAAACAACCTCTTGATTCAAAACCCCAAACCATTTTATCTTCACTATGTGGATAAAGGCTAAAGGCATTCAAGATTAACTGAATACTATAAAAAGCCATATTACTTTCAACAAGGTTAACCTATTCATTATTAATCCATTAATTCTCCATGAGAATACCAAAGTGTGTTTACATATGTCAACAAGAGTTCTATCCTCATCATCCTCAATCATTGGATGATCTAGAATCCATACATCATTCTAGAACCTAATCTTTCACCCATTACCCACTTTCCAAAAACAACCTTTGATTAAAATATTTTTAGCTCCTTACATAGTTCCAAAAATAGTAGAAGGAGATAAAACATTAGGATAAGAAAGAAAATTAGACAAAGAAGGAGCATCAAAGAGGTATTTATGTTTCCAAATAGTACTCCACTTCTTATTGTCATGATAAACTCTCCAACCCTACCTAGCAAGAAGTGATTTTTTTATACATCTAATAGATGTGATCCCTAGACCACCATCTATTTTAGGCTTACAAATTTAATCCCAATAAATTAAATCCATTCTCATCTTATCCTCAGAACAAAACTAGACAAAGTTCCTTTATATTTTTTCAATAGAATCAACATATTTAACTAGATCCTAAAGAGACTCAAAGCATATGTCAAAATGCTTTGGAGACAAGCCTTGACAATAGTAACTTTACCAACTTGACTTACCTTTCCATCCTACCAATTTCTTATTGAATTTTTAATAAGATCCTCCCAAAAAGAATTTGAGAGATTAGGCCCTAGAGGGAGACCTAGATAAATACAAGGAAAGGACTCTATGATGCAACTAATAATATTAGCAATCTTACTATGTCTAGAAATAGGGGTATTGATAAAATACAAAGAGCTCTTATTCCAGTTGATTAGTTGACTTGATGTAGAAGAATAGAGGTTAAGGGCCATTTTGAGATTCCTTTCTTCCCTAACCTCAACTTTTCCTAGAAAAAATTGTATTGTCCACAAATTGTTCATGGGAACAAATAAGAGGATGAGAAGAGGGCCACAAATATTTGATTTCTCCTAGAGAAACCAACTTCCCAATATATCTAGCCAAGAAATCAACCATAATAGTGACTATGATAGGAGATAAAGGATCTCACTATCCCAACCCACTAGTAGGTTTAAAGAACTTTGAGGAACATCCATTAACCAAAACAACAATCATAGTAGTAGAGAGCATCTAAAAAATTAGCTTCACCGCATTGACACTAAAACCAAAAGATAATAAGATCTTATGAAGAAAGAACCATTCACCTCTATCATAGGATTTAACAATATCAACTTTCATAATAAAGCCCTAAATACTAGAAAGAGATAAAGAGTGGATATTCTGATGCACTTATATAATAGAATTAAGGATTTATCTACCAAGAACAAAACCATTCTGTTGGTCAAAAATAAAATAAGGTGGTAGAAGCAACAACCTTAAAGTTAGGACTTTTGAAATAATTTTATAAAAAGAATTACATAAACTGATAGGCTTGAATTGATCCAGAGACTCAACACCAACCTTCTTTGGAATAGGGCATAAGAAAGTTGAATTAATTTCCTTAACATCCTTTTAGCCCCAAAAAATTCTTTAACAACATTGCACACATTTTTCCCAACCAGATTCAATTCCATCTAGAAAAAAAACCATAGCAAAACCATCTGATCTTGGTGATTTATCCCCACCTAATGAGAAAACAACCTTATAAATTTCCTCTTCCCTAAGGATAGAGCACAACATTCTATTTTTCTCTTTAATAACCAAAGAAGGAATAACATCCAACAACTTTTCCTAATGAGTCAAGTTAATATTAGGATCTAAGGACATAAAAGAATTGATAAAGGAGACCATTTCCTTTGAGATTTCCTTTTCCTTAGTTAACTTCAAACTACCTTTACTAAGACATGAAATATAGTTTTTAGCTCTATGTTTTAAAGTAAATAAATGATTTTTTTAATTTTTTCTATCACCTTCATCTAGCCAAATAGATTTGGATCTCTACCTCTAGTAAATTTATTCTTTAGCAACAATATCATGATACTTCACCATCTTCTCATTTTATCCCATCACTAAATCCTGTCTTGGATTAATTGCAAATCCTCTTTAACTTTAGATTTGTTATATAAAATGTTACCAAAACATCTTTTATTCCAAATTTTAACTTTCTTTTTGACATTTCTGATTATAGAAGCCACACAAAATAGAGCATTTCCTTCAATATTTATGTTCCAGCATTCAACCAACCGATCTTCAAACTATGGATGCTAAATCAGATTTTCTCAAATCTAAAAGGAAAATTCTTTTTGTCAAGGATAGTATCAGCAGTAAAAAAAAAAATGAAAATTGTCTAAACCAATCTTATGAATAGCCTTAAGATTACACACAAAATCTTTATTCAAATCTAGAGATATGAGAACTCTATCCAATTGAGCTTGGATACATTCATCACCTATCATTTTGTTACTCCAAGTGAACTCAATACCATGAAGATCTAAATCCATTAAGCTTTCCTTGTTAATAAAATCTAGTCTACCATCCAATTGACTAGCATTTCCCCCCTTTTTTCATGAAAATCCATATATCATACTAATCATTACTCTTTATGTTAGAAAGAGTAGCCCATAAGTTTTTTCTTGCTCTCTTGATGTTAGGTGCATACACATTGACAATATACCATTCATTATTCTAGCCAATACTCTTAATCTTGGTCAATATAAAATGTTTATTAGCATTCAACAAGGCACTTGAGAACAAAGATCACTTCCACATAATCATTATCCCCCCTAATGCTCCTTCTAAGCTACTAGCCATTATGCAATAATTATTAAAATATTTAATCTTTTCAAGTTTCTCTTTATCCATTTTGGTTTCTTGGAGCATTAAAATATTTGGTTTATGCTCTTTAACAAAATTTTGAATAATATCTAATTTATGAATGCTATTCAACCCCCTAATATTCCAAATGATAATATTCATCATAATTTTTTAGGGATAAAATAAAAAATAGTTACATTTTTCTCATCGACAATATTCTGTAAAATTTCAATTTCTCTTGTTTTTAGAGATGTTTTCCATCCAGGTTTCTTTGGAGTACCAAAATTTAGCTTTAGTTTGGAAATTACTCCAATTTACTACTTTGAGTTTCCACTCTTTTAGAAATAGTATTATCTTTATTCTCTATTTTCTTTCTTTTATCTATTTTTATTTAGATTCATTCTTTTTAGAATTCACATCCATTTGTTTTGATTCAAGGAAATTCTTAAAGAAAATAATCTCTTGACAAAGCAGAGACTCTTGAAACTAAAGTTCAACATCTTGTGTATTCTCTAATGCTAGAGTATGACACCTTTTCTCAAGTATTTAATGTTCTTCTATCTCTTCTAATTCTTCTAAATCTTCCCATTCTAATTCATGTTTATGATAGATAACCAACTAATTCATAGGATCTACAATATTCTCTTCACTTTGTAGATTAGAGATCTTTTCTTAGATCTATCTACTTACTTAAATCCTAATTTTTAAGGATATCTTTATTCTCAATCACCTTCTTAGGTATTGCTTTAGGTTTCCATACCTTTTTTGGATCTTTACTTTTTTCCTTTTCTCCACATTGGCCAACTTAGGTTGATTTTTACTTTTGAAAGGGAAAATTTTCACCCAATGACTATACCTTTTACAAACAAAACAAGAATTTGTTAGATCTTCAAAGATTATCTCTTGCATCCTTTTACCAAGTTTTGAAATCAATTCCACCTTCTTGGGAAGGTTCTCCAAATGAGAAACTTTCACATAGATTCTAGCACACAAAAGTTTTGATTTTTAAGCCTTGACATTGCCAATAGCAACAAGTTCACCAAAAGAACTAGATATTCCTTTGAAAATATGTTCATGTCAGAAATCCAAGGGTAAACTAGGAAGTCTTACCCATACCAAATTAGCAAGGAAGATGGTATAAGATAGATCCATATTTGGCTCCCATTTTTTGATCGTAAGAGTGCTATTGCCAAATGACCAAGGTCCACTACAAAGAACCATGTTCAAATCATCTTTATAGGTAAAAAAAAGGGGAAAATAAACCATTCATTATTGTTGCTATGTTAGCTTGACCATGGATAACCTATTTTATTTTGATCATATTTCTCAAAGTATCAGTATTAGGCTTAGCCCTAAAAATTTTCCCAACTAGAGTAAAATCCATAGTTGAGATAGAAAAAAAAACAATAAAATATAAAAGATAGATTTAAAACTCACCTTTCTTCCAATAGGATTTCAATATAATCAAAGGAAAAGATGATTTTCCTCTAGGTCTTCTCCCAAACAAAGTAGACCACTTCCTTTGATCCTTTGATGATTTTCCTACAAACATTTACATTCTCATTCACATTCTCAAAAAAAAGAAAAATTCTTGTACTAGGTCCCTTCTAAGAACATGATAGAAATGAAGGGGAATGGAAAGAGCATTCCCATCCCCACATCTTATGAAGCAGGTGTTGGGACTCAAAATTGAAGCCCTGATTTTGATTACCATTCTAAAAATTAAGCCCTATAAGTTCTTTTGGTGCATGTGTACTCGGTTGTCCATTTGAGGCCTAAGAGGTTTTTAATGTTTCTAACACCTTACATTTAGTATATCCAATCATCCAATGAAGATAAACTTCCATGTTGAGTAATTCTATGAAGTTCCATATTGATCAATGTCCAAATGTGTAATTTTTTGCTTAAGTGTCAAATAGTGACAAGAGGCCTTGTTTGCATTTGAATATCTTGCACCTAGTAATGTTTCATGATGCACCACTTTTGGATTATTTCATATCCATACTAGAGAACCTATGTTTTAGATTTCAAGTCATTTCAATATGTTTTGATTAGGTTTTTAATCCCTCAAAGTTGGTCATTTATTGTTGTCATGCTAATGCACATTGTTTAGAATTATGGGAGGCCCTATTTGACTTGTTATAACTTTGACCCAGTTGACTGAAATGAGAAAATTTCTTTTTCATTGCATTATAGTGTTTAGAGACTTGCTTTGTTTCAATTTTGAGGTTATGAAAAATCCACTTGATTAATTTTCAAATGCAATTTGTAAAGTTTTACTTGTCTCATAAAGTGTAGATTGGTCAGTTCCCCTGTTCAAGATGTCATAATTCTGAATTTGTCATAAGAAATTCTGAAAAGGAAACTTTGACATTCAATATCATTTGATTGAGAATTTTTCATGAGATGATATTTGATAGGGTAAGAGTATGTGGAAAAAAGGATCAATAGGTATATTTTTAGAGCCAGTCAGTTTTTTTTCTCAATTTTTAAAGCCGGTCAAAGGACCTTCTAGAACAAAGTTGATAGTTTGTAGAAAGATGTAAAATGAGTTTCAAATTTATTTCTAGTGGTTGAATTTGTTTCAAATTTGTGTCTAGCGAATAATGGATGATTAATGGATTAATTTGATAGTTCAGGTGTTTGAATCCAAAAAGAATTAGTCAATCCCACTTCGATGAAGGAGAAATAAGAGACCAAAAATGTTCAACATAGGTGATTAGGATAACCTAAAATTATAATGATCCCTCGTTGATATCTCACCATTACAGACCAAAATGTTCCAAAGTCATTTTAGTCAAGTGTCCATTTAAAAATGAATGTCTGACCAATTCTGGTATATGTGTTATGGGTGATGTTGATTATTGGTTATGTTGTTCAAATAGTGTTGAATATTAGATCTCATCAAATCCTTGCATCTATTATTGTTCCCTATCTTCATTCTACCAGTTGTATGTGTACACAGTTCTCCTTTTCATCCTCTCATCTCTTCATCCATTTCCTAGGTGTAGTTGTAATGTTCATTGAGATATACTTATTTGCTCCTATTTATTAGTTTCCATAGTCTGGGCTACATTATTCCTGGTGCCTATCATATCTGTCATAATGCCTATTTGGCATCATCACAGTAGCAGTATTCAATTTTCCAGCTCACTGGAAGGCTTTCAATTTTGATGTGTATGTTCGTGAGAAATGAAAGTAGTGACAAGCATAATAAATTAGTTGAAATAAAAAAAATGCATAACTTATAGAATGTGGATTCATTAAAATAAATTTTATAAGGATTTTATGGAAAAAATGTTAGGAATACAGTGTCTCAACCTTGTATAATTCCTATTCTTATTATTTGTTTTGTAAAATGTATTTTTCCAAATAATATGTAAATGTGAGTGTACATGTCTAGTTGGCATGTTGATCACTTACATGTGTCAGAATCTTGAAGTGTGTGAAGGAGATCATGGCTGATATGGTTATGACGGATTCCTATGACATGTAAGAGCTATTTAAGGAATGAGCTATGAAAGGTGTAAGAGAATCTTATGACATGGGGCATATTTGGGAACCCAAGAATGAGTGGTTGGTGTGTGTAAGAGAATATGCCAAAAATAGGTTGGTATGATGGATTCCCTTACACTTCTCTTGTGACCACTATTTTTGGCAGATTCTATGGCAAGCTGTCATTGCTTATTCAAGGGATGGATGCCCATTTCTTGGTATTGCATGTACGTGTGGCATTGTGCATGGTTCTTGGTGGTTGAGCCATGAAAACTACCCAACTCCTTTGTGGGCATTTTTTTGGGTCTTAAGATGTTCATAAAAGTAGTATTGCATGTTGAAAATGCAAGATAGAGGAAGAGAAGAGTGTGCAGGTACTGGGGTGCTGCTAGAGTCTTCTATTGTTGCTATTAAACTTGCATTGCAAGTGTATTGTAACCTTGTGTTGAAGATAATACATTGTGCAGGTTTTGAAGGGGTGTGGTTGTTTTACCGAAAGGTTTTTCCCAACCCAAAAATCTTTGTGTTATGTGTTTCTTTCTCTTTCTATTTTTTGTATGCATGGTTAGCTGCAATATTGTTGTTTACATGATATTGAATCTATAAGAAAAAATATTTTTAATAGGATTTGCACCATACTTCTCTTAAGAGATTAGTGTAGGAAGTTGTTTCCACAATTGAGTTTCCTTACAAGTGGTATCAGAGCTTGATCAACTTTTGATCATAGTTGTTGGGTAGGATTTTTTGAGCTAACCTCAAGTTGAGTGGGAGTCTTGTGCAGAGCATCCTGAATCTTATTTTTAGATTGAGATGGTGAGTTCATCATATGGAAGAATGGAGGTGGAGAAATTTAATGGCACTAATTTTGAGTTGTGGAAACTCAAGATGGAAGACATGTTGGAAGATCGTGACCTATGGGAAGCAACTTCAAATGCTACGAGACCAACAACTATAGCTCAAGTAGATTGGGATATCAAAGACCATAAAGCTAAGGGTCTCATAAGACTCTATTTAACCGATGTAGTCCTTCTAAATGTTCTAGATGAGAAAACCACATATAGTTTGTGGGAAAGACTTAGGGCCGTGTATCAGGCCAAATCTTTGGTGAACAAATTATTCCTGAGGAAGAAGTTTTATTCTCTACAAATGGAGGAAGGTGGATCCTTAACAGATCATTTAAATGCATTTAATCTACAGGCTAAATAGGTGACATCAACTAGTGTCAAGTTAGAGGAGGAGGATTGTTGCTAGACACTTTTGTGTTCTTTACCGGATTCATGGGACCATCTTGTGATGGCTCTCAGAAGAATGTTAGTCACTTTCAAAATGGATGATGTGGTGTCTTTGCTGCTATCAAAGGAGATGTGGAGAAAGGCTTCCATTTCAAAAAAAGATGCCCTTTCTGTTCATGGGAGATCTATGGAAAGAGGGAAGAAAAATAATAATAAGTCTAACAATAAGGGTAGATCCAAATCCCGTGGGAAGTCAAAGACATCCAATAATTCCAAGGCAAAATGTTGGAACTGTGATAAACCTGGGCACTTCCATAAAGATTGCAAAGAGCCAAAGAAGAAGAAGAAGAAAGGTTCAAATTTAGCTTTAGAAAGATCTGAAGAAGATGGTGATGCATTCATCATAGCTTTGGTAGCCCATGCATTTGATGATGTGTGGTTTGTTGAATCAGGTGCATCTTTTTACATGACCTCTCATCGAAACTGGTTCTCAAAATATGAAGAGTTTGATGGTGGAAAGGTGTACTTGGGTCGTGATTCTCACCTAAAGATAGTTGGATGCAGAAGGGTCACTATCAAATTTCCTGATGGATGAGTAAAGGGAATCAATGGAGTTATGCACATTCCAAGTTTGGCACAAAACATATTATATATAAGTATGCTAAATGATGTAGGTGTGCAAGTTGTTTTTTCAAAAGAAGGATGAAAGATGATGAGAGGATCGATAGTGCTTGCAAGGGGTACTAGGAGAGGTACCTTATTTTAGCTAGATGAATGTATTCCTCTATGTAATAGTTCTTCATCCTCGCCATCTAAACAAGAAGTGAAGAATTTTTTGGTTATTGGTTCTGATGGCAATGTAAACACTTTGGAAGGTAAGCTTCCTACAGAAAAGACAATGTTGTGGCATATGAGATTTGGTCACATTGGTGAAAAGGGTCTCAGAACCCTGAAAAATAAAAATCTTGTTGAGGAGATAAATGATTGCAATCTCAAGTTCTACTTCTATGAACATAATGTCTATGGTAAACAAAATCATGTTCAGTTTTGCTCTAGTTCTCACAAATCTTTTGATGTTTTGGATCTTATTCATTCTGATGTATTTGGTCCTGTAAAAGTTCCTTCAATCTCTAAGTCTATATTTTTTGTATCTTTCATAGATGATTATAGTAGAAGGACATGGATTTATTTCCTTAAAAGTAAGACACAAGTCTTTAGTCAATTCAAGGAATTTAAAGCCCTTGTAGAGAATCCAACTAGTAAGAAGATTAAGTGTGTGAGAACTGACAATGGTGGTGAGTTTTTCTCAGAAAAGTTTGAACAATTCTGTAAAGAACAAGGTATCAAGAGGCATAAGACAACTCCTTATACCCCACAGAAAAATGGAGTTACAAAGAGAATGAATAGAAAACTAATGGAGAAGGCTAGGAGTATGCTTAGTGGAGCTAGTTTAGAACAAAGGTTTTAGGCCGAAGCTGTGGCCACTGCTTGCTATTTGGTTAATAGATCTCCTACATTAGCTCTTGTTGGTAAGACACCCATGGAGGTGTGGTTTGGTAAGAAGCCTTCAATTAGACATCTTTGTGTTTTTGGTTGTGAAGCTTATGTACATGTTCCAAAGGAAAAAAGATCTAAGTTGGAAAATAAAGCTATTAAATGTATTTTCATTGGGTATAGTGGTGGTGTGAAAGGAGACAAGCTTTGGGATCCTATGACTAGTAAGGTGTTGTATAGTAGAAATGTTATTTTTAGAGAGCTAGTTCATCTTCTCCTATTGTGCTACAACTAGATGAAAAAGAAAAGTAAAAAGATGTTGTTCAGTTGCCTCCTACCCCTAAGAAGACTAAACAGAGAGACCATGTTGGTTCTAATGATGATGAGAGCTCTAGCAGCTCTGATAGTTCAGAAGAAGAGGAAGAACAACCTCAACCTTAGCCCTTGAGGACATCCACAAGAGAAAGAAAGCAACTAGAAAGGTTTGGTTATTCTATGTTAGATTTCAGTTGTACTTTTTCTTTGATTACTAACACTGATGAGCCTAGATCTATGAAAGAGGCTTTGGGCATGGAAGATGCAGGTTCTTGGATTGAGACTATGGATGATGAGATGGCTTCATTAGAGAAAAACAAAACTTGAGACCTTGTACCTTTTCCTAAAGGGAGAAAATCTGTTGGCTATAAATGGGTGTTCAAGAAGAAATTCTATGTAGATGGTAGTGTTGAAAGGTACAAAGCTAGATTGGTTGCAAAGGGGTATTCATAGGTAGAGGGAATAGATTATGGTGAAATATTCTCTCCTATTGCAAAGTTGACATCCATTAGATTTTTTTTATCTCTTGCTACATCATATGATTTAGAGATAGAATAGATGGATGTGAAGATAGCTTTCCTTCATGGTGATTTGGAGGAAGAGAGTTATATGTCATAGCTTGAGAAATACATTGTCAAAGGTAAAGAATCCTTAGTTTGCAGATTAAAGAAATCTCTATATGGTTTGAAGCAATCTCTTAGGATGTGGTACCTTAATTTTGATGCCTTTGTGTTTTCAATTGAATTTGTAAGATCAAAATCAAACCATTTTTTTTATTTCAAAGTTGAAAATGATCACCTTCTTATTGTTGCATTATATGTCGATGATATGTTGCTATTTGGGAAGGGTAAGGGTATGATTTCTGATTTTAAATCTTACTTGTTAGTATAGTTTGAGATGAAAGATCTCGGGGCAGCTAGGTGCATCTTGGGTATGGAAATTAGTAGAGACAGGTCTAATAGAAAACTTTTTTTGAGCCAGAGTAAGTATGTGAAGTCTGTGTTGGACAGGTTTAGCTTGGCAGATTGTAGACCACTATGTGTTCCTATTTCTGTGGGAACAAAGTTATTTGTAGCTGATTATCTAAAATCTCCTAGTGAGATGGAGGACATGAGTAGAGTACCTTATGGTAGTTTAGTTGGTAGTCTTATGTATGCTATGGTTTGTACTAGACCAAACATTGCCCAAGTAGTGGGAGTGCTGAGTTGGTTTATGGCTAATCCTGGACGGGTGCATTGGGATGTAGTTAAGTGAGTATTCAGATATTTGAGGGGTACATTATATTACTCCATATGTTATCATGGTAACTCTTCTAGATCTCCACATTTAGTTTTTATTCATGGGTTTGTGGATTTAGATTGGGCAGTTGATATTGACCATAGGAGATCCACCAGTGCTTATATGTTCACTATGTTTGGTGGTGCCATCAGTTGGATGAGCGAGCGACAACCTGTGGTTGCTTTGTCCACTATAGAAGCTGAGTACATGACTACTACTCATGCTTGTAAGGAATCCATTTGGCTTAAGAGATTATGTTCTAATGTTGGTGTTGATTTAGAATAGATTATTATATGGTGTGACAGTCAGAGCACTATTTTCCTTGCAAAGAATCCAACTTTTCATGCTAGAACGAAGCACATTGATGTGTAGTTTCACTTTGTGAGAGATATGGTGGAAGATGGAAAGGTAAATTTGGAGAAGGTAGATACTGTGAAGAATGTTGTAGATGCATTAATGAAACCAGTGGGTACTGAGAAGTTTAGATGGTGTTTGGAGTCTATGGGCCTTTTGACCTATAGCGGTTAGTTCCTGTTATGTTGTTGTTGCTCTTACAAGGTGTTCGACAAGTGGGAGAATGTTAGGAATAAGGTGTCTCGACCTTGTATAATTCCTATTCTTATTATTTGTTTTGTAAAATGTATTTTTGCAAATAATATGTAAATGTGAGTGTACATTTCTAGTTGGCATGTTGATCACTTACATGTGTCAGCATCTTGAAGTGTGTGAAGGAGATCATGGCTGAAATGGTTATGATGGATTCCTATGATGCGTAAGAGCTATTTAAGGAATGAGCTATGATAGGTGTGTTAGGATAAACCAAAGATAGGAAAAAAAAAAACTACATGCAAATATAACCAATAATAGAAAATAATAGATCACACAAAAATGAACACAAGGCACCAAGATTTAACATCGTTCACCCAATCCCTGGGCTACGTCCACCAAACAATAAGTCTAATCTTATTACAATCTAGTGATTACAACCTGATTACAATCTCTAATCCCTTACAGCTCAATACCGCCAAAAGAACCAATTTCACATCACAACATAATGAAAATACCTAACCCTAAACCCTTTAATACAAGTATTAAATCACATTAGGGTTATAACATGTTAGCCATATGTCAGTCATAATACGTTGACTACCATGCTAGCCACGAACCAAATTTTTTTTTCATGCCAATGCCCTGAACCCCACTATTTATAAGTATGTACAGTACTTTCTTAATTAGTCACCATAATCTAACAATCTCCCACGTGGGGACTGATCAAGCTCCACACTAAACAACAATCTCCCACTTGGAGACTGATTTTGTACCAATACCACTACCACATGGGGCTCCCACTAGATCAAACCAATCTGGACTCTGGTGTTCTTTTATTCATGGTTAGTCTAAAAGACCAACTGAAGCTGAAGAGGAGTTCAACTTTTCCATTGTTCTAACCTTTGTCAACATATCTGTTGGATTTTCATTGGTATGTATCTTCTCTAGCTTTAGCTATCCATCCTCCAAAACTAACTGAATGAAATGGTACCGCAACTGTATGTGTTTGGTCTTAGAATGCAGAGCTGAATTCTTAGCAAGATGAATGGTAATCTAACTATCTATTTGAATAAATAATTATCCTTCTGAGGATGTCCCAATTCTTCGAAGAAGAACTGAAGCCATATCATCTCCTTGGCTGCCTCGGTAGAAGCAACATACTCTGCTTCTATAGTGGATAGAGAATTAATCTTCTGTAACCTAGAAACCTAGCTCACAGCTGCCCCACCAACAGTAAAGACATAACCTATAGTGCTCCTCTTGGTATCAATATCCCTAGCCAAATCTGAGTCAACATAGCCCTATAAATTAGTAGTAGAGCACCCAAAGTGTAAACACTTATTGGATGTTCCTCTCAAATATCTAAGAATCCACTTGACAGCATTCCAATGCTCAAATCGTGGATGACTCATATACCTACTAATGACTCCCACTGGATGTGCAATATCTAGCCCAGTGCATACCATAGCATACATCAAGCTTCCTACAGTTGAAGCATAGGGTACCTTGGACATCTTATCCTCCTCTTCCTATTTCTTGGGACACATTTCCTCAGTCAATTTCAAATGACTAGGTAATGGTGTACTGACAACTTTAGCATTGTCCATAGAGAAATGTTGCAACACCTTCTCAACATAATCAACTTGAGATAGCGTCAATGTTCTCTTCTTCCTATCTCTGTTAATCTTCATACCAAGGATTTCTTTTGCTGCCCCCAAATCCTTCATAGCAAATCCATGTGCTAACTGGCCTTTTAGCCCCTTAATATGATCCATGTTAGACCCAACTACAAGCATATCATCAACATATAAACATAAAATAATGTATCTATCATTATCCAACCTCTTAAAATAAACATAGTAATCTGAATGACACCTGTTATATCCATGCTAATGCATAAAACTATCAAATTTTAGATACCATTGCCGAGGTGCTTGCTTCAAGACATATAAACTTTTCTTCAATTTGACCACTAAGTTCTCCTTACCTTTGACCTTAAAACCCTATGGATGAGCCATATATATTTCTTCATCCAAATCACCGTGAAGAAAGGTTGTTTTAACATCCATCTACTCTAAATGCAAATTTTTAGTAGCCATAAAACTTAAAACAGTATGAATAGAATTCATTTTAACAACAAGAGAAAATATCTCATCAAAATCTATTCCCTTTTTTTGTGCAAATCCTTTTACAACTAACCTGGCCTTAAATCTTTTCTTACCTCCTTCCTCTTCTTTCAACCTGTAAACCCACTTATTCTATAAAACCTTTTTACCTGTAGGCAACTTGCACAAATCTCATGTTTTATTTTTCAGCAAAGAGTCCATTTCATCTTTCATTGTAGACTCCAACTAAATCTTAGTATCCACCTGCACAGCTTCATCAACTTTCAGGTTCACCAGCATCAGTAAGTAAAATAGAATACAAAGAGGGAGAAAACCTTTGTGGAGGTCTAATCTTTCTTCTTGACCATCTAACATTCACTGGTGTGTGTGGTATTTGTTGTTGTAGTTGTTGCACATCATGAGGAATGGCTGGAACATTAGCTTTTGGAGTATCATCCAGCACTACATAATCATCTTCTTTCTTCTCATGTTGATGCAACAGATCTTTTTACAACACTTTCTCATTGAATATGACATCTCGACTTCTAACAATTTTAAGATTTTCAAGATCCCAAAACCTATAACTATTGACAACTAAAAACCTTTAGAAAATAAAGTATTTTTATTTTCTAAAAAATTCCTGATGACACCATCATTTATTAATTAATTATTTATTTAATTAACTTATTTTTTTTTACGCCATTAAATCCCTTTATCTTAATTAAAAATATTTAATTAAGGAATCCCTCCCAAAAATGTTTACAATTTATTTAAACATTATTTCCTTATTCACTAATTATTTAATTAATCAATTGACCAAAAAACCCAAAATAAATAAAAAATTTATTTTTTGCCCAAAACTTGGCCAATTTCCTTAAGACCACTAACCTCTTCCAAAATCTTCTAATCAATCTTTAATTTTGATTAAAGGCTAATCCCATCATTTCCTACCCCTAATCCCAACTCAAAATATTTAATTAAGATTAAATATTAATCCTCATGTTTATTAAAAAAGTTTTAATAAATATCTCCTCAACCCAAACCCTTGAAATAAATAAAACTTCATTTATTTCCTAAAAATCTAATTTATCCTCATCCTAAGAAGTTCAAAACTATTCTAGAAAGTCTTTATCCTTATCCAAAGTCTAGACTCTTCTAGAAGA
Source organism: Cupressus sempervirens (assembly GCA_028749045.1). NCBI lineage: Eukaryota > Viridiplantae > Streptophyta > Pinopsida > Cupressales > Cupressaceae > Cupressus > Cupressus sempervirens. Next base: position 74,063,051 of record CM053791.1, read on the forward strand.
TGTCTTTAAACCTAATCCTAATCCCCTCCTAACCTTGTCACATTTCCTAAACATGGGTTAAGACTTACTAACCCAAGCCAAAGTTAAAAAATATCTCCTCCTTCACCCACCCTCATTAAATGTCATCCACTTGCCTATCCTTAAGCTAATCCTAAACCATCCTAATCCATCCTCTAATCATTGGCACAATCCTAAGAAAGCTTAAAACCTTCCTAATCAAGCCCAAGTCGAAATTCCTCTCATCGCCTTCAAAATATCCCAACCATAAAACTTTATGAAGCCCACTAGGCCATAAATGACTCTTCCAAGCACTTTTATTGCTCTTACAAGCCATTATGAGGGTCTTTATGAAGATTTTATCCCATGAGCCTCCTTTGTTGACTCATCCTTCCCCTTTCCTCCATCCTCTCACCCTATGACATATGTCACTCCCTAATTGGCTGTAAGGAAGTACAATCTGTGTGCTCTCCTCTCATGCAATCTGAGCCCTCCATGAGCTTTTCCCCATCCTTGCATCTTAGCCCTCAAACCCTCAAGCCTCTTGCCTATAAATTGGATCCTTCCCCTTTGCAAAATAACACAATCCATGAAGTAAAGTCATAATGTCATTTTAAGAAGCCATTTTACATCAAAACCATACACTCACACCCAAATTCCAACTCCATTTGAAGCCCTTTTTGAAGCATAAGCTTGAGCATACATCCTATCTATTTAGATAAATCCACTCAACAAGAGAGCTTCTTATTGAGAGAGCCCATTAATGTGAATATTCTCAATTGAGAGCTCATCTTAGTCTATCTTGAAGTTTATGAATTTTGTTTAGTTTGTAGAAGCTTTATTTAAATTTGGTTTCTATTAGCATACTAACATTTCTCATATACAATAAGCAAATTCATTAATGCCATATCCAACAAAGACACATTTTTTTGATTTAGCTTCTAGCTTGGTTCTATTTTTAGAGTCTATATGAGAAAAAGCTTCACAATCGAAGGTCTTGAGAAAAGAATAACTCACCTTCTTACAAATCCATGCTTCCTCTGGAATACCACAACCCAAAGGAGTAGAGGGACCTCTATTAATAAAATATACTGCAGTATTGATAGCCTCCATCCATATGTGTAAGAGCAATGCAGTATGCAACCTCATGCTCCTTGCCCTCTCCATTATAGTCTTGTTCATGCATTCAGCCACTCTATTTTCCTATGGAGTCCTTGGAATAGTTTTCTATCTATGAATACCATTAGTGGAGCAATAATCTTCAAATTCATGACCACAATACTCACCACCATTATCAAATCTGAGACATTTTAATTTCTTACCAGTCTCATTTTCAACCAAGCATTTCCATTTCTTAAAAGTTTGAAATACATCATATTTTTGTGTAAGGAAATAAACCCATACTTTTCTAGTTGCATCATCAATAAATGTAACATAATAATGAGAGTCGCCAAGGGAAGATACCTGAGCTGGTCCCCATACATCTGTATACACAAGCTCTAATTTCTCCTTTTTGTTTTCCTTCCCAGTCTTTAAAAAACACACTCTCTTTTGTTTTCCATACACACAACTTTCACAAAATTCCATATTCACACATTTCAGACTTGGTAAAACTTTCTTTGAATGAAGTACTTCCATACCTTTCTCAATCATGTGCCCAATTCTATTGTGCCATAGCACTGTATCAGAATCTATAGCAACTATTTGTTCTCCCTGCTCAAATACAACAATTGTTCCTGAACATTCTTTTTTTTTTTGAAATAATCAAAGTAGAAGGAACAATATGACCTGTACAAAGATATAAGGTGCCTACTTTCACACCTTTTGCTACTACAAGGGAACTTTTTGAAACCTTCCAATTTTTATCATTAAAAGTAACTACACAACCCTCATCACCAAGTTGCCCTGTTGAAATTAAATTCCTACTTAGTTTTGGAATATGTCTTACCTCATGTAGTAGCCAATGATTCCCATTCTGCAACTTAATCTTAATTTTTCTCTTTCCAAAAATTTGATAGGGTTCATTATCCCCCAAATAAACAAGCCTAAAATCCCCTTGGACATAATCAATGAAATAACCTCTATGAGGTGTAGCATGAAATGAAGCACCAGAATCTAAAACCCATGAATCATCAACACTTTCTAAAGATAGAAGAAAATTATCCTCTTTAGATTTGTTACTTACCACATTTTCCTCCTTGTCTCCATCTAATTTATCTCCTTCATGTTTCTTTTGATTCCAGAAATCTTTCTTTTTGTGCCCTGGTTTCCCACAGTACTAGCAATCATTTGGTCCTCTCGATTGAGACCTCCTCCCCTTTGACTTTCCTCTTGATTTCCCATGATTTCTAGAGTTACTTCCTCTTTCAGTCATTTTTCCCCTGCTTTATGCATTCAAAGAACTTCCTGATGTAGATCCACTTGAGGATTTCCTATGAGTTTCTTCACTCAAAACAACACCAATCACATCATCATATTTTAGGGTACTAGATTTGGGAATAGAATTACTCACCACCATTACCAAGCCATTCTAGCTTTCAGGCAAAGAACACAAAATCAAGAGACCCCTAATTTATTCATCAAAATTGATACCCACAGAAGATAATTGACTAGTAATAGTATTAAAATCATATAAATGATCTGCAACAAATCCACCTTCTACCATTTTCATATTAAATAAACACTCCATGAGAAATACCTTGTTTGAAGCGGAGGGCTTTTCATACAGTGTTGCTAGAGTTCTCATCAAATCTTCTATCATCTTTTCTTTTGTAATATTAAAAGCCATTGATGGTGCCAAGCATAACCGAATACTTTTGAGTGCCTTTCTATCGAAAAGATCCCATTTAGCCTCTGACATAGTTCCCTGATTCTTGGCTGTGCCTTCCAACGGCTTCCATAAATCCTTCTGATATAGATAGTCTTCCATTTGCATCTTCTATAACTAGAAGTTTTGCTCATTAAACCTGTCAACCCTTAGCTTACCCTCATTTTCCATTGCTCCCACTCAACTGTGAGACTTCCACTTAACTGTGAGAATTTTCTAGAAAGGATAACTGAAAGACAACCTCGCTCTGATACCACTTGTTAGGATAAACCATAGACAGAAAAAAAAAACTATATGCAAATATAACCAATAACAAAAAATAATAGATCACACAGAAATGAACACAAGGCACCAAGATTTAATTTGGTTCACCCAATCCCTAGGCTACATCCACCAAACAAGTCCGATCTTATTACAATCTAGTCATTAGAACCTGATTACAATCCGTAATTCCTTACAACTCAATACTGCTGCAAGAACCAATTTCACACCACAACATAATTAAAATACCTAACCCTAAACCCTTTTATACAATATTAAACTACTTTAGGGTTATAACATGTCGATCATATGGCAACCATAATATGTTAGCTACCATGTCGGCCATGGTCTAAAATAATTTTTTGAGCTGATGCCCTAAACCCTATTATTTATAAGTATGTACAGTACTTTCCTGATCAGTCACCATAATCTAACAAGGTGTAAGAGCATTTTATGACATGGGGCCTATTTGGGTTCCCATGAATGAGTGGTTGGTGTGTGTAAGAGAATATGCCAAAAATAGGTTGGTATGATGGATTCCCTTACACTTCTCTTGTGACCACTATTTTGTGTAGATTATATGACAAGCTATCATTGCCTATTCAAGGGATGGATGCCCTTTTCTTGGTATTGCATGTACATGTGGCATTGTGCATGGTTCTTGGTGGTTGAGCCATGAAAAATGCCCAACTCCTTTGTGTGCATTTTTTTGGGTCTTAAGATGTTCATAAAAGTAGTATTGCATGTTGAAAATGCAAGATAGAGGAAGAGGAGAGTGTGTAGGTACTGAGGTGCTACTAGAGTCTTCTATTATTGTTGTTAAACTTGCATTGCAAGTGTATTGTAACCTTGTGTTGAAGATAATACATTGTGTAGGTTTTGAAGGGGTGCAGTTGTTTTACCAAAAGGTTTTTCCCCACCATCAAATCTTTGTGTTATGTGTTTCTTTATATGTCTATTTTCTATATGCATGGTTGGCTGCAATATTGTTGTTTACATGATATTGAATCTGTAAGTGAAAAAAAATTAATAGGATTTGCACCATACTTCTCTTAAGAGATTAGTGTAGGAAGTTGTTTCCACACCTAAGTTTCCTTACAAAATACAATCCATAGCTATGACATTGTATTCCACAACCATTACCAATATTCTTCCTATATAGAGTTGCGGAACATGAGATGTGTTGGTGTTTAAAAACGTTACCCATTTTCAATTATCCCCATGAGAACCTGACATATCTAGGGGTAGCTAACTCCCATTTTAAAAATATCATTTCAGACACAGGGCCAACTATAAGGCATGACCCTTCTTCTTCTTCAGGCTCTGCAAAACCTAGGCAGGTGGACCTACAGATTCTTTATATGGTACCAGTTGTCAAAACATACACTGAATCTATTAAGAAGCAGATAAAACCCTTATTTCTCCTGATAACTCATGAAATAACATCAATTTATAGTAGCTAAATGTAAATCTAGGAATCTCAAAAGCTGAGTGAGGGCATTCTATTATAGCTCTTCAACATGAAAGGGAAATTCATTTGATTAAAGATGTTGATTCAACAAAACCTCAAAAATGCAACAGTATAACCAGTGATCCTATAACTGATCAGTGCCTAATCCATTGGGCAATTCCATGAATTCAAAACATACATTTGTGACATCAGGATGTACCTCATATACCCAGACCTTAGATCTATCCAACCACGTTGTGATTCAGACATCAATGCTCATTCAGGTCTCATTCTCACAAAATATCCTTCTCAAATAACCAGTAACCTTGTTTAAACATATCGAGCATTTACTTGGCCCTTTGGTCCAACAAAAAAATACATCAAACATACAACCTAAAAGGGATGCAAATGGGTCTCAAATCTTTGTTCCAAAACCACATAAGACTTACAGATTGCTGAGACAGGAGACAAGAACTAGAAAAAAACTAGTGAAATTGTTGTTCATATGTATTCATTTCCTTGAAACTATACATTCAGATGCATAAAATTAAAACATGAAACAACCTAATATCTCAGAACTATCTATATTATCTCTACAATGTTGTTCACATGAGAGTTCTACTGAAGAAAAATGGTGTCACAATCTTGGAAACATGTCAAAATACTGGAACCAATGGTCTCACAGTGTAAAAACTTGAATCCCTAATGGTATCACAGCAATGAACTTTTTTTTTTCCAGAAACTAGAACCTCTACCATGATAGAAAGAAAGAAAATATAGAAGAGAAAAGAATTTTTGAATCTGATCTTTACTTGACAAGTGTCCACTTGAAATTCAATCTTTTGGCAACTAAAAACTTCGTCCTTCCTTCTCCATCTTGATCTGATTTGATTTCATCATTACCTTGTAACTGATTTGCAAAATATCCCCAGCTGAATGATGAAATCTCTAATTTGCTAAATATCTGATTTGCATCAAAATGCTAATAAAACTTCATCTAAATGACTCAGAGATGCCACCAGCTGAATTCTCCTTGTCTTTTAAGCATTTTCAAGCTATTAACTTGCCAAAAAATCACAATTGAACTTCTTGGTTTGAAAATGGTTGCAATTTAGGTACCTAGTAGAAAACCTTGTGTAGCTCAAACAAACTAATACCTGTGCAAAAATTGACTCCAGAATCGGAAAGTTCATCTTCTCCCAATTTCGGCGACATATAACATTGCCTATCTGGCCTCTCGAAAACCTCCTAAAAGTCATTTTGAAAATGACTCCTTTGCTAGAAAGTTCAGGCTTGTACTCAATTTGATTTTAAATTTGAAGAATTTAATATTCTTTAAAGTCAAAACTTTACATTTAAGCCCTTCTTAAATTTAAAATCAACTTGCACGTAGCACATTTTTAATAAAAATAATAATAAAATATTATTATTTTCTTATTCTTTAACAGCCCTTGCCTTCTAATCTGGGTCAACTCATGTTTGACCAGCCTTTCTACCACATGGCAACCTCTGATTGGCCGACCTATGCCACATCAGCGCCATGGGGACCCAGTGCCACATGTCACCAAGGTGCATCCCCGCATTACTTAAGTCCCTACAACTCCATATTGTCGGGATGTGCATACCATCAGATCTCACCACATGGAGAAATCCTGTGCCTCCGCTTGAGCTGCTCATTCTCGCCATGTCATCACTAGTGGGAACCACAGTGCCACATTGTGCATAGGCGCATCCCTGCATTATTTATCTCCTGAGCATCTTGGAAATGCGGGCAAGTGCGCACTTTTGGATTTGACATGTGTCATCATCTCCTTCACCACCTCTGAATCTGCCAATTCATCATTCCTATGCGTTTGATCAAAATTTCACATATTTTCCCCCGATTGACATCATCTATGGCTTCACTTGCGTGTTGCCTTTTCAAAACCATTGTCTTCTAAGACAACATACATATTATGCGCAAGTGTATTTAAAGAAGTTTGAAGCTCCCACATTGGTGAATGTGGGATATATAGATTTTTCTCTATTTTTCCTTGTCTTGTGCTGATGTGATCTCCAAAACTGGCATGGGCATTTCTGCACAGACTTCTCCAATTTCAAAAAATGGCTCCTCTCTAATTTGCATTTTTTTTTTTTGTTTTAACTCGTGGCTCTTTCTTGTTCAGAAGGTGTGAGTTGTCTTCTATATGCGTGGAGTTTTTTTTTTTACTAACGACTTTCTTCTATTAAGCGAAGGGCATGCATGTGATACCATACCATGTTCGGTTGACTTTGATGATCAAAAGTTTCATCTATGACTACATGCAGAATGAAGAAAATAATCTTCAGCTCCTTAAAACTACCTCGGGCTGGGGTTTTGGAACAAATTAGTGAGCTGTAACTGATGACAAATATGGATAAGATTGAGATGCTGGTGTGTTCGATTAGAAAAATGACTCTTGGGTGCCCACTCCTCCTTGTACATGGCTCTAGCTTTGGATTTGCTACAGGTTTAACCCGTATTTAGGCACAAATTTTCTTTTAAATGCAGAGCTCCCCTGCATACATCATGAGTGATACTAAAAACATAGCGTGAGTCTTTGTTTGAAGGTGTGGCTTTATCCTCTCAAGGCGCCGATTTCCTATCTCAGCGTGGAGGTCTTCTTTTGTTGAGTGGAAGGTCTTCCCTGTTTGATGCCACCCTATATCTGTGATGCCGCTCTATATCTACTATGGCCGCATGCAGAGGCTCCTTTTCTTCTTGGTGCTTGGGGTTCTCTTTATCTCCATTTTGTGTGGCTGCTTGCTGATGAGTGGATGTTCTGCCTCCTACAGACCATGCCAATGTTGCGCGAGTATCTTCTATTTCAATGGCGTCTTCTTCTTTTTTACTACTCACGTAGGCTCCTTTCAAGTAGGTGGATTCCTCCTTTTATGTTGCATGGGATATATTTAAATTCAATATGAAAAGTTCATTCCCTCCTGCAACATCATGCATACCATATGACACAACATTAAATATAAATCGCACTTGCTTTGCCATATCTTTAAGTGTAGCAGCAATGCATGAAATTACTAAAGAAGCAAGTGTTCCACATTCTAAAATATCTGATTTCGAATTTGATGTTGTTGATATCAAGGGTACTACCAATAGCTACATACTACGGGTACAATGAGATCAAAGTGGGAAGTTAATGTTGAATTCTAGGTCCAGAGTGATAGATTAGTTGAAGGGGAAGTCAAACCAAACACTTTCCACTCCAACTTGCAATGAGGACTCATTGTTTTTCATGGATGAGTGTAACCACTAGCTCAAAGACCAAAAAATTGTGGCATCACTTCCAATTCTAAAAGAAAGTAGCTTACATTTTTTAGTTTTAAGACATGCTTCCAAATGATTCCTCAAGAAAAAGAAGAAGATTGGAAAATATCACTGTTGTCTGAATCCATCAGAACTAAATAATAAGAAACACTAGTAGCTTTCTAATGCCTTGGAAAAAGAAAGAATTGTTATCATCCTCTGATTGTTTAGCTTTCCTTCTATCCATTAAAATATGTCTCTAGGACTCATTAATCTTTCCACCATAGTCTACTTCTTCACCCTTCAATCCCTTCATAAGGGCCTCTGACTCCCTGACCTTGTGATTTAGTGATTTCCCTCTTAATCTTCTCAAATTTAATGGAGTCAAATTTGATCACAAATTGATCATTAAAACTTTTTTTTAAATCAATTCTGCACCACTGCAAAATTTGTGTCAGGAGGCCTGTTGCCTAGCTTTAAAAACTATCATAATCACCTGACTGAGCTTCAAAACTTAGGATCTTTATTCTCTCCGACATGCTTAATAGGCCTGCCAAATCTTGTCACATGAAGAAATCAGAGTCAAAAGACATCGACCTCCGAAGTTGGCCACTTCAAACTACCTACAGAATAACATGTCAGAAAACCACAAAGTGCATTTGGTTTGATATCTGAAAACTAGGCAAAAGGATGTTTAAGGATCTAGAAATAGGGGCATTGGTACTCTATCATCAGGAGAATATGATTATATGATTTAGGCTCATAATGAATCACAGGGCATGCTTGGCGAAGGTGCAAAGTTGGCTACTTGGAATTGGAGGACAGGGGACAGTAGCAAAAAGATGTTTTTGGCAAATGGAATGACCCTGGTAAAGTGTGTAGACAGATTTGTCAAGTTTTGAAAACTGGCACACTTGGAGTATTTTTAGTATAGAACATAGGGAAACAAACCATTTGATCACACCTATCACAGATCAAGAGATATGACGTCTCAAACAGGGGTTACAATCAATCTGCAATTACTGACACTAGTTAAAACTTATAAATTGCGTTTGGAATCACACTTGAAAACTGACCAAATGGATTTTTCATAAGCTGAAACTTGGAAAATAACAAGTCTCTAACATCTACAATATAACGCAAAGGAAATTTCTCATTTGGGTCAACTGGTCAAAAGTTATTGCATGTCAAACAGGGCTTCCCAGAATTAGGTGCAAAGTGCAAAAGCATGAAAATAGTAACTGACCAACTTTGAGGGATTCAAAACCTATTCAAATGGACTCAAAATCTGAAACATAAGTTCTTAGGTATGGATATTAGACAGTCTTAAAGGGGTAAGTCATGACACATTTCTAGGTGCGAGATATGCACTCACCAACAAGGCCTCTTATCGTTGTCTGACACTTGGGTGAAAAAGAAAGATTGACAATTGTTCAAAATAGGACTTCGCCGAATAGCTCAAAATGATGATTTGACCATATGGAATAGGTAGATAGGCTGAATGGAAGGTGTTAGAAACATTAAACACCTCATAGGCCTCATACTGACAGCCAGGTATATAGGCATATAAAAGCGTTTATAGGGCTCAAATTCACTATGGTGCTCAAAATTAGGGCTGCGAGTTTGAGTGCCAAAAAGATGATAGACATTTTAAGATTCTTTTTTAAAATTTCATGGTGAGTTCTTGTTAATATAGGCACTATATTTTGGGGCCAAACTATATGATCTTTAGAGGAAGCTTTCAAGTGGGAGACTTGTGAATTTAGAGGTAGGGGTAGAGGACTAGAACATACATTGCTATGCCCTTTTTTAAACCTAGTCAAAGCTTCAGTGAATGAGAAGGTGAAAATAAAAGTTAAGAAAGAACAAATTGATGATTAAAAAGTACATTTAGTTAGTAGACTTGGTTTCTATCATACATTGAGATTGGAGATATCAATGCCCATGTCTTGGTTGGGAAGTCACAATCCATGGCATGAGGAGGGTAGAGTACTTCTGCAAGAGCATGGAGGAGGTCAGTCAAGGCATCAAAAAATGGTGATATTAATGGTTTTTTTCAATCTCAATTGTGAGGACCCCACAAAGATTCCATGGGGATATTTTGGAGTCGAGTATGTTATAAAGGTTGTTGGTGGTCATTCCTAGCTTTCTGTAGTTGGTCCAATTGGTATAAATGGACTCACTTCCCCACTGGATTTTCTGACACTGATGACATGGATCGAGGACAAGGAAAAGTTTGGAGGCTCACTGTGTCATCCAAAATAGAATTCTCCTTCCTTCAATGGTGTTGTGTGGTAGGGAAATTACACTTCTTATAAACCATAGCTTCATGGACCAGATGCTAGTACATTTGCGGCAAAAATAGCAGGAGGAAATGATGCAAAGCTAACCACAATAAAATATACCATTGTCTTCATGTTTGAATCTTCTTTGATACCTAGAGTCACACTATGGGTTATGAATTTTAGTGCTTATTACAAGTGTTGGATTGGCCTAAAGTCTCCTTTCCATCATGAAAATGCCAATGATAATGTGTAGCCTAAAAATGGATGATAGATAGTTTAACTATTATGGAATGGGTCTATTAGTAGACGTGGATGTAATTTATCCCAGATCAAGTGGGCATGGGATTTTTTAAAGTTTTAAATACCAAAGCACTAAAATCCTTAGTGTCTTTAGGATGTAGGCCTTTTGGGTAGACCAAACTCACATGAAAGGACCCACTTGCCTACAGCCAAGTGGTAGTAATAGAAATGAAATTTTGACCAAGTAGACATAAGTGAAGATGAAGATGATGTCAGCATGACACAGAATCCATTGACCAACTAGCATCTAAACAAGTGGCAGTGATGTGGAAAAGGAATGACAAATCAGTACATGACAAGTAGATGATGACTCCAAGCTGGGCACAAAAAAAAAGGTGTTGATGTGGCATGGAGGATTCTAACGCAGTAATACACCTAGCTGACATGTGGTAGTGGGCCACAATTAGTTATGATGTGCCAGTGAAGACTTTTGATTAGTGATATGGTGATGGTATAGTTAGATGTTTGTTAGAAGTTGTAATCTTTCATTGGTGTATTTATAAACCAAGGTTAGAACTCCTTTCTTTATTGTTGTAATATATTAGGATATAAGCCAAGGTATCCTAATATATTTCTTTTTTGTCCTTTTTCCACTACATCTTATTTTGTCATCTAGTGGAATATGTGAGGACAAATATATATTGTAATTTCTAATTTTAGACTATTCCTCCTTAAGAGGAATCTCACACTTGGCCTCACACACTTATGAATGGTGGCATTCATAGACATGGGAGTTACATTCTAACTCCTCTCTCTCATCTCTATTTAAGAGATGACCCTCTTCTCTCATTTAACAATGAGGTTTCTTCCTCTTCTCAATTATTGTATGAGCAATTGCTCTCTTGCTCTCTCTCTCTTCCTTCTTAGGCTTTTCATACCTCATTCATAATGTCACAAGGGGTTTTCTTTGCTTTCCCCTTTCCAAATATCTTGTCTCATGGTGTTGGAGCTTGAAACTTTCTCTCTCCTATTTTATGGTAATATCTTTTCATGCATTTACTCACTTAGATTCTTTCCTAGTATTGCTTATTTACAGATTTCTTTTTCCATTTCTAACATGGTATCAGAGCAGTTTAATCTTTTTTTTGAGTGTTTGCATGAAGGTATGATTCAAAGGAGACTATTGAGAGAGATTTCACTAATTTCTTCTTTAGTCTTCTTAAGATGGAAGAAATTGAATTTTTTTTTGAGTTTGGCTAGTTTACCGCCAAACCTGATTAACTTCTGTTTGCTCTAATTTGTGCAGGTTATTGTTTTTTCTATTAACCCCCTTTAGAAGGCTTGCCACCAAAGGGTTTTCCTTATTAGCATCTTTGTGCTCTTTTAAATCTATCTTGCTTGTACTCCCTAGCAGAAGCATCATACTGGTTTCCTGCATAAGTTTGGCTCACACTTGGAATTTTTTGGCCTTTTGGGTTTGGCTCTGTTGATGTGTTGAATGTCTCCATTGATTTGATGAATGGAACCCATCCCAAAAGATTGTTTTCCTATCTAGATATCTTTTTTACTATGATCTAATCACTTCCCAACTGCATATTGGATTCTGATGTGTTTAACAATGGATGCGGTATTTTTGAAGGTTTTATTTTTTTGCCTATGTTTTTTAACAAATAGCTCTCTTTTTAATCTGATTTTGTCAAAAAGATTTAGAGTTTGGTCCTGTGAAGGACTATGGAAAGAAATCCAAGTTGGGTTTCACAGTATACCCATCTCCTCAGGTGTTTACTTCTGTTGTGGAACCATACAACAGCGTGCTTTCAACTCATTCATTGTTAGAGCATACTGATGTAGCTATTCTATTGGATAATGAAGCCATTTTTTATTTTTTTGGACTTTATGGCATTTTGGTGACTTTTATTCAAAATAATGCCACACGTTCGATGGCTCTTTGTTTTCTTTTACAACTCCTCCTTTATCACCTTTCTTAACGGAGCATGAAATTTTTTATAGATTCGATGAGACTTTCCCATTGGCATTGGATCCCTCAACCATCTCTAAGCATTTGATAGCTTTCATTTCCATATTTGTTCCTAAACTCTAGCTCCAAATTTTGCTTCTGAATTTCAGTATGATAACTCTGATGCTAGCCTCCTTTTCCAGACCACAATAGTCATTCAATCTGAGTGGATATGGTTCCTGAGCAAGACTATTATCATTGGAATGATCATGTTCCATGAGTTCCTATTTCTAAAACTATTTAGGGCTGTAAGTAATAAGAACCCAATTCTAGACACTGCTCATTGACACGTCTTGTTTTGTGTTTTAATATTTTGAACTTCAGCTAACAAGCCCAAGATATTTATAAATTGATAGTTGTCTCTTTATTTCCTTGCCATGGCTATCAAATTTGTATCATGATCAAGTAGCCACCCGAATGGGTGAGCTCTTACATAATAATGTTCTCACTATGAACACCGATAGCACATCAGAATGCTGAACCTATAACTGAATACTAATTCATATCAGTATAGAAATCCACAGGAATATGTATCACATTAAGTTAATGATTTCACAGTTGAATGTTATTTTCACATCGTGAATGAATCTTATAACAGTATTCTGATTTTCATAATTGAACCACTTGTGCAAGCTTATACAGGAACATTTTCCCATATGTTCCTGAGAAAAGGACAACACTCTCAAGGAGAACCGGTGAATATTTTACAAAGCAATATTTTACAAAGCATACTATTAACTTGTTACGATTTCTATGTAGTGACGACTTATTTTGTCACCCCTCCCATTTGGTTATGTGCATGTATGACATTGACTATTTTTTCTTTTATTTCTTTGGAACTGCTATAAATCGAGGGGGCATAAAATCAGTTTATTTACAACTCTGTAATGCCATCTTTTAAGCCGAGTCCTGTGCATTTGGTTGGAGGGAACTAGGAATGTTAAATTCCTTTCTTTGCAATTTTCTAAGAAGACATTAGCGATTGTGAAAACTTACACAGTTGATACATGATTAAGTAACATTACATCTCCAAGCAGAGATAGAGATGAGGGCTCACCGTTGCCAACCAAGGAGGAGAATTTTCTCTTGTTGCTTCTTCATTACTTCAAAGCAGTTCCCAAATTGCAGTTGTCTATTCCTATTTAGGAACTCTGCCTATTTTTGGGTGATGTTACTCATTTACAGTTGCACTACGACTGGTCGACCTACAAAAGCTTTCATATTTGCCTAAATTTAATACCTCTGCAACAAATTCTGAACCCATCATTACTTTAGCTAGGAATCTTACTGCCGTGGCTACACATCTTCTGGGTATCAAAATTTTTATTGCAGCTGTGTCTGTCACTTACTACTATTGGAGTTCTGTACAATTTTTGAGTTTTTTATATTAAAGCGGTCATTACTAATCTTTGATGTAGGTTCTTTTCTAAATAATGAATAGTCAATGGATGCTTGTTACTATTCTACCAGTATTTATATTATTTTTCTATTTTAATTTTTGAAGGGATGTTTCAAATATATTTATTCAAGTATATATGGGTGCACACGTATATACCTAGATAAATATACAAACTATTATGACTACAATGATTATTAAAGTCTCTTGTATATTCTTATTTCAAATGAACATGTTCAAATTTACAAATGAATTGAGTACCCATGTTTACCATTAATCGAGTTTTATACCTGATATCTATATTTAGTTGATCTTCCTTAAATCTCTTCATTTTACTTAATTCTGATAGGATTATGAGTAATCTTACACATTTGCCTTCATTTTGATGTTTTGATGTTCTCATAGTTGCACTTTTATGCTTTTATAGAATTTTTCTATGCCATGTTGGCACTTTCTAGTTTTATACCCATGATCTACATGATTTATATGATTATTTTTTTTGAGTTGCATAGGGAGCCAATTTTTTTCAAGGATAACTATGTAGGTCCCCTCAGTATAACTGATACATAGTTTCCCTATCTGGCCCATGGAGTATCCCTCCATCCTATATTGGTATGCACTCATTTTATATGGAGTTTCCCTCCATTTGACCCTATCTATTCCATTTTGATAGGATAATATTTTTATGGAGTTTCCCTCCATGTTGTTTCATTTTTGCTCCTCAATGAAGAGGATGTTATTATTGGAGTTTTCCCTCCAAATTTAGATAATTTGATCCAATTTGAAGGCAATATGTTGTTATATCCTCATAATCCATTCTTTTGATTATCCTAAAAAATCATGATAATTCTAATTTGATCAGCATGTCTCTCCTTTATGTTATTTTCATATATTAATGTGATAATGATCTGCATACTTTATTGCTTAGATCATGAGTGATGCATGTTATGGAGGGATGCCCCCATTAGCTTGCAGTGGGATGATTCATTAAGTGGACTATCTATATCCACGTGATTGATGCAAGATTGATGCAAGTATCATTAGTTGGCCTTGTCTATGGTCATTTGTGCATTAGTATAATATACTTTTCATGAGAGCATTGATCAAGCTTTTTACTCAATTTGTCCGTGTTGACAATTTTTTAGCATATAATTTATCTTGATATCAGGTTATCTCCATTGTTTTGTGGTAACATGTTTTACTCATTGTTTCTCTATGAGATTTTTATTATCCTTATTCAAAAGGATTTTGAATTTTCATTTCTAACAATTTTCATATATGATGGCATTCTACTTGTGGATATTTGTCTTTTTGTTCTTTTTTTTCAGGTGATGCATCAAGGAACCTTCTTGGTTTTCCACATATGAAGATGTGTCTATGCTTCCACATTCAAAGAACTCATGTACTTCTCTTGGATCTGCAAATGTACCATATGGCTTGAAGACAATCAACTTACTTCATATTGAAGATTAAGTTGCAGATTTTTGTAAATTATGGGTTTAATACCCTTTGATGTAATTACCCCAACTAAAGATTAAAGGTGGGTGTTAGAAGTTGTAATCTTTCCTTGGTGTATTTATAAACCAAGGTTAGAACTCCTTTCTTTATTTTTGTAATATATTAGGATATAAGCCAAGGTATCCTAATATATTTCCTTTTTGTCCTTTTTCCACTACATCTTATTTTGTCATCTAGTGGAATATGTGAGGACAAATATATATTGTAATTTCTAATTTTAGATTATTCCTCCTTAAGAGGAATCTCACACTTGGCCTCACACACTTATGAATGGTGGCATTCATAGACATGGGAGTTACATTCCAACTTCTCTCTCTCATCTCTATTTAAGAGATGAACCTCTTCTCTCATTTAACAATGAGGTTTCTTCCTCTTCTCAATTATTGTATGAGCAATTCCTCTCTTGCTCTCTCTCTCTTCCTTCTTAGGCTTTTCATGCCTCATTCATAATGTCACAAGGGGTTTTCTTTGCTTTCCCCTTTCCAAATATCTTGTCTCATGGTGTTGGAGCTTGAAGCTTTCTCTCTCCTATTTTATGGTAATATCTTTGCATGCATTTACTCACTTAGATTCTTTCTTGGTATTGCTTATTTATAGATTTCTTTTTCTATTTCTAACAATGTTGATGCATCATTGACTAAGTAGTTGGAGAGCCAATAAGAAGCTGACACATGGTGATGATGTGTTAGCCAGTGGGAGGGTGTGATGTGGTGCTTGGGTGGATGATGATGTGGCAGAAACTAGCCAATAGCATGCTACCACATGGCAAAAAAACCAAATAAAGGGTTGACCCAAAATGCATGGGTAAGGTAGAGAATAAAAATGGTCAAAAGTGATTTTTAAAAATGATTTTCATAAAATCACATGAAAAGACTTTTAATTTGAAATGGGTATAACCTAAAGTTTAAAATTTCAGAAAAATGATTTTTTTGCATGAAAATTTAAAATGAAGTGCAAAGTAGAGACCTAGTATAGGGGCATGGTTTTGAAAATGGTATTCTGGGCATTTCTGATAAGCGAATATAGCAATATTATATATCATCAAAATTCAAAGAGAATGGAATTTCTATTTATGGAGTTTTTTTTCACATAGCAATCCATCTTTTTTAGTTATATGAGGTTTTGTCCCAGATTCTCTTCTTGCAACCGCATTCAAGTATTGAAGTTTTGATTTGTTTTCTAATAGGGTGATGAATTGAATGTGTGTAAAAGGTAGTAAAAATGTAGTTAGGGTTGAGTTTGGTCACCTTCAAGTTAGTTGAATCTAGATATTATTAGCATTTCATGATGCATTTTAGATATTTTAGTGACACAAAGGTTTTCATCATTCATAAGAGATATTTCTATGTTTGTTATAGAAGAATGATGAAAACCAAATCCTATTTCAAGGGTAGAAAGAGGAGAAATGTTTTACAACTAGAAAGAATGAAGATTCAAGTGGACAAATGTCAATTCCAAATTAGATTCAAGATTTCATTCTTCTTCTATATCCCTCTCTTTCCAATTCATATTAATGTTGGTGTGATTTTTCATAGTATAGAAAAATTCTGATATTTGGATGAAAAATCAGTTAAGTCTTTGTTTCTTATAGACTAGGGTTTTATTTTGTGAAATCCTAAATTTTTTTAGATTATCCTAATTATGCCCTGTTCTATAGGTTCTGTCTTCCTTTTAATTTCCTAGGGTTTGGCCCTAAAATCATCCATAAAAGGGCCCTAAGTGCGTAAGAAACCCTTATACCTTTGTTTTGTGTTGCCCTAGTTTTCAAAATTTTCAAAGGGTATTGTTTCAAAATATTTTGGCATAGTATTTTATCTTAAAGATTTTTTTGCATCAGAATACCTTTTATCCTTATTAATAAAACTTTTATGCACTCTAATTGGATATTTTATTTCAAAAAGGACACCAAACTGAAATGTTTTTCAACACCATTGATTTTCTCAAGATCAATGGATTCCCACATTCCCACATTTTCAAGTTGCGAGGTCTTTAAATAATGTGGGGAAATGGATTTTTGACATGTAGCCCTTGATGGTTTCTATGATTCAGTGCATCACAAAAGGTCTGGTATGTCACCTTATGAGCAATATTCATCAATCATGGATATTGTTTAGATCTATGGTTCTCGCATTCCCACATTTCCAAAGTGCATGGTCTTTAAATAATGTGGGGAAGCAGGCTTATGATGCATGGAAATGGTGACATCATGGGCTTCCCTTTTGCAAAAAGGTAATTATGTTATGTCCTCCATGGTAGTTGTCAGATGACATGGAATGAAGAGAAAATATTTCATTGGTCCATTCAGATTGAATGAGTGCACAGTCATCACAAGTTTTTGATCACCGTTGATTAAAGAAAGATCAACGGATTCTGCATTCTGACATTATCAAAGTGTGCAGTCTTTAAATAATGTGGGAAAGCGGGCATGGTGGGACATGGACAAAGCTTTAAGAAATATGCTAAATCATGCCACGCTGGAAAAAGACTAAACGGAACGGAACATGCTCATTGGTGGTGAGTGATAGGTATGCCAAGTTGGAAGTAGCAATATCATGGGCATGAAAAATTTAATTATTGTCATAAGCACATGGACAAAAGGGTAAGTTTATATTGGTCAAGTTGATCTAGTGGGCTACCAAATAAAGAAATCTTGGTTCGTCGTTGATCAAGGTAAAATTGACAGTGCCCACATTCCCGCATTATCAAGATGTGAGGGTTTTAAATAATGCGAGCAAGTGGATTTCCAACGCGTGTCCGGGGATCCTAAAGTTTTAAAAGGCTTTTTACTTTTTAAATAAAGTCATCTGATGCATGGGAGATCAATGGGTAGAATTCAAATTCAAAATACAACATGAAGATAGCAATTGCAAAAATAAATATAATACAAAGTTTCCTTCGTGCGACCTAAATACTCTGATATAGCACGTGAATTTTCCATTGTTAAAGCATAGTTACAAATTTTTGCAGTACGAGAGGATTTCCAAAGCTAGGGCATAGAATTTTTCAAAGTTTTCAGCATAATTCGCAGAAGAAACTGTAGAGAAAGGAGGGAAAATCTGGCAGATAAGTGATCTATAACCAGTAGAAATAAGAATTTGTTGTTATAAATTTTTTGAACTCTTAAAGATGCCTCCATGAAAGGATTTCTCTGGGCAAACTAAGTATTCAAAAAGGGGTGTGCATGATTATTTTCTCAAACAATTTCGTTTGTTAGTACATGAGATAACTAAGGGCAGGGAGTTAATTCCTAAAAACCATAGAGTAGCTGTAGCAGAGGGTTTTTATGACAAGGCCAATCAGGTAAGAGATGCTCAGGTATCCATGGGAGGTTTTGAATTACTCAGAAAGTGTTTTTTAGAGAAAAAATTGGATACTCCTCTAAGCAATGTCTGGGAGTTTGATATTGGAAAGTTGACAATCCCTACAGTTTTCTTCGACAGTGATTTATTAATGGATTTGGCCAAGAAGTATGACCCAATTATAGGATGGGTAAAGAATCATGCTGGAGTAAACCTTTCTATGGTTTTCCCTGAACTGATTAGAGAAGTTCTCAATCTTAACCCTAACCATGTTGTGCATGAAACCATTGACATGGATATCCTACAAGAAAAGGTATGTTTCACAAAAAACCTACTTGAAAAGAGGGCCACTAAGGGAGCATGCTGCCAAGGTTGGTAATTTGTCTGTAATTACTATCAGTACCCTAGAACCATTATTGAAAAAACATTTTAACATTAGGGCTAACGCATTATATGTTTCCCTTTGTAAGAATTTTGGAATAGATGAGGTAGAACAAATTCTAGGCTCAATTGTCCTCATCATGGCACAGACCCTTCAATTTGGAATGAGCTCTATCCTAGATTTTGCAACATTTTGTTGCAAGAAAAATTCACAATGGTTTGGTTGGGATAGAAAAAGGAAAAGTAAATAAACCATTCTGTTGGTATTCATTGCTTATGCATATGTTCTTGTACAAGGGATTTACTTTTTTCTCCATAGGTATGGAATTGGAAACAACCAGGGAGGGGGAGAAGAATCATGTACAGTTGTGGAGTGTAGATATGACCTTAGAAGCCACAAGTGCTAGTTATGTGAGGTTTGATAGGTGTTTTGCATCAAAGCTTAGACTGATTTTAAGAGGAGATAGCCCTAGAATCCCACAAGCATTGCTAGAATTGGTCAGACCCAAGGACCATGCTAAAGGGCTACTTGTCAGTGATAAGTGGGGGCATATAATTCCCTACAATGTTTCAATAGTAATAAGAATGTGTGGTTATTTGGGAAAACCTCATGTGCTACCATTTCATGTGCCTTTGAAGATAGGAGTTGCTAAGCTATTATGGAAGATAGGTACCATAGATGAGAGGGAGCTGGCTAGGAAGGGCACATTTTGTCCAATAGTCATTGTGGCCCATGATTTTGTTTTTGTAAGGAAAGGTTGCAAACATCTCAACTTATTTTTAGACAAATACAACATGGTAGAATCTCATGCCAGATTTATGGATCCTAAAGGTTTCTATGATATCTTCAGGGAGAGAATAAAAGCTTCTCACATGATCCAACAAGTCTATTATCCTGAAGATGTGATTAGAAACATTTTCACCTTACAAGAACAAGAATTAAGAAAAGAAAAGTGGATGGTGTTTAGCAAAACTCTTGAATTCATTAATGCTTTTGATCCCCACTATGACCCATTGAAAGAAAAGAAATACTTTGGAGCCAAGATGCAGGCATTGATGAATAATTTTGCTGAGATAACACAGACTATGAATGAGAAAAGGCATACCTATGTTAAGGCATACCCAGACAAGGCTACAGAAGTGTAGAAAAGAATTAATAGTAAAAAAATAGTAGCTCTTGGCTAATATACCTTGCAAAAATGGCCAGGTTATGTAATGATTCAGAGTGTGCAATAGGGATCTCTTCATCAAGGAAAAAGACTAGGAAGTCCATCTACAACCAGTGCTCCAAAAAGGTAGAAGTTAGAATAGGGATCTTCTTCTTCTGTGCTAGAACAATACTCCCTGAGCTAATCCCCAATTAGGATAGATGATGAAGCATCTTTAGGGGAATAATTAAGACAAATTGGAGGAGAAGGAGATATAATTGTTACTTCGACAAATCTAGAGATTGGGGAACCACAAGAACCCCCTACACCTTCCTTGGAGTTTACTATTGCTAACTACAAAGGTAAGGACATTGATCCTATAGTTGCCCAAGCCTCTAAGAGGTTTGTAAATGATGAAAAATTTGTGAAATCTAGAGCACTTGCACAATTTTTGTGGAGGCTGAATATAGGTAATTTTGAAAATACTTGTAAAAAAAAAAAAGTAGAGCAACCAGATAAAGAAGACTCTATTATTAAAGAAGAGGTAAAATCTAAATTTTTGAATGATTTTTCCCAGTTTACAACTAAGGCTGGGAGGCAATTTGTTAAACATTTAGGATTTCTTATCTTACCTGAATGGGATATAGTGAATGCTATGGTTTTTGATTTAGTAAGAAAAAAAAAGGATGTTCAGTTACAAACTGAAGAAGAGATATTACAGGCTCATAGAGGAGTCAAAATTAGTGATGATCACCAAGCCCTTGTAATTTGCTGAATTGAAAAAAGGGATAAAGATAGGATGCAAGAAATCTCTACTGTAGAACATACTGGTACATTGACAGTATATAGGGCTAGTGAAGTAAGTAGGAAGCAAATAATGGGAATGGCCTTAGAAGTGCTAAAATTTGGTAGTATTGTATCTCGCAAGGAAGAAGATAGATTTACCCAACTCAATGCTAGATTTGAAGAAGTTTTAAAAGCATATGAGGAAAGGGGTATATAGATACAGTCACTGGAAAACAAAGTATCTCAAATGGAGAAGATACTGGGGAAGAGAAAAGTGGGAGAATCTAGTGCACCTAGAATTGCCTACCCTTCATAGTCATTTGTTGGAGCAACCCCTATCATTGAAATACCAGACACCCATGAAAGGCCCCAATTCTATACTGCAGAAGACTTTGAAGAAGAAAAAACCAAATTACATGAGTTGCAGGTAGAATTAAAGAATCAATATGAAGGAAAATTGGAGCAGGGTGTGACGTATTTAAGGGATAAAATACAATGGTCAACCTTCTTTGATTAGTTGACAAGAATTACAACTCTCATGGATGAGTTGAATAGAGATGAGGTTAAATTAATTCCTCTGGCACAGAAGTGGAGGGCGAGAAACAATGATATCACATTCATGTGTATATCTACCATTCAAATGCCCTATCATCAAGTAGAGAAAATTTTTGATTTATTAAATAAGCTAGTAGATTTTGATGATAAAAGGGATTCTTTGCAAAAAGGATTACACTTTGTTTTTCCAAGTATATTGCTGAAAAATTAATTTTATTTCCTTGTTCTTTAGAATCTATTGACACAATAAAGGAAAAAGAAAAGTGGAAAAAAGAGTTAGATGAAATATTTTGTGAAAGGATCAAGAACATCATGAGTGAAACTGGTTACCAGTTTTGGGCAACGACAAACAAAGAGTTGGTAAAGATACAGTTATTTTATAATGCCATCAGAAAAGAGCTTGATGATTTAGAGGAATTGTCAAATTCTTTAGTGATTATACAAAGAGAGGCTCTAAATTTTGATTGGCCAGATGATGATGCTTATAATGAATGGAAAAATAAGTTCTTAGTACAAATGTTAGAAGATGATGAGGAGGAAGATGCAAAGGTAAAAGTTACCCTCATAGTTAGTAATGAAGACATGGAAAATCCCCAGATCAAAGTAAGTTTGTAGGTAGTTGAAGATGATACATCAATTTTTAACCTTATGGCCACTTACTCCGAGGATGAAGAATATATGAAGAATCAAATCATATTTTCTTGTCTCAACAACTAAGAAGCATAATAGAAAGGGACCCACAAAGGAATGTTCGATGTAATAGCCTTTCTATTATTTGCTTTTGTCTTTTATGACAGATGTATGTCAGTATCTTTTAGAAGACATCTATCACTTTCTTTTAGCCTGAAGCTTGTTGCATCTCACACTATTTAAGTGAGATTCTAAGGCTAAAGAATGGTCCAAATTCTATTTTTCTAAGTAATATGCTTAGTCTATTTTTGGCCCAAATTTTGAAGGCAAGTTTGTGATGTATTTTCTCTATCATTTCTCTGAGAATATATGAATATAGAATGAGTTGTGTTTCTTTATAAAGGTCATTCTGAGTCTATTGTATATGAGACACCATTTTCAAAGAAAATGAATACAAATTGTGAACTATCCCCATATCATTCTTTTCTGAATCTTGTCTCCTTTTTATTACTGGGTTATCTTGATATTGTATAAGGAAAGGCTTGTACAATTGAATGCAATCCAGTTAGGTTGTATATCTATTTATCATTGCTATTAACTCAATGGATTAAATAAAAGATTTGGTAAATGTGGTAAGGTTTCTTTAGTAGTGGAAAGGATTTTGAATTATGAATTTTGATAAGAATTGTTGATAGAATTTGTTGTAAGGCAACAATCTAGATTTGAGAATTTGCTATAGACTCTGAACCCCAATGAATTAGGCACTGATCAAATTGATTCAGCTGAAGGAGAAATATATCATAAATTATTATCAAAATGCAACATCAAATCAAATTTTACTTTTATTTCCTGTAGATCTTCAAAGTTGGCCAGCACTTGTCTGTATGGAATGTTTTAGCTTCAGTTAGCCACTATTGTTAAGAACATCTGTAGATCTATAGAAGAATTCTTGGCCATTTCTATTTTATGGGATGTGTTTATCAAGTTAGTAAGAATTATGTATATGTTTGAGGATTTTGAAATGAGAATCAAAATGAAACTAAGAATAATCCTCATACAGTTATTCCAGTCTTGAATCATCCCTGGGTATACCCACCCTGGTTTTGCAGAGCCAAAAGAGTAGAAAACCAGCTGTGGTTTTGTTTAATTTGGGTCCAAATAATTTGCATATGCAATTGTTAATAAGAATTAGCTATTCTTTAGATTGTGTATGTATTATCATCTTGGTATTAAGCATTTTTTTGCTTAGTAGTTTTAGTCCTTTTTAAAACACCAACAAAATGGCAACTCTGTTGGGGACTTGTCCAACACATCTGTGAAAAGTACTACAGTTTCTTTGGTCCTGCTTTGTACATGTGTTTCATGTTATCTAAATTTTGCCCATGGTTATAAGGGAATATTTTAGTGACAAACCTTGACAATTTAAAGAAGATAAAGCTCGAGTACCATTGCTACACACTGACGTATCCAGCCTATCCAAGTGTCTTATTTAACAAGCAAGAGTTGCAGTCTTACGACATCAGTGATTGGTCTATCTATGCCAGATATTTTTTTTTCTAATTGTGTATTGTTTTCCTTGAGTTAGCAATAAGTTTCATTACATTCTTTCCTAAAATAGGGTGGTGAATTAGTCAAGTTTTTGAAGCTAGTGCTTATTGTAACAAAAGGTAAATATGGCTGACAAAAGAAAGAACACAAGAGCTTACATAAGAGCCAATCCTGATGTATCAATGTATATTGATCTACCCCAAGGTGGTAGGAAGAACCAAAATAAGAAGAAGATAGATCCAAATCCCACTTGGAAACCCAGAGGTAATGCATCCATCAATTCCCATTATCAACCAATAGTAGGAAGAGAGTCTTCTTTGCTTAGTTTTGAATCTGAAACTACAAGACTCGTAGGAGGTATTTTTAGTACCCCATTACTAGATGAGAGAGTCTTTCAAGACAAAGACATCTCTATAATAGGAGTTTCTTCATCAAGGCCAGATCCTATAGTAGATATGAACTATAGGGTATGATTTAGGAGTTCATTTGATAATCCTTTTAATCCTAGAGCAGCCCCATATGTAGAACCAAACCTTATAGATTTGGATGACCCTGTTGATTCAGAGGCAACCTCTGTAGATCCTAAAGAAGTGCACTCCGAAATAGGATTTTTGAAGAAATGGATTGCTGAGGAAGAAGCTAAATGCATTCATCTTGAAAAGGAAAAGCAGCAAGCCACTTTGGATGCCATAATAGAAAGGGATGTTTTGCTAAGAAAGATGGCTGCTTTGAAGGAGAAAAATAAAAAGTTAGAAGAAAATACCACAACTCTCCATACTGATGTATTTGGAGATGTAGACAATTTGAGAGCTAAAGTTTAGGAATAAGAGAAATGCCTAAATCAAAGGCAAGAACCAATTATTGCTCAAATCCAAGCCTATAAACCTATTCAAGTGGATCCTATAGAGCCCACTACAAAAGCATCAGATAAAGGGAAAGGCAAGGCTATAGGAATCCAAATAAATGAGCCTCAAGCTATACCAAGCAAACCCATACAACCCTCCATGTCAAAATTAGATTTAGATCTGGAGAGGGCTCGAAAAGAGAGGGAAGATCTTACAAAAGAACTTGAGAAGGTTGAGAATGAAGCTCAAGTTGCAAAAACTAGGATAAAAATCCAATTCATAAAATCTAATTCTGCATTGGCTTCATGGTCCAATTTGTCTATTCCAGCTAAAATTTGTGCACCAGCCAGTGGTCCAATAATTTCAACTCAGGGAGTACCCCAATCTGCTCCTACCTCATCTTCCGCTATTCGCACCCAAGTCCCATTTTTCTCACCTCAATAATCCCAAGCTCCTCCTCTGAGTCAAGCTAATATAGCTAGTACCTCAAATTTTCCTCATTTCTAGAAGAAACCTGTATACCTAGAAAAGTATAGACAAATATCATTTGGTGGTATTCCTAGTGCTCCACATCCCATATCATTTGATTTAAGAGATAAAGTGGTTAATTTCTCTGGGAATAATGTTGTTACTAGTGAAGAACATTTGAGAATTTTCATTGATATGTTGAATGATTATGAAGTTGAACATGAATATATGGTAATGAAATTGTTTGTGCATTCACTAACTAAGGATGTAAGGGATTGGTTTAGGAGGTTGCCTGATGATAGTATTACCTCGTGGAATGACTTTGAGAAATCATTCAAGGAGCAATATGGAGACAACACTAATGCAGGATTCATGTTGAATGAGTTCAACAACATCAAGAAGAATCCAAATGAGTCCACATTTGATTTCAATGTAATATTCTAGAAAGGTATGTACAGATTATTTCAAGTTATGAGGTTGAATGAAGATGTCTGTCTTACAACATATTTCAATGATTTTGATACCAAGATGGCTTATCAATTAAGGGATAAGGATCCCAAAAATTTAAGGAATGCTTATAAAATTGTAGTAAATATAGAGAATAATAGGAAGGCATCTAGAAAACTAGGTAGGAGGGATGATCTGAAGCTTTTTTATCCTAAGAACAATAATAAAAGGGAGGGTGACAAAACTCCTATAGGAAAGAAGCCTAAAGAACCTACTATAGGCTAGGTTTTGGAATTTCTCAAGAAGATGAATCCCACTAATTTTAGTAAGCTAAATGTTGCTAAAAGACCCCCTGTGAATAACAACAGTTTCAATAGGCAGCCTAGAATGCAAAATTACTGTTACACCACTCAGTGGAAAGATGGTAAGCCAGTTCCCAACCAGACCCACAATGTGAAGGATAAGGGTACTTCAGATCCCCTGCAAAGGAACACTATAAATATGAATGATGATGTACCATGATGTATTATATGTCAATCACCTCATTCTACTAATTATTGTGTTGTTCCTCAGTCATTTGCCCAAGGTCAAGGAGTTCAACCTGAAGAAGAAAGTGAAGAAAAAAGCCATGATGATATAAGTTGCAATATGGTAAGCATGTGTGATGATTTGATAGATTCTAATTCAGAAGAGCTTAAAAATGATATTAGAAGTCAGAGAATTGCTTATCATTTACATCATTCGCAAGTGCTTTCAAATGATGAAGGGTATGATACAGATAGGGTATGCAGTACATTTTCTGATGTAGGTCTCACAAGCTTAAGAATGCCCTCCAAAGAGGAGATTGACAGAATTACAGTAGAAATGATTTCACAAGTCCATAGTAACTACAATTTGAGAAATAGAGTAGTAAATAATGATGTAGGAAAGCCATCCAGTGTATCCATCAAAGATATCACTCATAAGATGAATGATCAAAATAAGAAAGTTAATGCAGATGTGCCTATGATCAAGGAAAATAAGGGTAAGAAATGGGAACCAAAGAAGAAGGTTCAATTTTAGATAAGTGAAGCAACAAAACTAGTGGTACAACCAAAGAAATCAAAACCTGATGTTATCAAGAAAATAGTGGTTCCTACTACTCAAACGATTCCAACTCCATGTACTCTTGTAAAACCCACTATTGTTGACCCTGTTGATATGATATCTATGTTATCTCAAATTAATGTAAAAGTGCCCTTGTCTGAACTTCTTAGAATTGAAGAGCATAAGAATAAGGCTTTGTCATGGTTGGGTGGAATAGGAAACAATAACATTGTTGTAGATCAAATTGTGTCCCAAAAAACCCCATTAGTAATAGAGGATAGTGGTATCATATCCTAGATTCCTCAAATGTTTTTAGATGATTCCTCAGTGGCATTTATAGAAGATATTGATCCTTTTTTCCTCAGTCTAATCATAAAAGGGAAGACCTTAAAAAATTGCATGATAGACTTAGGAGCTTCCAACACTATAATGCCTTTCAAACTAATGAAAGCCTTAGGTTTGAAGGTGGATACCAAATAGGGAAGATGTAGAGGAATGGATGCTAGGAAAGTCCTAGTCATAGGTACCATAAATGCCTTACCATTCAAATTGGCTGCATATCCTAAAGTAGAATTAATCATGTCTATCCTTGTGGTAGATATACCTCCACACTATGGAATGTTACTCTCCAAGAAATGGAGTCCTGCCATGGGGGGAAGCCTGCAATGTGATCTGACTTATGCCACTTTCCACATAGGGGACAAAGCTATCATGGTAAATAGAGAGCCAAGGGTTAATCACATTTTAGGGGAAGAAATTGACAAAGATGCCACTTGTTTCTTAGATACTCGGATCAATGCTTTCAGGGCTCAATTAATTATTCAGGAAGTTGAAAATTTACTTGCTATCATTGAACATGAAGTTGAATGTTGCATGAACTCACCAAAATTATGGACAATGTTCTTTGATGGGGCTAGTTCTAAAGAGGGTGTAGGGGCAGGTGTAGTTTTTGTGTCCCCTGAAAATAACACTTTTAGGTATTCATTCACTTTGAAGTTCTCCTGCACAAATAATATTGCACAATATGAAGCATTGCTGCTAGGATTGAAAGTTGCCACACATCATAGAATTAAGAAATTATGTGTGATAGGAGATTCTGAACTAATTATCTCTCAGATCAATGGAACCTACTCATCCAAGAATAAGAGATTGAAGCAATATAGAAATGTAGTTTGGGATCAGATAGAATTATTTGATGCATTTGGGATCTCATGGAGAGATAGGACTCAAAATAAGATGGCTAATTTGTTAGCAAATGTAGCAATCAAGCCAAAAGTGATATCATTTGTAGGAATCGCTCACATTGAGGTACAAAATAGACCTTCCATACCTGATAACATTGAAAATTGGCAGGTCTTTGAAGATGACAAAGATATTAAATTTTTTTTGTTAAATGAAGACAAGTACCACGGTCAAGAAATGGATTGTAGTGAACTGGTTGAAACCATAAGTGGAAAGGAAACCATTTTTGGTCAAGAGATTATGCAATTGAAAATAAATAAGGTGCCGAAGGGGTTAGTAGTCTTGGAAAATATTTTTGATAACCAGGACAGAGTAAAATCAGGAATTAACGACCCCAAAATTCAAGAGTTAGAAGAGATAAACTTGGGTATTGATGAAGTTCCCAAAAGGGTTTATATCGGCCAAAATCTACCTATTAAAATCAGGAAAACATTGATTGACCTACTTAGAAAATACAAACATGTTTTTTCTTGGTCATATGATGACCTTAAGGCTTATAAGGAGGATCTATTCTAGCATGTCATACCATTAAAAGAGAATGTAAAACCTTTCAGGCAAAAATAGAGACCAGTGAATCCTACCCTAGCCCCAAAAATGCAAGAATAGCTGATGAAACTAAGGGATGGAAGGATAATCAAACCAATCAACCATTCCACTTGGGTTTCAAACTTGGTTCCTATTAGGAAGAAGAATGGAGATATTAGGCTATGCGTGGATTTTAGAAATTTAAACATTGCATCTCTGAAAGACAATTATGGATTACCAAATATGGAAGCCATGTTGTAGCAAGTGACTGGCTCTAAGTTAATGTCAATGATGGATGGTTTCTTTGGATATAATCAAGTTCTAGCAAAGGAAAGTGAATAGTTCAAGATAGCTTTCACAACCCCATAGGGAACATCTGTATATGTGAGGATGCCATTTGACCTGATTAATGTAGGAGCTACTTTCCAAAGAGCCATGGATGTAGCATTTCATGATTATATTGATAAAGTTATGGTTGTGTACTAGGACGATCTTACAGTGTATTCCAATAAGGCTAAGGATCACTGCAAACATTTGGAAAAAATCTTTATCAAAGCTACAAAATATGGAGTTTCTTTAAACCCAAAGAAATGCACATTCGAGGTCATAGAAGGCAAATTACTAGGACATATAGTGTCTAAGGATGGGGTGAAAATAGAGCCTAAAAGAGTAGAAGCTATTAAAAAAGTCCCCAAGCCAAAAAATGTAAAAGGAATTCAATCCTTCTTTGGCCAAGTCAATTTTCTTAGGAGGTTTGTTACCAATTTTGCTGAAATCAGTAGACCTATGTAAAAGATGCTCAAGAAGGGAGCCACTACAGATTGGAATGGTGAGCCTTCACAAGCATTCCATGATATTAAAATTGCAATAAAAAATGCTCCAGTACTGAGAACCCTAGATTATTCCAAACCCATGCATATTTTTTCTTTTGCATCCTTCCACACTATAGCTGCAATATTATTGCAAAAAAATCAAGAAGGATATGAGCAGCCTATTGCCTTTTTCAGTAAGTCATTGCAGCCTACTGAACTAAAGTATGAAATAAATGAAAAGAAAGCATATGCTCTAGTAAAGGCTGTAAAAGCTTTCAAATGTTACCTGGTAGGTGCTAGTGTTATTGCTTTTGTACCTAGTACTGCAATCAAGGATATATTTTCTCAACAGGAAGTATCAGGCAGAAGGTGTAGATGGATCAATAGAATCTAGGAATTCAACATTGATATACAGATAACTAAATTAGTAAGGGGTCAAGGTTTGGCCAAATTCATGGCTAAAGCTAATCTAGAGGCTAATTAGATAAATCTAGTAAATGATGATCTCAGAGCTAACTTATGTGACATGGACCAGTGCGATTGGTACACCAATGTCATATATTACTTGCACACATGGAAGCTCCTCCCCATTTGCCTGAAAATGAAAAGAGGAATACTAAATTGCAAACCATCAGGTATGTAATTGTCCAAAGAAACCTATGGTGGAGAAATTTTGAGAGAGTATTGTTGAAATTTCTTGATAAAAAAAAGACAAAAGAGGTCTTCAAAGAAATGCATGCTAGAGTTTGTGGGGGACACTATATGGCCAAAACTACTGCACATAAGATAATGAGGGCTAGATTTTAGTGGCCTTCCTTTTTCAAAGATGCCCAAGTTATGGTTAGGAAGTGTGATCCTTGTTAGAGGTTTTCTAGAAAACTAAAGTTCTCAGGAAATACTCCTTTGAAGCCAGTAGAGATTCAAGCACCTCTTCAACAATGGGGTCTTGATTTCATAGGAGAGATTTTTCCCAAGTCTAGCACTGGCTATTCTTGGATTTTGGTGGCTACTGACTACTTTACAAAATGGGTAGAGGCTATCCCCACAAGAAATGCAACAAGTAAAGTTGTCAATAATTTCCTACTGAATAATATTATTTCTAGATTTGGATGTCCACAGAAAATTGTAACAAATAATGCTATGTGCTTTAGGTCTGAGGAATTCATTAAATTTAATGATAAATATGGAATAACAAGGTCATCATCTGCTCCATATCATCCACAAGGGAATGGACAAGCTGAGTCCACAAATAAGAGCCTATTGAAGGTCATTAAGAGAACCTTATATGATAATAAGAAGGCATGGGATTCCAAGTTATAGTTGGCAATATGGGCTGATAGAGTAACTGTAAAGAAAGCCATTGGTGTAGCTCCATTTGATTTAGTGTATGGAATTCAAGCCAGAATGCCTCAGAACAACTTGATGGGACTCTACAATTACATCTAGTTGTATGATGAAGATACTAGAAATGAAATGCAGGAAAGAATGGATGAATTGGTAGGACTGACAAAAACCAGAAGAGAAGCATCTCTAAAGAACCAAAAGTTGCAATTGCAAGTCAAGACACTCTATGATAAAAGAACTGTAAGTAAAAAGTTTGAAGATGGAGATTTAGTCATAATGTGGAATGCTAGAATTGAGGATAAAGGAAATCATGGAAAATTTCATCCTATTTGGTTAGGGCCATATCTAATTGAAAATACTTGGGGTGAAGATTCTTATATACTCAAAGATGTATTCGATAGTATTCTTGAATTGCCAGTTCATGGACAATTCTTGAAGAGGTATTTTTCTTAAAAAATACTTATTTTCTCCATGAACAGTAGTTTTAGGGTTTTCTATTATTTTGTACATTATATATATTTTGTAAATCTCTGTTAGTGTCCTTGTGCAATCTGGTTCCTTGTTTCTGTGTGTTGCTCAGTGCTCTATGAAGAAGTTGTCATTTTTCTAAATATGTTGTCTACTCTCTCGAAGATTCTAAATTCTTGCATAGACTAAGGTAGTCTATCATCCCTAGATAGAGCCACTATTGGTGTGATTTTTCACAGTATCGAAAAATTCTGATATTTGGATGAAAAATCAGTTAAGTCTTTGTTTCTTGTAGACTAGGGTTTTATTTTGTGAAATATTAAAAATTGTTAGATTATCCTAATTATGCCCTGTTTTGTAGGTTGTTTCTTCCTTTTAATTTTTCAGGGATTGGCCCTAAAATTATCCGTAAAAGGGCCCTAAGTGCGTAAAAAACCCTTATACCTTTGTTTTGTGTTGCCCTAGTTTTCAAAATTTTCAAAGGGTATTTTTCAAAATATTTCGGTGCGGCATTTTATCTTAAAGATTTGTATGCATAGAATACCTTTTCTCCTTATTAATAAACCTTTTATGCGCTCTAATTGGATATTTTATTTCAAAAAGGATGCCAAGCTGAAATGTTTTTCAACACCGTTGATTTTCTCAAGATCAACGAATTCCTGCATTCTCGCATTTTCAAGTTGTGAGGTCTTTAAATAATGTAGGGAAACAGATTTGTGACACGTAGCCCCTGATGGTTTCTGAGATTTAGTGTGCCACAAAAGGTCTGGTATGTTAGCATTTGTCAAGACACTTTTGTAGATTTGTTAGATTTATTAGGACACATTTTATTTTCCTCCCCTGCCATTGGTTGTCTAAATCAATGAAACTTCACCTTGGAAGCAATATTCATCAACCGTGGATCTTGTTTAGATCTATGGTTCTCGCATTCCCACATTTCCAAAGTGCATGGTCTTTAAATAATGTGGGGAAGCGATCTTATGATGCATGGAAATGGTGACATCATGGGCTCACCTTTTCCAAAAAGGTAATTATGTTATGTCCTCCATGTTAGTTGTCAGATGACATGGAATGAAGAGAAAATATTTCATTGGTCCGTTCAGATTGAATGAGTGCACAGTCATCACAAGTTTCTGATCACCGTTGATTAAAGAAAGATCAACGAATTCTGCATTCTGACATTATCAAAGTGTGCAGTCTTTAAATAATGCGAGCAAGCGGGCATGGTGGGACCTGGACAAAGCTTTAAGAAATATGCTAAATCATGCCACGCTGGAAAAAGACTAAACAGAACGAAACATGCTCATTGGTGGTGGGTGACAGGTATGCCAAGTTGGAAGTAGAAATATCATGGGCATGAAAACTTTAATTGTTGTCAGAAGCACAGGGACAAAAGGGTAAGTTTTCATTTGTCAAGTTGATCTAGTGGGCTGCCAAATAAAGAAATCTTGGTTCGTCGTTGATCAGGGTAAAATTGACGGTGACCACATTCCCGCATTATCAAGATGTGAGGGTTTTAAATAATGCGAGCAAGTAGATTTCCAACGTGTGTCTGGGGATCGTAAAGTTTTAAAAGGCTTTTTACTTTTGAAATAAAGTCATCCGATGCATGGGAGATCAATGGGTAGAATTCAAATTCAAAATACAACATGAAGATAGCAATTGCAAAAATAAATATAATACAAAGTTTCCTTCGTGTGACCTAAATACTCTGATATAGCATGTGAATTTTCCATTGTTAAAGCATAGTTACAAATTTTTGCAGTACGAGAGGATTTCCAAAGCTAGGGCATAGAATTTTTCAAAGTTTTCAGCATAATTCGCAGAAGAAACTATAGAGAAATGAGGGCAAATCTGGCAGATAAGTGATCTATAACCAGTAGAAATAAGAATTTGCTGTTATAAATTTTTTGAACTCTTAAAGATGCCTCCACGAAAGGATTTCTCTGGGAAAACTAAATATTCAAAAAGGGGTGTGCATGATTATTTTCTCAAACAATTTCCTTTGTCAGTACATGAGATAACTAAGGGCAAGGAGTTAATTCCTAAAAACCCTAGAGTAGCTGTAGCAGAGGGTTTTTATGACAAGGCCAATCAGGTAAGAGATGCTCAGGTATCCATGGGAGGTTTGGAATTATTCAAAAAGTGATTTTTAGAGCAAAAATTGGATACTCCTCTGAGCAATGTCTGGGAGTTTGATATTGGAAAGTTGACAATCCCTACGATTTTCTTCGATAGTGATTTATTAATGGATTTGGCCAAGAAGTATGACTCAATTATAGGATGGGTAAAGAATCATGCTGGAGTAAACCTTTCTAGGGTTTTCCCTGAACTGATTAGAGAAGTTCTCAGTCTTAACCCTAACCATGTTGTGCATGAAACCATTGACATGGATAACCTACAAGAAAAGGTATGTTGCACAAAAAACCTACTTGAAAAGAGGGCCACTAAGGGAGAATGCTGCCAAGGTTGGTAATTTGTCTGTAATTACTATCAGCACCCTAGAACCATTATTGAAAAAACATTTTAACATTAGGGCTAAGGCATTATATGTTTCCCTTTGTAAGATTTTTGGAATGGATGAGGTAGAACAAATTATAGGCTCAATTGTCCTCATCATGGCACAAACAGGCAATTTGGAATGAGCTCTATCCTAGATTTTGCAACATTTCTCGCAAGAGAAATTCACAATGGTTTGGTTGGGATAGCAAAAGGAAAAGAAAATAAACTATTTTGTTGGTATTTATTGATTATGCATATGTTCTTGTACAAGGGATTTAGTTTTTTCTCCATAGGTATGGAATTGGAAACAACCAGGGAGGGGGAGAAGAATCACGTACAGTTGTGGAGTATAGATATGACCTTAGAAGCCACAGGTGCCAATTATGTGAGGTTTGATAGGTATTTTGCATCAAAGCTTAGACTGATTTTAAGAGGAGATAGCCCTAGAATCCCACAAACATTGCTAGAATCGGTCAGACCCAAGGACCATGCCAAAGGGCTACTTGTTAGGCATAACTTGGGGGATATAGTTCCCTACAATGTTTTAATAGTAATAAGAGTATATGGTTTTTTGGGAAAACCTCATGTGCTACTATTTCATGTGCCTTTGAAGATAGGAGTTGTTGAGCTGTTATGGTAGATAGGTACCATAAATGAGAGGGAGTTTTCTAGGAAGGACACATTCTTTCCAATAGTCACTATGGCCCATGATTTTGGTTTTGTAAGGAAAGGTTGGAAACATCTGAACTTGTTTTTAGACAAATATAACATGGTAGAATTTCATGCCAGATTTATTGATCCTGAAGGTTTCTATGATATCTTCAAGGAGAGAATAAAAGCTTCTCGCATGATCCAACAAGTATATTATCCCGAAGATGTGATTAGAAGCATTTTCACCTTACAAGAACAAGAATTGAGAAAAGAAAAGTGGATGGTGTTTAGCAAAACTCTTGAATTCATTAATGCTTTTGTTCCCCACTATGACGCATTGAAAGAGAAGAAATATTGGGGAGCCAAGATGCAGGCCTTGATGAATAATTTTGTTGAGATAACATAGGCTATGAATGAAAAAAGGGCTACCTATGTTAAGGCATACCCAGACAAGGTTGCAAAAGTGTAGAAAAGAATTAATAGTAAAAACATAGTAGCTCCTAGCCAATATACATTGCAAAAAAGGCCATGTTACGTAATGATTCAGAGTATGCAATAGGGACTTCTTCATCAAGAAAAATACTAGGAAGTCCATCTACAACTAGTGCTCCAAAAAGGCAGAATTTTGAATCAGGATCTTCTTCTTCTCTGCCAGAACAATACTTGCCAAGCCAATCCCCAATCAGGATAGATGATGAAGCATCTTTAAGAAACAATTAAGACAAATTGGAGGAGAAGGGGATATAATTGTTACTTCCACAGATCTGGAGATTGGGGAACCACAAGAACCCCCTCCACCTTCCTTGGAGCTTACTGTTTCTGACTACAAAGGTAATGAAATTGATCCTATAGTTGCTCAAGCCTCTTAGAGGTTTGTAAATAATGAAAATTTTGTGAAATCTAGAGCATTTGCACAATTTTTTTGGAGGCCAAATATAGGCAATTTTGAAAATACTTGTAAAAAAATAAAAGCAGAGCAACCAGATAAACTAGACTTTGTTATTAAAGAAGAGGTAAAATCTAAATTTTTGAATGATTTTGCCCAGTTTACACTTGAGGTTGGGAGGCAATTACTTAAACAATCAGGAGTCCTTATCTTACCTGAATGGGATATAGTGAACACAATGGTTTTTGATTCAGTAAGAAAACAAAAGGATGTTTAGTAACAAATTGAAGAAGAGATATTACAGGCTCATAGAGGAGTCAACTTTAGTGATGATCACCAAGCCCTTGTAATTTGGTCAATTGAGAAAAGGGATAAAAGTAGGATGCAAGAAATCTCTACTGCAGAACATACTGGTACATTGACAGTATACAGGACTAGTGAAGTAAGTAGCAAGAAAATAATGGGAATTGCCTTAGAAGTGATGAAATTTGGTGGTATTGTATCTGACAAGGAAGAAGATAGATTTACCCAACTCAATGTTAAATTTGAAGAAGTTTTAAAAGCATATGAGGAAAGGGGTATAAAGATACAGTCACTGGAAAACAAAGTATCTCAAATGGAGAAGATACTGGGGAAGAGAAAAGTGGGAGAATCCAGTGCACCTAGAATTGCCTACCCTTCACAATCATTTTTTTGGAGCAACCCCTATCATTGAAATACTAGACACCCCTTAAAGGCCCCAATTCTACACTGCAGAGGACTTCAAAGAAGAAAAAACCAAATTACATGAGTTGCAGGTAGAATTAAATAATCAATATTAAGGAAAATTGAAGCAGTGTGTGATGTATTTAAGGGATAAAATACAATGGTCAAGATTCTTTGATCAATTGACAAGAATTACAACTCTCGTGGATGAGTTGAACGGAGATGAGGTTAAATTAACTCCTTTGGCATAGAAGTGGAGGGAGAGAAACAATGATATCACATTCATGTGTATATCTTCCATTCAAATGCCCTGTCATCAAGTAGAGAAATTTTTTTATTTATTAAATAAGCTAGTAGATTTTGATTATAAAAGAGACTCTTTGCAAAAATGATTAGCACTTTGTTTTTCCAAGTATATTGCTGAAAAATTCATTTTATTTCCTTATGCTTTAGAATCTGTTGACACAATAAAAGAAAAAGAAAAGTGGAAAAAAGATTTAGATGAAATATTTTGTGAAAGGATCAAGAACATCATGAGTGAAACTAGTTACTAGTTTTGGGCAAGGATAAACGAAGAGTTGGTAAAGATACTGTTATTTTATAATGCCATCAGAAAAGAGCTTGAACATTTAGAGGAATTGTCAAATTCTTTAGTGATTATACAAAGAGAGGCTCTAAATTTTGATTTTCCAGATGATGTTGCTTATAATGAATGGAAAAATTGGTTCTTAGTACAAATGTCAGAAGATGATGAGGAAGGTGCAAATGTAAAAGTTACCCTCATAGTTAGTAATGAACACATGAAAAATCCCCAGATCAAAGTAAGTTTGCAGGTAGTTGAAGATGATACATCACTTTTTAACCTTATGGCCACTTACTCCGAGGATGAAGAATGAATGAAGAATCAAATCATATTTTCTTGTCTCAACAACTAAGAAGCATAATAGAAAGGGACCCACTAAGGAATGTTTGATGTAATAGCCTTTCTGTTATTTGTTTTTGTCTTTTATGACAAATGTATGTCAGTATCTTTTAGAAGACATCTGTCACTTTATTTTAGCCTGAAGCTTTTTGCATCTCACACTATTTAAGTGAGATTATAAGGCTAAAGAATGGTCCAAATTCTATTTTTCTAAGTAATATGCTTAGTCTATTTTTGGTCCAAATTTTGAAGGCAAGTTTGTGATGTACTTTCTCTATCATTTCTCTAAGAATATATGAATATAAAATGAGTTGTGTTTCTTTCTAAAGGTCATTCTCAGTCTATTGTATATGAGACACCATTTTCAAAGAAAATGAATACAAATTGTGAACTATCCCCATATCATTCTTTTTTGAATCTTGTCTCCTTTTTATTACTGGGTTATCTTGATATTGTACAAGTAAAGGCTTGTGCAATTGAATGCAATCCAGTTAGGTTGTATATTTGTTTATCATTGTTCTTAATTGAATGGATTAAATAAAAGCTTTGGTAAATGTGGTAAGGTTTCTTTAGTAGTGGAAAGGGTTTTGAATTATGAATTCTAATAAGAATTGCTGATATAATTTGTTGTAAGGCAACAATCTACATCTGAGAATTTGCTATAGACTCTGAACCCCAATGAATTAGGCACTGATCAAATTGATTCAGCTGAAGGAGAAATATATCATAAATGATTATCAAAATGCAGGATCAAATCAAATTTTACTTTTATTTCCTATAGATCTTCAAAGCTCGCCAGCACTTGTCTGCATGGAATGTTTTAGCTTTAGTTAGCCACTATTGTTAAGAACATCTACAGATATATAGCAGAATTCTTGGCCATATCTATTTTATGGGATGTGTTTATCAAGTTAGTAAGAATTATGTATATGTTTGAGGATTTTTAAATGAGAATCAGAATGAAACCAAGAATAATCCTCATATAGTTGTTTTGTTCTTGAATCATCCCTGGGTATACCCACCCTAGTTTTGCAGAGCCAAAAGAGTAGAAAACTAGCTGTGGTTTTTTTGAAGTTGGGTCCAAATACTTTGCATATGCAATTGTTAATAAGAATTGGCTAGTCTTTAGATTGTGTATGTACTATCATCTTGGTATTAAGCATTTTGTTGCTTAGTAGTTTCAGTCCTTTTGAAAACACCAACAAAATGGTGACTCCGTTGGGGACTTGTCCAATACATCTGTGAAAAGTACTGCAATTTCTTTGGTCCTGTTATGTACGTGTGTGTCATGTTATCTACATTTTTCCCGTGGCTGTGAGGAAATGTTTTAGTGACAAACCTTGAGAATTTAAAGAAGATAAAGCCCAAGTACCATTGCTACTCACTAATGTATCTAGCATATCCAAGTGTCTTCTCTAACAAGCAAGAGTTGCAGTCTTATGACATCAGTGATTGGTCTGTCTGTGCCAGATATTTTTTTTTCTACTTGTGTATTGTTTTCCTTGAGTTAGAAATAATTGTCATTACATTTTTTCTCAAAATAGGGTGGCGACTTATTCAAAGTTTTGAAGCCAGTGCTTATTGTAACAAAAGGTGAATATGGATGACGAGAGAAAGAACACAAGAGCTTACATAAGAGCCAATCCTTATATATCAATGTATACTGATCTACCCCAAGGTGGTAGGAAGAACCAAAATAAGAAGAAGACAGATCCAAATCCCACTTGGAAACCCAGAGGTAATGCATAAGTCAATTCCCATTATCAACCAGTACTAGGAAGAGAGTCTTCTTCACTTATATTTGAATCCAAAACTACAAGACTCTTAGGAGGCATTTTCAGTACCCCATTACCAGATGTGAGAGTCTTTCAAGACAAAGATGTGTCTATAATAGGAGTTCCTTCATCAAGGCTAGATCCTATAGAAGATATGAACTATAAGGTAGGATTTAGGAGTTCATTTGATAATCCTTTTAATCCTAGA
This sequence comes from Cupressus sempervirens, assembly GCA_028749045.1. NCBI lineage: Eukaryota > Viridiplantae > Streptophyta > Pinopsida > Cupressales > Cupressaceae > Cupressus > Cupressus sempervirens. Next base: position 74,101,555 of record CM053791.1, read on the forward strand.
GCAGCCCCATATGTAGAACAAAACCTTATAGATTTGGACGATCCTGTTGATTCAAAGGCAACCTCTATAGATCCTAAAGTAGTGCAGTCTGAAATAGGATTTTTTAAGAAATGGATTGTTGAGGAAGAAGCTAAACACATTTGTCTTGAAAAGGAAAAGGATAAAGCCACTTTGGATGCCATAATAGAAAAGGATTCTTTGCTAAGAAGGATGGCTATGAGACCAGAAGGTTGGAAATTTTTAGTGTGAGACCACATTGTTAGATCAAGAGCTATGATTCCACCATTTTTCTTTAGCAAATTTCTCTTGTATGAACACAATTAGTAAAGATAATATATCTAGTTCTGATCTATTTAGTGGGTTTGTGAGTTGTCTTACATACATCTGAGTCTATAGTTTCAAAGAAATGAATACAAATGACTAGTAATCTCTTAGTTTCATTATGATTCTCATCTCCTATCTTTGTAATATGCAATATTATGTGGTTTACGGACAAAGAACTGAGAATGAGGTGTTTATGAACATTGATGTCTAATTCACAAGGTGATAGGATAGATTAGATATTGTGATGTATGGAATATGTCATGGGTATCATAGATGTATGCATTTAATTTGTAGAATTTCCCAATAGATAAGGTACTAATCAACTACATGATCAACTTGTTCTTACTATTGCATATTTGGGGTTTTCTTGAAATCAACATCATTAATCAAATATTTTTCCTTTAATGTTGAGGAACTAAAATATGAAGCCCTCACTTAGCTTAGAAATTTCTTAGGCCATATTATTAGCTATTTCATGCCTAGGATCTTTTCATAAGTGTTAGAAGATTAAGGCTTTTATTTGGTTTGTTTAGATTAAATGTATGCTTTTGACAACTAGTATGATATGAAGAATCTACAGGTCACCCACCTAGGTTTTGTAGAGCCTGAAGTAGAAGAACAGTCTAGCCTTATAGTTGGCCTAGTGTTTGAAAGGGTATGTTGAATATGGGAGGTAGCCTCCCCTAGATGTACCTTATTCTCATCGGTGTTATTTGAAATTGTGAAGTTTCAAAACACCAAAAAAAGGAACCCATAAGTTTTTATTTTTCTTCCAATGTTCCATTAGACCCTATAGAACCTATCAAAATCCCCCCTTTCTAATTCCCTATGCCTCCAAGAATAGTCCCTACTACTAAAGTTCCTCCTTCCAAATTTCTTCCTATCAGAGCTTAGACCATTTCAAAACATGAGGTGCAGGTCATAGTTACTTTGAGATTAGTCAAGAAAAAGTTTGAAAGGTTGTTACAAGATCTAATAGAGAGAATCATTATGTGGAAAATCTCCCATGGCTTAACACGGGCTAGAGGATTTGTGGGGAAGTCCTTATTTGAGATTGCCCTAAATAACATTGTAGCATAATTGAATGAGCAATGTGTGAGAGAGAAACAAGATGTTACTACAGCAATAGCTATGGTTGTAGTTTCCATTGCAAAAGTGCTAGGTATTGAGATTCTAGTAGTTAAATTGTTGATGCATTCATACAGAGACTACATACAAAAAGATAGATAACTACACTAGAAGGAGGACCCTCTTGGCTAGATAGTGTTAGTGAAAAGGGTGTGACTCATATGACCTGTAGTCCTAGTCTATTTTTTGTGGCATATTGGAGACATTCTATGGATATAGATGTACTACTATTGAAAAAATTTGGATATAAGTTTTTATGTTGATGTTTTATATGATCATATAGCTAAGTTACTCTTCCACAAAGGTTGACTTTCATGTTTTTGTCTCTGTTTTAATAATTTATGTTTTTCATGTAGGTCTTGAGGGGAAATTTTTCATGACCTATGATGAAATATAGAAAAAGATAATAAAATTAATATTTTTAACTTTTAGGAAATGAATTACATGCATTTTATTTTAATTAAGCCATTTTCAAGACTAGCAACCAAGACTAGAAATCAAAATACAGTGCACAATCCATATAGTAATTTCTCCAAATTTTCCAACCCATTGACAAGGTTGTCCTTGTGCTTTTAAAGATTTCCCCATCGATTTCATAATTGTTCCAAACAATTAGAGCATTTCAAACATGAATTTGAAAAATCTTGCAAAAAAGTTGCTCTCAACAACAAAATGTTGTCATGAGAACATAACAACATTTTAGCAACTTTTTCCCAAATTGGAGTTAGACCTCCAAACTTGTTCCAAAGATAAAGTGGGAATATAATATGCATTAAAGGACCTCAAATAACACATCTAAGTCCATGGTAACCTTAGTAGACCATTTTACCCTATCTAGAACCTAAGTCACCTAGTTGACAAACATTTTGCAGTTTTTACCAACTTGGCCATTTTGGGTCTTGCCAACTCCCCTAAACACACCTAAGGACCAAAAAGGACCTCTTATTAGACTAGTGATGTGGCTAAAAATCACTAAAAGTGAAAAAATAAGGAAGCCCTAGGTTTGATACTAGCCTACCTAGGTGCTCCTGCATCACCTACTAGTTCACATTGACAAACTAAGAGAGTGTGTATCCTGGATGGTTAAACTTTGTAGCATCCCTACTTCTTGTAATGAAAAAATCAGATAAATGGATGCAATGTAAGATAATAAGTTATACCATGATTGAGATAGTTACAAAGATAGGATGAATTCATTGATTGTAACTATATAATTACAAACTGACAATCATTATAAGGTTCTAACCATATGCTATGATTCAACTACTAAATGCTCAAGAAATTATACTACTAAATATAGGGAACCTAGTAATTTAGTTTCTTACACTAGATCACTTATGTGTGAACTTGTCTTAGTCTAGATTTGTGACTGTTTGGTTGATAGCAACCACTCTTTGCATCTAAAGATGTCTATTTTGCACTTGAAATACATACTTCATGCCTAGCACCATACATAACTTGATCATAAGTATACATTGCTTGAAAGATATTACCCAAAACCTCTAATTGGCTGCAAAAGTCATGCCTAGGAGGAAATAAAGCATATTCCAAATATAAGTTTAGCACATGCTAGTGATGTCAAAAATTGAAATTCCACGCTACCCAAAATATCAACTTGTAAAATGCGTAGCTTACAAGGCAATTTTTCTACTAGAATATAGGGAAAAATCCACATAGCATATAGGGTAAGAGCACCAAGTTGGGTCACAATTATGTGGAAGTCAAATCCATAGAATTGGACATCTGAGAAATGGGTACCCAATTTTCTTAGAACTAGGTAGCAATTTCTAAAATCTTGCTTCGGGCACCCGATCTGCTTTTCAAAAACCACGTGCCCAATTTTTAAATTGTGGCTCGGGTGCCCAAACCACTTTAGAATTGGGCACCTAATTTGTTCAAAATTAGGTACCCAATTATCAAAAGCTACAAATGCCCCTTTTCTGGCATTTTTGGTGTCAGCTTTATCATTTGGAAAATGGGAGCCCAATTTTAGAGCAATACAGGAGCCCATTTTTGACCTCTACCGACCCCCCTGCTATTATTTTTTAACATACCATGTATTTTATTTTGTTTTATGCTATTTTATTTTATTTTTTTCAGTTTTACATTTTATATGTACCATCAATTTATTGTTTTTTTTAAGTTTTAATATACATAAAATTGTAAATTTTCATTGTTAATGAGTATTATCTTTAGATTATTGTATATGTTAATTTAAATAATAGTTTCATAAATGTTCATTTAAAAATTATTATTTTAGATGTTTTGAAATGTATTTAATATGTAAATTACAATGTTGAATGATTAGATAGATGTAAATTCATTGTTTAAACATGTAATTACATTCAATATTTTATATTTATTTCAAATAAATAGTGATTAATTATAGATTAGTTTGTAAACCATATAACAAAGAAATTAAAACTAACTATATTAGTAACTCTTTAACCTTGACTTAACCATAAGTGTATGATAAAATGCTAAACATATAAATAATAATTTAATCATGTAACACCCCACCAAGGGATCCAAACACAAAACTTAGTATTTAATGATTTTACTTATTGTATTTTACTTTGTTTCATGGATCAAAAATGGATGATGTAAACTATTTTATAAATGTATATTCTTTCAGCCTTTCATACCCTATGACATGTATAATGGATGATTGTGCATTCTGAATTAATGCCAAGTGGCATTCAAAACAAATGTATATTATTTAAATGGGTTAAACTTGTTATTCTTTCATGTGGGTGTGTTATTTACTTTACTTCTAGTACTTGTAATTATTTAAAAATGAAATGTAAATGTGCTTGTTAAGCAATCATAAGGAATGTAATCTCTTTTTTTTATATGTAAATTATTGTACATGTTATTGCTTGCTTAGCAAAACTTTAGGTTAGTTCTTTGGATCCCTTGGTTGGGCATTACATAATGTGCTCCCTTACTTTATATCAAGGTTATTATTATGGTTAGGGTTAGGGTTCAAGTATTAGGCATATGATTTACACTAATAGTTTTGGATTAAGGAAAAAAAATTAAGATTAACTATAATCCCAATTTTAACCAAAACTCAAATCATAACCCTTACTGTCATCCTAACCATAATCTTAATTTGCTAAAACCTACACCCTAATATAAATAATTAAATAAGTATCCTAAGAACCAAGTACTAATTATAAATGTCAAATCATAACCCTAACCCTTAAATACAATCTCTAACTTTTATTGAAATGCTAATCCTAATCCTAAAACATTTACATAAATTTAAAGTATTAAATACTAAATATTAGATCTATACCTACGAAATAACCCTAAGTTATAGTAAATTATAAGTTAAAATGAAAAAATCTAAACTCTTCAAATACTAAACTACAGTTGTCAATGATATTATAATCTCATCCTTAATTATAAATGCTAAAATTTTGCTTTAAATGGTAAAACATGCACCTAATTATACAAAATATTAAACCTTGACATTAAGTTTTAAATTCTAATCTCAAGTGTAACCCTTATCCTAAATTCTTAACCCTTAGCTTAACTAAGTTATCCTAAATGCTAAACCTTTATCTTAAAAATAATCATAAATGCTAAGCCCTTCTCCTGATTCTAAATAAAAATATCAAGCTTAAATGGTAAACCCTGATCTTGACCTTAACTATGATTTCCATAAAAGGTTAGGGTTTAACATTTAACATTTAAGATTAGGATTTGTATTCAATTCTAGAATATAAATAGGATAAGTATTATAATTTAGATTTTATAATTAAGCGGTATATTTATATTTATGATTAAGGTTTATATCCAACAACTCATTAAAACACCTTAAGAAAAATGATAATTTATGAAGTTGCTTCCACCTACAAATCAGAATTAGGAAAACATATTTTATTGATCATTAAAACTACTGAGGCTAATCTTTGGATGAGCCAAGAGTAGTTTTCAAGTGGAATACAAGTAAGCATCCAAAAGTAATTATAAAATATGTGATTAATATAATACAGAGTTTTCTAATAGTAAAAAGACTTTGGTCATAATTAGAAAATGCAATTAATAATAACCCATTTCCGACATAGAGATTTAGAAGGAAGAAAAATTCTATTAGCAACTCATAACAATTGTTAAATGATAAGTAGAGATCTAAATTAGTAAAGAAGATATTATAAGCTTAAGTATTATGATTAGAATTAGGATCTAGACTTATAGTTTGCATTAGCAGATAATATTTAGGATGAACTACAATCATAAATATAAATCAAATCATAATTCTATCTCTAAGATTTCATTATAATTGTAACATTAACTCTCATCCTAACACCATCTATTATATATCTTTTAAACAATAGGACCATAATAAATATCCGAAACCTAAATATAATTCTAACTAAAACCATAATCTTAGGTAAATCCTAATATTAGTCATAATAATTATAATAATCTTAAGCTTAGCCATCATGAAAACCCTAAACATAACAAAATTCTAAACCATAACCTTGCCATAATCTTAACTTTGTTTGATCTTGAGATGAACATATAATCCATAATGAGAATACAATCCCCTAGTGTCACAAAATAAGTGTACATAAAAATTGATCTAACTACTTAAATATAGAAAAGGGAAACAATTTTGAGGAAAACAACCCTAGAACAAACAACACATTAGAAGTTGCATTCTTAGTCCCCCTACCAATTTCTTCATACTTTCCTTCCATAACCTTAATTATTCTCATTTTTATCTCATCTTATTCTTATATTTCTTAATAATTTTGTACATTTCCTCACAAGTTTAGTAGGCCAAATAAATGCATAAATATTGTTGAATAAAAAATCTTATAGGATTATCAAAATATATTTTCCCTTTCTATAAGGTCAATTAGGGGTCTAGGATAGAAACATATAATTGTAATAATTTTTTCAACAAGACTTTAAAAACTAAATAGAATAAGAATTTAACTACTTGAGCATTCAATATAAAATATTAATAATAAAATAATCACTACAATATATTTCATAAAGTAATTCCATTTAGGATCCAAATCATAATCTAACAAAACAATGGTTAAACTATTGAGCACTTTCACATCCTTTTCCCTAATATCAAAAACATGTTCCCTTGAACTTGAATAGACAAAACAAGTTTGTATCTAACATTAAAACTAGATTTATATAGTTGATTTATTAATATAATTTTTTGGAGTATTATTTTATGATTAGACATAAATTTGGTATAATGTTCAATTAGCCTTAACATTAAAGTTTACTTAAGTGTTTAACTTTATTTATTTAATTGATATGGTTTTAAAGATCTGCGCATTTATATAATTGATATTTTAGATTTAAATTTTATTAAATAGTAATTTTGTCATTTTTTATATTGTTTAAACATATATGTAGATTATATTTGATGGACCCACTACCACCCCCTCCCCCTACCCCACCCCAACCCCCACCTCCGCCCCCTCCATCTCCACCACCATCTCCACCTACATCTCGACAACCACCTAGTCCTCCTCCACCACCCCCCATAGATGATCTACGCAAGAGCATGAGGCATAATCTTAATGACCTCATGAGAGATATTGAGGCTATCAAACATGAGGCACACCACCCTCCTCATCTACTACACCTTGTAGATAGCATGCAAGGCATCATTCACTCCATACAACATCTAGATTGTGATATTGATTCATTTAGATTATGGAGGCAAAACATGTGTGCCTTTTATTGTGATGGCTTATCATATAGAGAGGTCCATAACCTCAAAATAGGTAAAGGATATTTTCAAAGATATTTTGTAAACCCTAAGATGAGTCAGGAGATTAACAAGAAGAAGCCTCATATTTCTATTAGATGGTGCACACATCCATGCATAACAACGCACTTTTGGGAGCGGTGGCGGATGGTATTTGACCACCACCACATGCTAATGATGAGGTGTCCATGTACCTCCTTAGGAAGCTATAGGATAAGTTTGAATAAGGTTTAAAACCTAATTATTTTGATATTAGATCATTTTAGCGGGTTAGTGGAGGGATGCCTTGAGATAGACCTAGGGAAAAACTAAGTGATAGATTGAGAAATCATGGATGACCTTAGCCCCTTGTACCTCTTCCTACATCCATTGTACCAGCTCCACACCATCATCGAGCAATTTCATCTCCTCTTACCTCTTTGAGTGCCCTTTCAAGAAATTTAGTACAATAGTGGATGCGAGCGACACATGTTCATCCACTTGGACATATTTGTACTAGTTGTGGAGGCATATGCAGAGGCCCCCCAGAGTGATGCTGATGCAATGAACAATGACCATTTTGCTAAGGGTGCTGATTTTGATGATGATGTATACACTGCCCATGGTGATGGTAGTGATGAGATTGATCTATCATAATTTGTTGACCTCATGCAAGGACAACCCAAAGACAGTATTGGGACTCAAAATTGCCTTCCCAATTTTGAGTACCATTGAGAAATACAACCCCATAAATGCTTTTGATGAGATTATACCTGACTGTACCTTTGAGGCCTAAGAGGTGTTTAATGTTTCTAATACCTTCCATTCAGCCTGTCTAAGCATTCCATGAAGTTAAATTGCTATTTTGAGTTGTTTCATGAAGTCCCATTTTGAGCTAGTGTAAAATCTGCATTTTCACCCAAGTGTCAAACAATGATAGGAGCTCATGTTTACATATGAATATCTCACACCCAAAAATGTTTCATGACTTGCCACTTTGGGAGTGCTTAGTGTCCATACCTAAGAATCGATGTTTTAGATTTTGAGTCATTTCAAGTCCGTTTGACTAGGTTTTGAATCCCTCAAATTTGGTCATTTACTAATGTCATGCTAATATAAATAGTTCTAAATTCTATGAAGCCCTATTTGATGAGCTATAACTTTGACCCAGTTGACCAAAATGCTAAAATTCCTCTTGCGTTGCATTTTAGGGGTCAGAAAATTTTAATCTTTCAAGTTTCAGCTCATGAAAAATTTGTTTGATTAGTTTTCAAAAGTGATTCAAAACGAGATTTCTATGTTTTTACTAGTGTTAGCATGTGCAGATTGTTTGGTACCCCTATTCAAGACATTATAAATTAAGATCTATGCTAGGTGAGATTGAATGGATTGTACCACTATGTTGTCCTCCAAAAATACTTCAAGTGTGTTAGTTTACAAGTCATGACGAATCCATTTGCACACTTTTCTAGGTGCATTCCATTTGCAAAAATCACTTTTCTATCATTGTTTCTAGTCTGCAATTCTGAGTAGCTAGCTTTCACCGCTCACCATTTGGGCCCAGTTATTCATCATGATCCCAAATCCCAAATTCATAATTTCCTCATGACAAAGAACTAATACCCTATTTTTCATTTTCCCAAGTGTCCATTTGCCTAGTTTTTAAAGCCAAATTTGAACCCAATTTATTGTTTTCTGACATGTTTTCTTGCAAGTATTTTTGAAAGGTCAACTTTTACTATGAATATCTTTTGACTAGGAATTCATCATGAGATGAGATTTGACAAGGTGGAAGTGTGCAGAACAAAGAATTCAATGTGCTAGATTTTAGAGCCTGATCAAGTGATTTGGTTAGTTTTTAAGGCCATTCAAAGGACCTCCTAACACAAAGTCAACAGTTTGTAGATAAGTGATAAAGTGAGATTTAATTGATGGTTTAGTGATCGAAATTGATTTTAATCCATTTGATTAGTATGTCAGTTTGAGATTTAAATTCTTTGAAAACAATTTTTTTTTTTAGCTGGACCCACTTTGGGGTCCGACTAATTGCTCTAGATTGATGGGTTGATTTGAGATCATAAGTGTTGTTATATGATGAAATTGGACTTATTCTCAATGTATGATCTTTTGAGATTTTAGAAATTGATGCTTCTAATTATTCAAAGAAGGGATAACTTGTTTTCCTTCTTGGTCAATTGCTTGCTGCTTGTCCTTATGAGAGATGCAGTAATTACAATATTTTATGTTATCCTCAAAGTTTGTCATTAAGACATCGGATGGGGGTGAATCATCTTAAAGCAATAGCTATGTAGGGAGCTTTGTTGGAGACAATATACTTGAGATGGAAGTGTCCATAAAATGAAGACAAAGAATCTATGGAGGATGACAGGATCTCAAGCAACAACAAAGAGAAAGGAAAATAGTCTCCACATCTGAAAGAAGACCATCCACACCATTCATAAAAAGGCCAATTAAGTTTAAAAGACAAAGAAATTTAAAAAGGTCAAGTGAGTATTTATAGTGCCTACCAAGCCTTAAAGTAAGGATTTCCATGGCATGAAGTATACAAAGGAAAGTAGACTAGTTTTAAAGTCTGAGGGTACTCACGGTAGCAAAGATAAGAAAGCTTCAAGCCACAGCTTGCAACAGGAAACCACAAAAAATAAAAGGAACACCCATGTTATAAAAAAGGAGTTCCACATTAGATGGCAAAGTTTGTGAAAGGAAAATAATTGCAAGGGATCCGCTCATGAATTGGAGTGAGAAGAATATCACACCATAATCAGACATCCACACACATTGAAGAGGAAGTGGCATGCAATACACAGAAGACCCAGCTAGCAAGAAAGAAGCTAGCAGTATAAAGAAATCTCATGCAAGGAAGGCTCCACACATGGAATCAAGATGTCGACATGTTAAAGAAATAAAGCCATAGCTTAGAACTTGTGCAAATGAAAGGAAAATCTGATCAATACAAAAGAAGAGGTAGTGATTTAATCATAGACAATCATAGCAAACACATTTGAAAGAAACATCCACGCCAATGGTAAAAAAAAATTCTAGCTAAAATAAAAGAACCCCATGCAAGAACAAGGGAGGCATCATTATTTAGAAAAAAAATGCAGTCAAAGAAGGTAGAAGAGCTAGCTAGTACAAAAGATCAGACACAGACTAATGCCAAGCAAGGAATAGGGAGTCGCAGTTAAAAAAAAGCCACATACTAAAAGGGAGGAAATAGGTGTTAGAAGAGAGCTCCATGTTAAAAAATAGTCAAAGGATCATATGATCCATCTAGTAGTTAGAAAAGCTCATGCCTCTTAACAAGAAACTCATGCCAATAAAATATAAAGGGGTAGCGGCAGGGGAGTGCGGTGAGTCTGCAACTACGTTCAATCGCCAAGCTCTCTAGGTAATAGACTAGGAAAAAAAGGGTTATAATTAACTGTGAAGCTCACCAAAGATGTCAAATTCTTGATGAAATTAAGGAATGGAGGAATGGAGCTTGTGGAACTATTATAATATAGGTTCAACTCTCTCAACTCACTTAGTTTGGAGATATGACTGGGTAGGTATCCAACAAATTTGTTGTTCAACAAATCTAGCCTTTGCAAATGCTTGCAATTGAAGAGGGCATCAGGGAAGGGACCAGTAAAATCATTGGAAGCTAGGGTCAACTCCATTAATAGGCTCAATTTAGATATAGAGCTAGGCAACATTTGAATGAACCTATTCGCTGACAAATCGAGCTTCCTCAAATGCTCGTAATGCAAGAAGTTGTAGCTCCACAAAAAACTCATAGTCGATATCAGATGTTTCCATGGCATTGACAAAATGAAAGAACTCACGCTATTCTATGAAAAGTACCTTTTGTAAAGGAAAATCATGTTTGTGTATGGGGCCCCTATGGCCAACTCAGATGTGGTTGACATTTGGCAAGTCGCACGAAGCACAATTTTAAACAAACATGTAAGAGTGCTGATGTGTCGAGATATGCTACGATCGTGCCAAGTGTCCAAATCATGTGTTGGGTGCTTGCCCATAATATTAATTTTCATGATGGTTAAATATTGTAGGCATGCCAAAAATTGACATGTAGCACGAGTCCCAATTAGCAGTGAGGTGGTGCTCCAAAGCAATCTTAGGCGAGAATCATCCAGATTGTGACACATGTCATGATCTGATGGACAACTCATGCCTGCATCACAAAGATGCTCATGGGTTAAAAAATGTGGGCTTGCAGGTGGCTTACATGTGTTAGTAGGCCTGAGCAGATGGTGACATGGCAGTGAGACAAGTCAGCCAATCACAAAGCACTACGTGGTGCTTGGTCAAACTCAGTTGACACCAAATTTGAAGGTGAAGGAAAAAATAAAATATTTTAAATTGTCATTTAAAATATTTTTCAAAAAAGTATACATGTTAGAGAATTTTAAATTCAAAGTGGGTTTAATCTAAAGTTCAGACTTTAGAAATTTTTGAATTTTTGAAAATTTTAAAATTTAAAATTCAATTGCAAGTTATAGAGCTCTACCAGGAGGTCATTTTTCAAATTGTCTTTAAAGGAGTTTCTAAGAGGCTAACATAGCAATATTATATATCACCAAAATCATGAGAAGACAAAATTTTCAATTATGGAGTTAATTTTCACATAGGAATTCATTTGTTTGAGTTATAGATAGAAACATGAAATTTGAGGCCTTCTCAGTAGAATTGGTAAAAATTGAAAATCTAGTTAGAAACTTGGTAAAACATGGAAAAAAGATAGTTGGGGCCAAATTTGGTCACTTTTAGACTAGTTTAACCTCAATTCCTTCAAATTTTTTAGTAGGCTTTTAGATTTTGGTGACTCAAATGGTTTTCATCATTCAGCGAAAGATATTTTTAGAATTAGTAACAAAAAAAATGATGAAACAAAATTAGATTAAAATGGTAGAAAGATTAAAGTGGCTCTCAGTTGCAAGAGATGGAATTCCAAGTGGACACATGTCAGGTATAGATCAAATCCAAGAATTCATCTTCTTCCTATATCTTTCTTTCTTTCATCCATTGTAAAGGTTCTAGTTTTTTGGAGAAAATTGGCACATTACTGTAATACCATGTTCTAGTTCCAATCTCGATGCATTCCCAATACTGAGACACAATTTCTTTTAGTATATTCTCTCTTGTATGAAAAAAATTAGAAAGGTTAATACATATAGTTCAAATCTATTAGGTTTTTTTGAGTTTTCATTTCATGCATATGAATGTATTATTTCAAGGAAATTAATACAAAGAACAATAGGTTGAGTTTCATCTTGAATCTTGTCTCCTTTATTAGTGATCTTCAATGTTTTAGAATTTTTGAACAGAGAGCTTAGATTGTAGTTATAGTCCCTTAAGGTTGTATGTTATTTCATTGTTGCTTGTAACTCAAAGGGTTATGCAAATGCTTCAAGGAAATAAATAGGGTTGTAAGTTTACTGATGGGGATATCATGTAAGGATGAGGTTTAGATTGAGCATGGATGTCTATTTACAAGTTAAATAGATAGATATGATATTTGAAGATACAAATATGTCTCAGATATCCATATGTATGTTTTTGATTCATGGATTTGCCTAATGGTTAAGGCACTGATCAGTTAGAGGATCATTAGTTCTTACTATTGCATATTAGGGTTTTTCTGAATTCAACATTATTAATCAAATGTTTTTCCCCTTTCATGTTGAAGAGCTATAATAGAATGCCCTCACTCAAGTTATGAAGTTCATAGATTTGCATCTAGCTGCTATAGATCTATGTTATTGCATGAGTCATTAGGAGATATAAGGGCTTTTATTTGCTATAATAGATTCAGGAATATGTCGTTTGCACTGGTACAATATTGATCAAATCTAAGTTTCACCTGCCTAGGTTTTGTAGAGCCTAAAGTGAAGAAGGGTCTAGCCTTATAGTTGGCCCTGTGTCTGAAATAGTATGTTGAAGATGGGAGTTAGCTGCCCCTAAATTTACCATATTCTCATTGGGATAATTGGAAACCATAACATTTTCAAACATTAACATAATGGTGACTCTGCTAGGGATGTGCATATAGAAAGAACCAAAATCTCTAGCATGAAATATATCAGATATAGCATATCAATAGCAAGATGTGTTCCTTGTTTTCTTGTTGAAATTTCATGTTCCCCAGTTAAGCTGTATTCATGGACAACAGTATATTGTGGAATTGGATGTAAATTGTGTTCTATGACTATTATAGGTCTATCTTCAATTAATTCAATTTTTGCAAGTGTTGTTGAGAAAAGTTAGAGTCAAGAATTGATTTATTAAGTGTAGTTTCTTTTCAAGTTGTTAATGATTTGCAAGTTTCCCCTACATCTGAAGGTCTGGTTTAGATTTGTCAACTGATGAATTATGTTTTATTTCTCACAAAGTATGAGTGGTGACTGTCAAATCTTTATACTAGTTTGTTCCTAGTTGATTACACTGCAATATATTTACTAGTCTCTTGAAAAGGAAGTTTTAAATTCTTGATAGGTTTTTGAAGTGTTGTTTGCATTCTGCTGATATAAGAAAGTGAAGTGTAAAAGTGAATCACAGCAGTGATTTTTTAATTCCTCTTGCAAAGAGGTGGTGGCTCTATGAAGTTTGACCAGTGGTGTAAAAGGATTTTCAATCTTGCACCTGTGCCACATTAGTACATCAAAGTTTAGCATCAACACTTGAGGTATTTTGGTTCTTAGGTTTCTTTTTCATGAAAATCAAGTGTTTAAAAAGATTGGCTCTATTCAATGATTTTGGCACTAGAAGAAAGAGGTAGAAGTTTTATTTTATAATGGAATTAGATTTCATATCTGAAATTAGTTTACCAAGATATGAAGATGTGTTGGAAGATATGATAGAAATTAGGAAAGCTCTTTGTAATCAGATTGTTAGATTTATAAGAAATGTGGTAGGAAATGTTCAAGGTCTAGAAGATGATAAAATCTATGAAAGGTTTAAATCAACACTTATGGAGTTGCACATGTCTTTAAGACCCAAGGAATCTTCATGACCTATTGCTTTCTTAGATGTCTTTATACCTAATTTAGTTAATTGACCATCACATTTGAGGGTACAAAAGATTTTTCATGTTGATAGCCTTTTCAAGAAATTTGAGAATGATCTAAATAGCCAATTTGAATGTGTTGAAAATAGTAGCTAGTCTTGTGAATACATAGATAATGACAAGATTTCTTGTGATTCTAAAGAGATGGATTCTAGATCTATTGAATTAGATGATTTTAATCAGCAAGATGAAGATGGTTATGTGACTAAAAATGAATCATGTGACAACATGCATGAGAGTGTGGAAAGTTTTCACAGTAGTACACATAATTCCTCTTTTGGTAAAAATGAGAATGACACACCTAGCAAAGAGGTATTGCATGAAGAAGAGGTAATATATTGTAGTATGGATTCTAGTTTTTAAGATTTTCATGTTAATGGTATTGCTACTGTAAGTTTTTTAGATCATCCAGTTTATGATCAGAACCTAAGGGAAGAGACTAGTGATGAAGTCTTGTTTAGCGTTGATGAAATCTCAGAACTGTTGGCTCATGATCTTGAAAGATATGCAAATTTTTCTCTGAATGCTCATGTTTTCCCTTATGGTATTCCTTCTCAAGGTGAGGTCATTTCCCAGAGGTTTGATATTTAATTTGATATAGAATTAGAATAACCATTGTCAATTTTTGGAGGTGTATTTGATAATAGATCAAGTATCAATACACATGATGAATTTTCTAATAGGGAGAGTACCAATAGGGAGAAGTTTCATTTTGTTTCAGATCCTTATCATACTAATTATACTAAAATTGGTTTTGAATATAACCAAGAAGCAAAGGCTAGAAGTGATAAATCTGATTTTGAGTTTTCACTATATGTTGATGATAAGTTCAAAGTTCATTCTAATGAATTGTTTGATGAAGATCACAATCAACATGATTTATGTCAGCACTTTCATGATAATTTTTTAGGCTTGGTAACTAATCAATTATTTGAGTGTAAAGAGGTTTTAGTGAAAGATAAATATGATGTAATGAATGACATGACTGCAAGTCGGCAACAATCAGATTTCACATACTCTTTACAGCTGGAGACATAAGTTGAGTTGCAAGTTTTTAGTACATGCAACTTGGTGAATGATGTAGAATATGAATTCCTTGTGTTTCTAATTAGCATGCATGAATCATTGTTGGATTTTGATTCTTAGTTTAGTTTGTGTAATTATGAGCATGCTAATACTTTATCAAGTATATGACAGAGGTAAGAAGTTTTGAAAACCTTTCAGTGGCTCGGGTCATCATTTGTACATAGTAGTAGTTGTTTTCTTGCTTTCAATAAAGCTATTCAAGAGAAGTTGTTGTGAGTGGTCTGCTTCTTCTAGAGATCTGAATCCTTGCCATGCCCACAAGGGACATGCATCCCTAGATAGAGCCACTGTTGTGACTCAAAATTGCCTTCCCGATTTTGAGTACCATTGAGAAATGCAGCCCCATAAATACTTTTGATGAGATTGTACCTAGCTATACTTTTGAGACCTAAGAGGTGTTTAATGTTTCTAACACCTTCCATTTAGCCTGTCTAAGCTTTCCATGAATTTAAATTGCAATTTGAAGCTATTTCATGAAGTCCCATTTCGAGCTACTACCAAATCTGCATTTTCACCTAAGTGTCAAACAACGATAGGAGCCCATGTTTACATATAAATATCTCACACCCAAAAATGTTTCATGACTTGCCACTTTGGGAGTGCCTGGTTTCCATACTTGAGAACCTATGTTTCATATTTTGACTCATTCTAAGTCTGTTTGACTAGGTTTTGAATCCTTCAAAGTTGGTCAGTTACTAATGTCATGCTAATATAAATAGTTCTAAATTTTGGGAAGCCCTATTTGACAAGCTATAACTTTGACCTAGTTGACCAAAATGTTGAAACTCCTTTTGCATTGCATTTTAGGGATCAAAGACTTGTTATTTTTCAAATTTTAGCTCATGAAGAATCTGTTTGATTAGTTTTCAAACACGATTCCAAATGAGATTTCTATCTTTTTACTTGTGTCAGCATGTACAAATTGTTTGGTACCCCTATTCGGGATGTTATAACTTGAGATCAATGATAGGTGAGATTGAATGGATTGTACCACTATGTTTTCCTTCAAAAATACTTTGAGTTTGCTAGTTTGCAAGTCATGATGAATCCATTTGCACAATTTTCTAGGTCCATTCCATTTGCAAAAATCACTTTTCTGACATTGTTTCTAGTCTACATTTCTGAGTAGCTCACTTTGACCGCTCACCATTTGTGGCTAGTTATTTTTCAAGAGCCTAGATCCCAGATTCATAATGTCCTCATGAAAAATAACTAATGCCCCAATTTTTTTTTTTCCTCGGTGTCCATTTGCCTAGTTTTTAAAGCCAAATCTAAACCTAGTTTATTATTTTCTAACATGTTTTCTTGTAGGCAGTTCTGAAAGGTCAACTTTGATAGGGAATATCTTTTGACTTGGAATTTATCACTAGATGATATTTGATAGGGTGGAAATGTGTGGAACAAAGAATTCAATGTGCCAGATTTTAGAGCCTGATCAAGTGATTTGGTGAATTTTTAAGGCCAGTCAAAGGACCTCTTGACACAAAGTCGACAGTTTGCAAATAAGTAATAAAGTGAGATTTAATTGATGATTTAGTGATAGAACTTGATTCTAATCCATTCGAAATGATCATAATATCAGTTTTGTTGGAATAAATTATTGGAAAGAATGCTTCTAAGAGGGGGCGCGTGGGGGGGGGGGGGGCGGCGGTGAATCAAAAGTACTAGCCTTTTAACTATTTCAAATCCTTAATAACATATTTTTGAAATGAACATGCATGCATATCAACATTAAGCAATCATAAGAAACCAATATGCATCACCACATAACACTTAAGATTTGGTAACCCAAAAACCCTCTAGAAATAAGAAGGTAAAACTTGGGTGGGGTTCATACCCAAAAAATCACTGCAGTAATAATGTTTGACCACTTCTGATGGTCTGCCTTGTTAAAGGCCTACCCTGTCAAAGGCTTTACACTATATCAATAGTGACTTAATTAAAGGATTTACAAAAACTTTACATGAAGTGTCAATCTGTAAAAGGATTTAGTCACCTAGTTAAAAGATTTATAAAATGGCTGCTAAGCTAACCTATCATCATAGGATTTCCTTTCTAATACAATGGCTAAAGGGTATTAGGTATAATAAACTTGTTGGCTTATAATCCTTCAATTTCTGAATACAGGCACTTGATCTGCTCTCTCTAATCTTGATCCTCTATGATCTGATTCTCTTCTCTCTGATATTAGTCTTCCTTATACACCCTTGTTTTTTTCATGCTCTCTATATTCAATGTGATTTTGTCTTCCTTATAAAGACACTTAAAGACTTAGGGTTAGGTATGGATCTATGATCCATATTTAATCTCTGATTTTTGCTTATTCCTCGCACATATCTTATTGGTTGCATGTAGATTGCATAGGAAATATAAATGATTTGATCTTATCACTTAATTCTTTCAAGATTTTTCTTATGTCAGCTATGAAAATAGTTTACATCCAAGTTTGTGAAGTTTCAAACTCATATGATGATTCTAAGTTACTTGGTACTTACTGCTTCCTGATGCTCGGCACCTTTTGTAACTCGACTTCTGTATATGCTCATATCTTGCTTGGCATTGTTTAAGACTCGACACCTAAATAATGCTTGGTACTTAGATCAATTATGACACCTGTACTCACTCGGCACCTGATCTTCACTCGACACCTGGAGACTGCTCGGCACTTGAAGATCACTCAGCACCTGATGAATTTCCCAACTTAGCACATGCTATGGCTCGGCATACACAATTTTCTTGGCTTCAATGTGGAAAGTGGTTAAGTGTGTTAGCACTCAAGTGTCAAAACCATTTTTAGACTAGCAATCTCCCCCTTTGGCATGAGTATCAAAAACACTTAACTAAGCAATATTTATTTGATCTTATGAGTACATTTTTTGATCTACTTGGTATGTATACAAAGGTTTATCAAAAAATTGTAACTTACAATATATATACCTCAAAATTACTATAACTCTTATAACTCCCCCTGAGTTGATCATGCCAATGTCTGGTGCCATTATGCCTAATGTTCTCTTTAATATATCTTCACAATATTATCTCCCCCTTAGAGTATTATCTCCCCCTTTTCGATACTTATGTCAAAGGGTCCTAAATAGTAATGCCATGTTTGGCCAAAAATGTCTTGTTTACCTCAAGGAGTATTTGGAGAGCTACATCCCAATTATTTAAGCCAATATCCAATGACTTTTGTTGGATTGCAAGCTCTACTGTGAGATCAACCAGTCTTTCATGTGTAGAAATATTGGGATCCTTCTTCAGAATTGTTTCTGCATACATTTGCTCCTTGTGCAATACTTCTAAGTGAGGAGTAATGGAGGCTTGAATTTGCATCACCTTTTCTTTGATAGTGGCCTCTTTTGCTAATAATGCAGCCAATTCCCTCTGAGTGTGTAATGTATGAAAAAATTGCTTTTCATTCTATGCAGGATTTGAGGGTAGTTGCATGCTAGAGAGTTTTAATTTACTCTCAAGTTTCAAAATTTCCTGATTTATTTCATGTGTGAACCTAGAAAAATTAAACAATTTGTTGTAAAGGGAAAATATGTTCCCTAATACACTGTTTACATTTTCCAATTTCTTGGCTAGGTTAACCTGTCCCAAAATTATTTTATTAGCTATTTTTTGATTGGATTTGCCTATAAATTTCTTTTCTTACCATTCCAATAGTTTTCCATTAGTATCATGGTCTTCATTATTTACTTGGTCAACTATATCAGATAATTACTCAAGTATTGGCCTATTTGCATCTAGAGGTTGAAGACAAAAACCATCCATGAATATATATTTTATTTCATTCATTGCCTACTTGTATTTGTAGTCTTTTCTCATTGCCTCTTGTCTCCTCCTCTTATCCAATGCACTTTGTATTTCATTCATCTTTTCCTCATTTAGAGTGCTTGAATCATAATAGGGTATTTTGATTTCTTCATCAAGCTCAGGAATACCATAATGGATGGTCCTAGCTGCCTTTGTAGAACTTGAACTTGGTGTACTGACATGTAAGGTTATCTTTTTAGTACTCTGTTTATTACTGGGTTTTGTAGCAGTTATTGTTTTTGGTAATTCAACCAAAGTTTGTATTGAAGACTCCTCTTTATTTTGAGTTTCTTCGTTCTCCTCTTCTTCTTGCTTGTCTTCTTCTTGTTGTATCACTATTTCTGGAGGTGTACTTGTTGTCTAAACTATTGTCCATGGGATTACCTCTGTTGTTGTGGTCGGCTCCTAATGAGTTTAAGTGACTAATATTGGTGGTGACGAAGGTGGTAGAAATGTAAGCCTAGTAGTTTAAATGGTTTGAGATGGTTTTTCTGATGGAACCTTGACTTCTTTGAGTTTATGTACTGACTTTTGAATATTGTCCACACTGACCAATATGGGACTCATACACAATTGTGCTTGTAGAGTTGTTTGGTCAAGGATCTTAGTAAGATCTACTATAGTTAATGGATTGATGTTTTGACATGTAGTGTCAACAACATCCTTAATATTTATGATTTTTATAGGTGTGATAGGTGAGTGATGCGAGCTAGGAGGTGAAAGATGTGTGCCTTATACACCTTTTTGTTCATCAGTTCCTTTGTCTTTATCTTTTCTTTCCTCCTCTCTTTCTTTCTTATTTTCCTCTTCTTCAACCTTTTTCTCTTTTTTTGTTTTCTCTTCTCTCCTCTTCCTTCTTTCTTCAGGTTTAGCAGTAGCTTCCTCTTTGTATATCTCTTCAAGAACATCTTCAAATGTCTTGTACAAGTTTTTCCAAACTCTTGTTGTTCTTTGCACAACTTCTTCAATTTTGTTTTGTAGGATGGAGAATGCCCTATATTTAGGTGTAAACCTTTTTTTATGCCTTTTGACTACTTGAGTTACCTGTTCTTTTGTTAAATCAAGCAGTAGGTTTGCTAGGGTTGATTCCCTCATCTTTTTCTCCATCATTAGGCAGAAATGCCATCTGTCTTCTATAGTTTTAGACAATTCCTTTGGCAATTGTCCATCTAGTTCAAGAGGTGTATACTTGAACTATGTCATTAATGCATAGATTGATTCTTCTATGCTATTTTGTTCCTCTTTATTGAACTTATTGAAATCAATCTTTTCCATTTCATTTAAGTCTCCATTCCTAATCTTCTTACATAATATATCAATTAAAGATTTAGGGGGACTTACCTTTTCAGTCTAATCTTCTTCATCAGTATTAGGTTGGGCCACATATCTTTTCCTTTTCTTTGGCTCTTCATGTGTCTTTTTTTTTTCTTCTTTGTGGCTTCCTCTTTAGCCTTTTGGGTAGAGGCCCTTGTTGTAGCTTTGGTGGTTGGCTTCTTTGGAATTTTCATGACAAATTTCTTTGGTGAGGGCTGAGAAGCAAGAGGTGTCTTTATTTTCCTTTTGATGACTCTGCCTCTGATGGGTGCTTCCTTGGTTTTTGTTTCCTCAGCACTCTCATCTTTCTCTTCACCTTGACTTTGAGGCAATTCAAGTGGCTCTTGTTCTGGCTCACCTTCTTCTTCTCCTTCACTAATCTCTTCTTCTTCACCTACTACACTTGATTCTCCAACACCAAATTTCTTTCTTATCTACTTTACTAGCTTGTCCTTTTTCTTTATTGTTGAGGTTGTCTTGAGTTCTGTAACAACTCTTGATTTTACAATGTCATATGTTCCAAATGCCTTGGAAAATTTGTCCATTTCCTCTACAAATAAAGTTGTGATGGTTGTAGAAGCTTGGTCAAAATCAAGCTCATATCCTAATGGTCTAAGTCATCTTGTTCTTGGAAGGACTGCTTGAATGTAGGTGTAATCAATATCAACAAGAAAACATATGTCATTTATATGCTTTTCTACCAGTGAGACTGGTATTCTCATTTTTTTCTTTATTACATTTTTGAAATCCTCAAAATAGATAGAGATTTGATCATCAAAGCTATCTCCCATTTGTGCAATGAAATCATTAATTTGATCAACAATGGTTTTATTTTGACTCCAGTTGACTTTTCCAAATGAAGGGAATTCCTTCATTACATAGAAGAACATACAAACCAACATTGAACCAAATTTGCACTGTGCTCCCTTGAATTTTCTAATAGCTCCAAGATTTTCATTGATCTTTTGCAACAAGAGCTCTGCAAGATTATAAGTGTGATCTTTCTTTACAAGTTTATGTGCCACATCTACTGCTATGTTGGGTACACTATTTAACCTGCTCGATTGGTAAAACTTATGTGATATGATCCTTACAAAAAAATCTAAAAGGGCATCAGTTATGGTGTCTATATTCATGCCTCTATTGTTCCACTTTGCTCCTGTGTTCTTCTCTATTTTTTCCTTCTTTTCGCTTCTCAAGGTCTTTGGCCGATCTAGGGTTGGAAAGCCAGTAACCATATGAAACATCTTCTTAGTAATCTTGACTTGACCTTTCTCTAACTAGAATGATCCATCATTGATTCTACTAAGTATAATGTTTATCCACTCATTTTTGAATACAATTAGAAAAACTAGGGCTTTGGTTAAACCCTTCTTTTCTATGATAGAAAACTCATCTTTCAGAATACAATTATCACAAAGTTTTTCATAGGCATTAAAGATTTCCAAATCTCCTATGGATCCTATTTTACAATTATAGCATTTTTGCACATCCTAAACCATAACAACATTTTTAGGGATGGTAGATAGGGCACCAACAGGATCATTTTTGTATGCATCCTCTAGTATAGGTCTAAACTTAGGTTGCTTAACTTCATTGCTGAAAAGTTGAATCTCATGGCTCATTTTCTCTTGGGTCATTTTTGAGCTTAATGCCATTTATATCTGAACTAGGGTTTTAATGATTTAAAGAAAAACTTCTCAAACTGTAAAACTTGGCACTTGAAGGAAATACTTGGATAGATACTTAGATCGCTTGGGTAGATATTGAATTACTGCAAATCACTAGTTGAAAGCTTCAAAATCTCTCAGACATGCGAAAAGTAATTGCTCTTCATTTGAATGGCCCAAGAATGAATCAAATTTTACTTTTAAATGACAGAAGAAACTTTTGCATTTAATGCTTTTTAGTACCTACACCTGTCACTTAGCTTCCAAATGTTTTTCAACTCAACATCCACTCAGTAGCTATACTTACTCAGCATCTACTTACTTTGTTGATAACTTGGCATCTAAAGCAATTTTACTCAGCATCCAAAGATGACTCGGCATCATTGTTTGAATTTTAGTCTTAGCATCTTATCTTATGGTTAATTATTCTTTTCAATGATTCTTTGTCTTGGGACTATTGTATGATATAACTTTGTATATTAGTCCCATATATCTCTCTTATGCTTAGTTTGATGAAGTGTGATCACTTGACCCGTTAGGTGAAGTGATCCCTTTGCTTGATGTACTGCACTCATCTTTCTTCTTCCAAGTCTTATTCATTTGTCCTCTTATGACATCAATCTTTTCTTTTCCTTTGTTAGCTTTAGTATTTGGTGCTTTGGACCTTGTAGGATAATTCTTGCTAGTATGACCAATTTTCAAGCAACTAAAACATGTGGTTTGGCTCAACCATCTTTTATAGTTTCCCTTGAAATGTGTTCTTATGCAATTTTGGCGTATATGTCCATATTCTTGACAATAGTGAAAACTGTACCTAGTGTTATAATCCTAATGGTAGTGGCTTTCATTCCCTTTTTCTGGTTGATTTGATGTCCACATGGGCTTTGATCTGCATTCAAATGCCTTATGTCAATATTTCTTGCAATTATGAAAATGTCCATCAAATCTTTGTGTTCTTGGGATTTTGGATCTACAATCTTGTGTCATATGTCCTTACATTTTGCACTTGTGACAGTAACTCTTACTTTTTATGTGTGTTTGGCTAATTGATTCGTCTACTCCTACAAATATAAGCAGTATGTCCCTTTTTATTACAGTAAGGACAAGTGGGTTTAGAATCCTTACCTTTTTCACTTCTTTACCCAACACTCTTTGATAATTCACCAACTTCATTGCTGTTGTATCAATGTTTTGATGTATCATGGGTTGATCTTGGGAATTTCTGCAATTGTTCAAAGTACTTTATGGCTTTGCTTGACTTGTTCAGATTCATTGCTATCTCCTTTTCTCTATTCAATTCATTCTGTAATTGTTCATTCTGCATCCTTAGAGTAGAGATCTCAATATCTTTCATATTAAGTTCATGTTGAAGGTTCATCATTTGAGCAAGTGTATCCATCTGCATGTTTGAGATCCTTGTTAATTCAATACATTTTTCTTCCAGTATATTTGCAAGATTTCTTTTGTTAGCTTCTATCATGAATCTATCTTCAACTACTCTTTTCTTTTGTTTAGTGATTTCACATAACATTATGGCCTGTGATTCATGTTCCATCTTGAGAGATCTTATCTCATTTGCCTGAGCTTTGTTTTTCTCCATCAGTTATGCTATTGCTACATCAAATTCTTTAGTGTCTCCATTGACAAACACTTGTGTGGCATTAATCTCCTTGTAGTGTATGTCATTTTCAGCTATGGCTATCTCCTTTCTTCTTTTTAAAGATTTTCTTATTTCCACTCTAGCTTCTTCTACCTTTTGTAGAGCAAGATGCACATCTATCACTATTTTTGAAATGAACATGCATGCATATAAACATTAAGAAATCATAAGAAACCAATATGCATCACCAGATAACACTTAAGATTTCATAACCCAGAAACCCTCCAGAAATAAGAAGGTAAAATTGGGGTGGGGATAATACCCAAAAAATCACTGCAGTAATAATGTTTGACCACTTCTAATGGTCTACCTTGTTAAAGGCCTGCCCTGTCAAAGGCTTTACACTGTACCAATAGTGACCTAATTAAAGGATTTCCAAACACTTTACATGAAGTGTCACCTTGTCAAAGGATTTAGTCACCTAGTTAAAGGATCTATAAAATAGCTGCTAAGCTAACCTATCATCATAGGATTTCCTTTCTAATACAATAGCTAAAGAGTATTAGGTATAATAAACATGATGGCTTACAATCCTTCGATTGTTGAATACAAGAACTTGATCTGCTCTCTCTAATCTTGATCCTCTATGATCTAATTCTCTTCTCTCTCATATTAGTCTTCCTTATACACCCTTTTTTATTTCATGCGCTTTGTATTCAATGTGATTTTGTCTTCCTTATAAAGACACTCAAAGGCTTAGGGTTAGGTATGGATCTATGATCCATATTTAATCTCTAATTTTTGCTTATTCCTTGCACATCTCTTATTGGTTGCATGCCTTCTTCATTTTTCTTATTGGCTGCATGTAGATTGCATAGGAAATATAAATTATCACTTAAATCTTTCGAGATTTTTCTTATGTCAGCTATGAAAATAGTTTACATCTGAGTTTGTGAAGTTTCAAACTCATATGTTGATTTTGAGTTACTCGGCACTTACTACTTCCTGATGCTTGACACTTTCTATAACTCAACTTCTGTATATGCTCCTATCTGGGTCGGCATCATTTAAGACTCTACACCTGAATAATGCTCGGTACTTAGATCATGCACAACACCTGTACTCACTCGGCACTTGAAGACTTCTTGACACTTGAAGATCACTCGGCACGTGATGAATTTCTTGACTTGGTACATGTTGTGGCTCAACATACATAGTGTTCTCGGCTTCAATGTGGAAAGTGGTTAAGTGTATTTGCACTCAAGTGTCAAAACCATTTTTAGACCAACAAGTTTGAGATTTTAGTTGTTCAAAAATGAAATATTTTTTAGCCAGACCCACTTTGGGGTCTAACTAATTGCTCCAAATCAATGGGTTGATTCAAGATCATAAGTGTTGTTATCTAATGAAAGGGGACTTATTCTCAATGTATGATCTATTAAGATTTTAGAAATTGATGCTTCTAATTATTCAAAGAAGGGATAACTTGTTTTCCCCCCTGGTCCATTGCCTACTCCTTGTCCTTATGAGAGATCCAATAATTGCATACTTTTATGTTATCCTCAAAGTTTGCCATTAAGAGACCAGATGGGGGTGACTCATTTTAAAGTAGTAGCTATGCAAGGAGATTTGTTGGAGATAAAAGAATTGAGATGGAAGTTTCCACAAAATGAAGACAAAGAATTTATGAAGAATGATAGGATCTCAAGCAAGAACAAAGAGAAAGGATAACAGTCTCCACATCTAAAAGAAGACCATACACACCATTCATAAAAAGGCCAATTAAGTTTAAAACACAAAGCAATTAACAAAGGGAAAGTGAGTATTTAGATTCCATATCAAGCCTTAAAGCAAGGAGTTCCATGGCATGAAGTAGACAAAGGAAAGTAGACTAGTGTTAAAGTTTGAAGGTACTCATGGTAGCAAAGATAAGAAAGCTCCAAGCTATAGCTTGTAACAGGAAACCATGCAAACAACAAAAGGAACACCCACATTATAACAAAGGAGTTCCATGTTGGATGGAAAAGTTTGTGCAAGGAAAAAAATTGCAAGGGAGCTTCTTACGAATAGGAGTGAGGAGAAGATCATGCCATAATCAGACATCCACACGCATTGAAGAGGAAGCGGCATGTAATATGCAAAAGAAGGAAGAAGGATCCACACATGGAATCAAGATGTCATCATGTTAAAGAAATAAAGCCATGGCTTAGAATCTATGCAAATGAAAGAAAAGGAAACTCAATACAAAAGAAGAGGCAATGATTTAATCAAAGACAATCACAGCAAACACATTTGAAAGAAGCATCCATGCCAATGGTAAAAAAAAATGCCAGATAAAATAAAAGAACCCCAAGAAAGAATAGGGGAGTTGGCATTCTTTAAAAGAAAATTACAGTCAAAGGAGGTAGAAGAGCTAGCTAGCACAAAATATTAGACACAAACTAACGCCAAGCAAGGAATAGGGGGTCACAGTTAGAAAAAAGCCACATACCAAAAGGGAGGGTGCAGGTGTTAGAAGAGAGCTCCATGTTGAAGGATGTCAACATAGTCAAAGAATCAAAGGATCCATCTAGCAGTCACAAAAGCTCATGCCTCTTGACAAGTAACTCATGCCAATCAAATATAAAGTGATAGTGGTAGGGGAGTGCGGTGAGTCTAGAGCTACTTTAAATTGCCAAGCTCTCTAGGTAATAGATCAAAAAAAGGGTTATCATTAACTATGAAGCTCACCAAAGATGTCAGATTCTTGACAAAATGAAGGAATGGAGCCTATGAAACTGTTATAAGTCAGGTTCAACTCTCTCAACTTGCTCAGTTCTGAGATACGACTGGGTAGGTATCTAAAAAATTTGTTGTTCGACAAATCTAGCCTCTGCAAATGCTTGCAATTGAAGAGGGCATCATGAAAGGGACTAGTAAAATCATTGGAAGCTAGGGTCAATTCTATTAATATGCTCAATTTAGAGATAGAGCTGGGTAGCATTCCAGTGAACCTGTTTGCCAAAAAATCAAGCTTCCTCAAATGCTTGTAACGTGAGAAGTCATAGCTCCACAAAAAATTCATAGTCGATAGTAGATGTTTCCATGGCATTGACAAAATGAAAGAACTCACACCATTCCAAAGGAGCAATGTGTGCCAAGGGGAGAAATAGTGATAAGAAATTATCCCACATTTGTGAGGATAGAGATCCTTGTGTGTTTAAATATGATTCCAAACAAAGAAAATAATGTCTTATGACAAGTGCCTTTTGTAAAGGCAAAGCATGTTTTCATGTGGGACCCCCATGACCATGTCAGATGTGGTTGACAAACGTGGTTGATAGCTGGCAAGTTGCATGGAGCACAATTTTAAACAAACATGTAAGAGTGTTGATGTGTCGAGATATGCTATGATCATGCCAAGTGTCCAAATCATGTGGTGGGCACTTCCTTGCAATATTAAGTTGTGCAATGTTTAAATATTGTAAGAATGCAAAAAATTGACATGTGGCATAGGTCCCAGCTAGTGGTGAGGTGGTGCTCCAGAGCAATCTCAGGCGAGAATCACCCAGATTGTGACACGTGTCATGATCTAACAGACAACGCATGCTCGCATCACAAAGATGCTCTCGAGTTAAAACACGTGGGCTTTTGGGTGGTTGACACGTGTCAATAGTCCTGGGCATATGGTGACTTGGTAGTGAGATAGGTCAGCAAATCACGAGGCACCACATGGCACTCGGTCAGACCTAGTTGAGCCTAAATTTGAATGTGAAGGAACAAATAAAATATTTTAAATTATAATTTAAATTATTTTTCAAAATAGTATACAAGTTAGAGAATTTTAAATTCAAAATGGGTTTAATCTAAAGTCCAAGCTTCAAAAAATTTTGAATTTTTAAAAATTTTAAAATTTAAAATTCAGTTGCAAGTTATAGAGCTCTACCAGGGGGGCATTTTTCAAATTGGCTTTAAAGAATTTTCTGAGAGGCTAACATAGCAATATTATATATCGCTGGAATCATGAGAATACAAACTTTCCAATTATGGAGTTCATTTTCACACAAGAATTCATTTGTTTGAGTTATAGCTAGAAATGTGAAATTTGGGGCCTTCTCAGTAGAATTGGTAAAAAATGAAAATCCAGTTAGAAGCTTGGTAAAACATGGTAAAAAGATAGTTGGGGCCAAATTTGGTTGCTTTTAGACCAGTTTAACCTCAATTCCTTCAAAATTTTCAATAGGCTTTCAGATTTTGGGGAATCAAAAGATTTTCATCATTCACCAGAAGATACTTTTAGAATTAGTAATAGAAAAATGACGAAACAAAATTAGATTGAAATGGTAGAAAGATGAAAGAGGTTTTTAGTTGTAGGAGATGGAATTCCAAGTGGACACATGTCAAGCATAGATCAGATCCAAGAATTCATCTTCTTTTTATATCTTTCTTTCTTTCATCCATTGTAAACATTCCAATTTTTTGGAGAAAATTGGCACATTACTATCATACCATGTTCTGGTTCCAGTCTTGATGCATTCCCAATACTAAGACACGATTTATTTTAGCATATTCTCTCTTGTATGAACAACATTAGAAAGGTTAATACAAATAGTTCAGATCTATTAGGCTTTTCTGTGTTTTCATTTCATGCTTATAAATATACTATTTCAAGGAAATTAATACAAAGAACAATAGGTTGAGTTTCATCTTGAATCTTGTCTCCTTTATCTGTGATCTTCAATGTTTTACAATTTTTGAATAGAGAGCTTAGGTTGTAGTTACAATCCCTTAAGGTTGTATGTTATTTCATTGTTGCCTATAACTCAAAGGGGTATGTGAATGTTCAGGGAAATCAATAGGGTTGTAGGTTTACTGATGGGGATATCATGTAAAGATGAGGTTTAGATTGAGCATGGATGTCTATTTACAAGTTAAATAGATAGATCAGATATTTGAAGGTACAAATATGTCTCAGATATCCATATGTATGTTTTCAATTTATGGATTTGTCCAATGGTTAAGGAATTGATTAACTAGAGGATCATTAGTTCTTACTGCTACATATTAGGGGTTTTCTGAATTCAACATTATAAAAAAAACACTTTTCCCCTTTCATTTTGAGGAGCTATAATAGAATGCCCTCACCCAGCTTATGAAGTTCATAGATTTTCATCTAGCTACTATAGATATATGTTATTTCATGAGTCATTAGGAGGTATAAGGGCTTTTATCTACTATAATAGATTCAGGAATATGTTTTTTGCACTAGTACCATATTGATTGAATCTAAGATCCACCCACCTAGGTTTTGTAGAGCCTGAAGTGAAGAAAAGTCTAGCCTTATAGTTGGCCTAGTTTCTGAAATAGTATGTTGAAGATGGGAGTTAGCTACCCCTAAATGTACCATATTCTCATCGAGGTAATTGGAAACTGTAACATTTTCAAACAAGAATAGATAGTCAAGAGTAGCAGGTAAAATTTTAATTAAAATTTAAATATAAAGTACATAATTATTTACTTTTTACATAGATGTGTAATTGTATTAACCATATTAATTTGTACTTTTGAAATAACAGAGGATAGATAATATTGTTCCTCCTAGGAGGTAGTATAGTCTTTTTTCGAGACCTACAGACATTAGTGTCTCTCATATGGTATGCACTTTGAATTACACTATAAAAATGTACATTTGAACTCAAATTTAATAACATGTGATCATATGTTCTTTTTATCTAATTTTGTAGGGATTGTCCACTACTACACAATTTGATGTCAGTAGAGGTCCTAATCCAATTATCACCAAGCCATAGCATCAAATACATATGGTATGAACTTTTGACTGAAGACAAATAATTTTTACTATTTTTTATGTATGTACATTGTTATTAACTTATAATCTGAACAATTTTGACTCATGCACATATTTTATGTGTTTTGATTTTATGAATAGGAGATGGATCTTACTCATCCATATAGGCCTTGATATAGTTTATTTTCGACTCCATCTTTTAATCATTGTTCTATCATAACTGTTGACACATCTGTGACATTGGCTACTACTCAGGTATGATATATATACATGTTTTTATAGTGTATAAAAAATTTAGTGTACAAATTATGTACTTTTTAGTTTACATACTTTGTAATTACTCATTTATATATAATTTTGACTCAACATTTGTGTATCCATAATTTTAGGACTATGTTACCATGAGTGTTTCTAAGAGTATGGGACTGAGCTAGATAGAGGTACCTACATCATCATTTGAGGTCAGTATTGTGATTTATGTACATACATAGTTCATTATGCCCTTTATCAAATTTTAAAAATGTATGTATTTTAAATTATAGGAGCTCACCACTACTACATTTGGCAGCTTTCACAATGCACCTCCTCCTATTATAGAGGGACACCCATCTCATGTGGTATTTATTTATTATGTAGTCAATATTTAATTTATTTGCAAGCTAGATTTTGAAACCCATTTCAATTAAGCATGTACATGATGAGATGTGCCTCATGTTATACAAGATGATCCATCTACCTCACAAGGTATCCCACATGATGAGACATCTCCTATTACACAAGATGATCCATCTGAGTCCTCTTCACATGGCATAAAGAGGACATTCAATCAGATAGATTAGGTCTTGTTGGCACCTTTAGATTGTGTTTTTATGACACATATTGTTTATTTTGATACACTTTTTATTAGGATAGTTAACTATATTATATGTATTTTTTGACTTCATAGATCATGTTATGACATGTTAGACCATGCACTATTTTTTTATGACTTCTTATTATGCTAGTGTACGTAGGATATATTATTATGTTTCATCATGTTTTAAGTATTCAAACCATTTTCTTTGTTGTGACATATTTTATTCATGATCATATGACACATTTTGTAAGTATAAATGCTACCTGAACAATATTTTTAACTATTTCTAGAGCATTGATACTAATATCAAAAATATTATTAGATAAATATCCCATCAAATTTATACATTGAGATTCATACAAATAAAATTGACCTATTATTATAAATATTTTTCATCCCAAAAATTCAAATTTATTAAATTTAGGTAAAGATTGAAGATTTTTTTTATGAAATGATAAATGATACCCTTCCTTTCACACCTTTTCTAATCAAGGCTATGTACCTATGTTCATACAATTATGTACCTAGAAAAGTTATGTACCTAGATGGTTCCTTGTAACTTTGACTTAGGTTTTCTTACATCCCAAGTAATTAAATAACCAATTGAGGTAGTTTTAATGTGTCCTAATTGGTCCTAATATACTCTTAGGTTTTTTAATGGGACTTGGGGCCACTTACAATCAATTATGACCCCTTATGATACATTAGAATCATTAACATCCCATTTGTGTGTCCTATTATAGTTAGTGTGTTCTAAGGGATCCAAATAGACCTTAAGATGTCCTAGGACCACTAAGAACCCATTATGACCCTTCATGATATGTTAAGACCACAGTTTAAAATCCAAGAGGAAACATTAGGACTAATTACAACCACTTAGGAACTATTATAATACCTTTGGACATATTAGTGTATTGTATGATGGTGAATGTGTTCAAAGGGGTTATAACTTGTTCTTATGAGTGCTAATGGCTCCTAATGGATTATAAGGGTTCCTAATAGGTCCTAAAAGGTCATGTGATCTCTAAAAACACATTAGAACCCCTTAAAATACATTAGGACCCATTAGGGCATATTATAACCCATTAGTGTTTCTTATGCCCGTTAAGATTATCTAAGAGGCATTAATGGATTTTAATATTAAATGGTCATAATGTTCACCCTAAACAATATTAATGGGTTTTCAAACCACATAGGACCAATTGTGATCCATTGTGAGATATTAGGACCACTTAGGACACATTACTATGTCTTGAGGTTTTAATGGGGTCTAATCAGTCCTAATGGGTGTGAGTGGACCCAAATGTGTCCTAATGAGACCTAATGTGTACTAATGGGTCCTAAAAATCCCTAATGTGCCCTTAGAACATATGACTCATTAAGGCACAATAGACCTCTAAATGGTGTCCTACATTGACTAATATGCTATAAAGGCTCATAATAGGTCATAATGGTTCTCAAGAGGTTGTAATTAGTCTCAAGGATTCCTAGAACCACTTAGGACCCACTAAAACTCCTTAGGAAAAAATAGGATTGAATAGGACACATTACAACCCTAAAGTGTATCCTACGATGATTAATGTGTTATAAGGGTTCATAAAGTGTGTTAATGGTATGAATGGGTTCCAAGGAGTCATAATGAGTTGTAAGGTTTCTTATGACCACATATGACCCATCAAAACCTCTTGGAAACATTAGAATGTACTAGGACACATTAGAAAAGATTACTTTTAGGAATAAATAACTAATGTGTTGTAAGGGGTCCTAAGAGGTGCTAATTTTTCCTAAGGTTTCCTAATGGGACCCCTTTTTGATAAATTACAAGAACTTATAACCCTCCCCATATCCCTCCCTCCCTCTCTCTCCCTCTCTTCCTCCCTCCCTCCCTCTCACTTAACATGGTTAACATGGTTAAACATACATGTCAATTATCAATATAACAATAGCATATAATCAATGCAATGAGAAATGATCTTTAAATTATCATGTACAAGTGAAGGGTTTAATAATACAATCAATAGTAATTTGAAACTTCAAACAAACATTAATTTAAACATGCTTGAATGTAAAAGTAATGGAAAAAAATAGGAGGTCATTACTTAAATTGACAATTAATTTATAATAGCAAGTGCACACCTTTAACTTTCAAATAGAAGTAAACTCTTGTTTCTAAATTTGTTTGTACAACATAATTCACAATTTATGTAAGACAATGTCAATGATAAATTTATAGAAGTGAACTCAAAATATAAAACTAGTTCAACACATCTCTTCAAATGAGGTCCTGCAAAATAAAATTGTAAAACAAAAATACATGTTAATAAATGCATAAATTAATATGAGGTATCTGAAGTATGTAAATATATGTGTAATTTGCAAACAAACATGTAATTAGATTATATAAGTACATATATAAAAATAACACAATAAATAAAAAACTTACATGTATTTGATTTAAATGTAGTCATCCCACTATACCATCTGCATCCTCTCTCTTTTGAGATGCATCTATGGTTGTCTCATGCTCGTCCATTGAAATTTACCATAGTACCTTATTGGTGAGTCTCCCTTTTTATCTTTCTAATTTGATATTTGTTTCCACAACCAAATGAGAATAGTGTAAAATCTTCTTTTTAGATTGGTGGTCTTCAAATGCTGGTAAACCATTTCCTTTTATTAGGTATCTATGTAGCTAGTGCCAGCTACAATCATAGACCCAACTGGATTCTCAAAACCATCATCATCTACTTGATGACATATCAATTTTTTCTTATGTTGCACACATCTAGCTAGCCAATACTCTGTATGTTCATCATTATTACTAGGCACAATAACAACATAAACATATCCTACAAGATAAGATAAAGTATAGAAACACTTTAATCACATGAGTACATATGAAAATTATATAAATTGAAGCATGAGATCACAAAAAAATCTAATTAAATTATGCGTACTAGGTTCTATAAGGTCTAGAATACAATCATAGTCTTTTGATGCAAAAGTAACATTCTAGCCTTCATTTAGGATATCATCTTGAAAATGTGCATCAGTAGGTGCTAATGATTTTTGTTTCCAATCTTCAACCCATTTTGTATTCTCACATTCTTCACATTCACCTATAAGACAAATTTGACAAAAACAAGCAATCTCCCTAGTCCATATAGTCTAAGTGTTAGAATCTGAACTCCTAAATGAATGCTATTTAGTTGACCCACTAATTGTATCACAACCATATCTTGAAAGGATATTCTTCTCTTCAATAGGTATAAGAAATGTTTGATTATAGAGTTCTCACTTGATCCCATGTATAAATACTTGTTATACCATTTGACAATCTCATGTGCATTTTTGAATTTAGCTTTTACGTCAAATTTTAATAGCTATCTACTAAGGGCTCTCTTCATGCATGCACTAGCACCATCATGTTCTCCTTTACCATGTCCAGCCTTAAAAAAAATCCACATATGTTGGATGTTAGTTTATCTATGTGTCCTACTCAACCAATAGAATATTCTAGCATTCTTGAATTGTCCTTTACAATTATTTGACCATATCCAATGTTGTGTCATTTGAATTTGTCTCTCTTTTAAATTATCATAAAAGACCTTGAAACAATATTGGAAAAAATAAAATGAATGGAGTTTATTATCACTCATACAAAAATGGTACTCTCTCAATATTTTTTGATCCTCCTCTGTACTATCAGATGCATGCCTATAAACTATATGAACATAAATTGTTACTTGCATTGAATTGTAATAATGTGGTTGTACCTCTTCTTGTGGTGCAAGTGTGTAGTTCTTTGCAAAGTCAACAACTAAAAGTATAGTACCAATTGGAAATGTATTCTTACATATGTAAAATTATCCATCAAGCCATCTAGCATATTGAGAGTGTTTAACATATTTTGGTATGATCACACTCTTAAACTCATCCATAAATGCATGACAACTAACTTTATCTATAACTAGATCACACCTTCTTCTAATCTTCCCATCCTTCAACGGATATTCAATAGTTTTGAATCTTTTTACCTCAACTAATTGTTTTCCAAAAGTAGTCAAAGAATTTTCATGCAAACATTCATCTAACAAAGAAAGATTGCCACACATATCACATATACCAGAAAGACATGCATTGAAAAGAATGTATTGATCATTAGATGGCTTACAAAACAAACCTAATATGAAATCCTTTATAGTTTGAGGTGGTATTTCTATACCACATTCCTACAACATTTCTTTACTATGCATGGTACCATGTATAGATTGAAATACATCATAATGGTAATGAAATTGAATATGAGTTTTACAACATGTTATTCTTTCCTTGTTAATCCTTACATACCATGGTTTACACTTTTCAAAAGATCTTTGACTAATGGTAATATTTAATACCATACCATCTACAAATTTTCTAAACAATTTAGTTTAAGTCATGTCCAAAAGGTGTTTAGGATGTAGATCATGTATTTTTGACCCAATTCCCAATTTAAGAACATCTCTTGAATTAGGTGATACTCTTGTATTATCATGCCAAAAAAATTCAACCAAACTTTTGACTTCACTAGTAAGTTTCATATCACATCTTGGAAGTCTACCACTAGAACTCATCAAAATATTTGTTGGATCACATTCAAAGTTAACCCTTCTCTTTACAACTCTTTTTAAAGTCTTATGATTCACATTAAGATATCCACTTATGTTGCTAATCAATCTTTTGTTAGTTGTTAATTTTTAAACTAAAGTTGTTATTATTGCTCATCGTGCTACATTGTTATCTTTAGAGTGACTTCTCTTTTCGATAGCATCAAAGACACTAGTGACAGTGGATAGAACTTGTTTTAAAGAGTCATTTTTATTCTTGATTTTTGCATACATTCCTAACCTTCTCATTACTTTTCACATTTCAGACATTTTAATTAGTTGCAACATCAATTGACATTGAAACACAAATTTCTTATTATAAAAAAAAGTCTATATAATCTATTTACATGTGTCCTAATTTTTCTCCATGAAACCAATCCCTCAAGATTATCTAGCACATCATTAGGAATATGAAAATTATGTTCAAACACTTTACTATCATTTTGACATGTTTGTTTAGTAGCTAGTGTTTCTATGTCTACAATCATGTAATTTTTATTTTCAATTGACATTTCATTTTCACTATTATTTTGGATTTGAATCTCATTTTCAATTTTTCTTGGTATTTATTTTGGGGCATGTATTTCCATTGAAGTTTTTTGTGCATGATCATTTGACAATTTATTCTCATGAAGAAAACCTAAATCATTTAAATCATAACCTGCTTCTAGAAAATCACCAATTTCATCATGAGAAAAAAATTGAGGGTTTGGAGACACACCTTTATTGGATGCATGATTAGAATGTGCACCTAAACTTTCTTGTATTGGGTTCTCTTCTTTGGCCTCTTCATCCAACGTGGTATCCTCAATGTCTTTCTCCTTTGAAACATTGTTCAAGTCTCTAATTCTTTGTCTTCTCTCTCGTTGACATTATGCTTCATTCTCCTTATTTGTTGCAATCTCCTCATCTATCATAACTTTTTCTTTCTTCTTTCTTCATTGTTTTGATCCCACGTTGGCACCAGTTTTGAATTTGAATCAATAGCTTGCAAATTGTAGAAGAAGACAAGAAAATAGAATAACTATAACAAAATTCTCCATTGCAAATTGAAATTGTTATTCAATCATTTCAATCATTGAAAGTCAACTTGTGGGGCAGCTTTTGGGGCCCAATGGGTACATAAGAATCAGGCGCCCAACTCTTACAATGGTTAACATGCAATCGGGCAACCCATTTTTGAATTACAAATTGGGTGCCCAATTCCTAAGACATGACCAGGAATTTGGAATGGTTGTGACATTTTTATTGGGTTTTTCTTTGGGGAAATGCATAGCATAGGCTTGGTCCACCCAAGCCATGACTTTATGATCCATTTTTTTCTAAGGCATTTAATTGACAATTTTAGTGATTGTTGTAATTTTTATATAGTCATCCCCATTGAATTATATGATTAAACAAAAACCCATTATAGGTCATATTGTTCTAATTTAAAAAATGTCAATTTTATAGTGTTATTAGTTTATTTGCTATTTTTCCATTATTTATTAATCAAAACTATCTCTTAAACGTTAAAAAGTGACATTCACTAAAACTTTAATAACTTTTATATTTTACAATTTAAAAAAAAAAAAAATTTATATGTCATCAATCTACATATAATTATTTTGAGGTTAAAAAATAATTTTTGAAAAAAGTGAAATTTTGATTAGATTATGGTGTTTGTACACGAGAGATTTTAAAATTTACCTTTATAGCCAATTAATAATTAATAATGAAAAAAATTATTCAATAAAAAATTAAGAAAAAATATTTTCATCAATCTTAGGTGTATTAGGTAACTCCCTTTCAAAGAATTTACAAAAAATCATTTATTTGTGTCAAATTATCGTGTCCATACACGAGCGTGGTATTGTCTTGAAATAGTCATTTTGAAAAAGTGGGTTTTAAAGATCCATAGCAAAAAAATAATCT
Organism: Cupressus sempervirens; assembly: GCA_028749045.1. Lineage (NCBI taxonomy): Eukaryota > Viridiplantae > Streptophyta > Pinopsida > Cupressales > Cupressaceae > Cupressus > Cupressus sempervirens. The sequence goes on from CM053791.1 coordinate 74,138,521, forward strand.
ATCATATGGGTACACAAATAAATTACATATTCAAAAACTAGATCTTGAACACTAAAATTTTTATTTCTGAAGTTTTTTTATATTCAATTTCTAAATACCTTAAATTTTGACATCAATTGACAAAAAAATTCAAAAATAGGAAAAATGCTTCCACTTTTGGCCAAAAGTGAGACCCAATTTCTTGCACTGACCCTATACTATACTATGTAAGATTAGAAAACTTGCAATCTAACAACTTATTGGAATTGGAACAACATAATTTTATGGATTTAATGTCACCCTTGAAATTTTTGTAATGACAAAGTGATTGTGCAAAGGGTTGGATGCATTTACCCTTTTCAATGATCCCCCCCCATATGAGCACATTGATTCAAGAAGTAATAGTATTTGAAAACCTTGCTTAATCTAAACAAGAGGTCTATTGGTGACATGTAATACATATGGAATCTCAGCATGGAAGCATTTCTCTTCACACTCCACAACCAATATAAGAAGATATTTAATCTAGCCCTATTGATCTTTATAAGCCATTCCTTGTTCTCTTTTTGGAAATTGCACTTCAATTTGAACTTTGTGAGTTTCTTATTCATAGAAAGGTTTATATGATACTTTAAAATTTAAATAAACCTATTTGTACTTAATTTGTCCATAAACATATTCTCATACTCTATATTAGTAATTACTTAAAGTGATCTTCTTGAAAATCTCCTTGTGACAAATATGTACAAACTATTTTCAAGAAGTTTCTTGATCAAAATGTAAGGGCTTTTTCTATAGAATTTGAAACTTTTGATGCTATCGTCTTCATAACTCCACACAATATTATTTTATCTTCATTCTTTCTTAGTATAGTGTACTACATATTTAAATATGGAAATTGATATAAACAAACAAATCGCAATAGTCCAAGCATGCATTGGATTTTGATATATGTATGCAGTGCTAAAAATGTATAAAAATTTGAATTGATATCACAGAAGTAAATCGCTACCATTTGGCAGGGATGGCTAGACTCTTTCAAAACTAAAAGCTATAATTTTATTTATAGAGAGAAATTGAGAAGGTCAAGTTAAACTAATTGTATTTTTTGTAGTAGGCTCCATAAAAGGGGCTTGCACCCTTTCTTTAAACATAAGAGTGGTACTATAGAAATAGAAAGTACAAGTTACTGAGTAAAATAGATCTATATCTATTCAATGGGAGCTCCTTGTATATAGATATAAGCTTCAAGTTGGTGTTGGGGTATTGAAAGTTTCTCCACCAGTTTAGGGAATTTTTTATAGTGTGGCAATTTGCAAACATATTGTTTTAAAAATTTATAATCTTAGAAGAGAAAAAGATAAAATCTTTTTTGATATAATTTCATTAATTTATGGCAAATAGTCAAGTGACTTCTACTTAAGTTATTTCCACATTATTGGTCTGGACTATGTATGGATGATAGTGTTGGAAGATACAACCTACAAATTTCCATAAGAATATATATGTTGAGAAAAATAAGAATATAAATTGAATAACTTCATGCATGAAGAGGATGAATGCTATGAATAGACCATTTTAAATATGTTGTAGCAAATCTATAGAAATTTTTGAGCCTATAATGTGGAATGCTTAAAATAAAATGCATAGGATAGCTTGGAAAATATGATTCAAAAGTAGTAATAAAGGGGTCTATTTTGTTGCATAACCTAAATAACAAAATAGCGTAAAGGATAAAGGATTATTAAAAATTTATACTTACCCAATAGAGATCCAATGCAACACGAACCAGGACAAATAGGCTCTAAAGACCAAAGAGGGATTCTATGACAATTGAAATAAATCATAAGTAGTGAGAGAAAAAATTAAATTAAGGGTTTTTTTTAAAATCTTGTATAACCTAGAACAAAGAAAAGGATAAAGTATTGTTGAAAATTTGTACTTACCCATGTTATAAAACCAAATTATAAGGTATCAGCATGCGAATATTTAGATTGGGAACCATATTACCTATTTTCACTGTAGATACCCTATACAAAATCCAATATATAATGTTTGTGGTTGTAGAAAATCCAAAATCTAGAATTTAAGGTTAGAATTTGGTATCCTAGGAGAACTTTAGCTTCAGTTGTCCTAACATGGAAGAACTAGATTAATATTTATTAAGAGTGGACTACTTAGACTAGACATTTTTTAATTAGGATTTGTAGACCTTGATGGTTTTCTTGGTCCAACAAATGTAATGGAGCATATTTGTAAAGATGTGAGATTAATGACTACTTCTTGTCATTGTTAAATCTTACGAATAACAACTCTTGTTGTACCTTATAATGGAAACTTGTTGAAGAAGGTTATACAACTAATTATGAACAATCTATGTGGACTACACAAAATCGAAAGCCCAACATTTAATAAAAGGGTGAAAACCTTTAAGAGTATGTAATTCTTAAAGATATATATAGACACACACACACACACATATTGCAGTCTATATCATTAAGCACAGTGTTCTTCCTTGTCTATTCTAACCAAAGTGAGATTACATTTAATTCCTATTAACTAGTAAGAGTATTCTATACACTATCAACCCATGTTAGTGTAGAAGTTTTAATAACAAGTACCAATTTATATACAAGGGAATTATCATCAAGCACCAATAAAGTTAAAGAATAGAGTTCAAGATTTAGCAAGAATTCTGGGTACTAATAATTTGAACAACATATTATATTTCTCGCCTTCACAGCTTATGTTTGGTAGAGAGAGTAGATGATATGTATGATGCTGGTTTCAATTATCAACATATACATAGATTTTCCACATTGCATGATTTATTGCTTGATTCCAACAATAGCATAGCAAAAGAAAGTCAATATGCATTTAGTGTGGAAGAAGCATTGAAGAGAGGTCTCAATGCACAAATGGGATGGAGATACCATAGGTTTTTAATGCAAAAGGGAAGCATAGGTGATAATGATGTAGATGTGATGGCATGAAACAAGGCATATTCTACATCATGTCTTGACACTATTTATCATTTTCATAAAATAGACACATTTGAAATAGTCCAACAATATTGTTTCATGGTGCAAGTGTATTTCACATACTTGAATTTAGTGACACTAGAATTTCATCATTACAAGATTTTGTTGGGAGTTTGAATTTTAATAGAATTTTGAATTAAGGTAAGACAAGTGTCACTGTGGTATTATATTATGTGAAAAGAAATAAATCTTTTTTCCTTGTCATTTCTTATTGAAAGAATCTAGAACACTTCCCTAAGAGTATTGATGAAGTTCATTGCCTAGAAAAATTAGATATCCACAAAATGACCAAGAAATCCTTGCCAAAAAGAATATCAAAGCTTGTATCTTTGGAGGTATCGAAATTATATTGGTATTGAAAAATATCAATGGAGGAGAATGAATTCTTAGGTTCAGGTAATTTTAGTTTGGTCAACCTCTCCAAAGTGAACTTAAGTATTTGACACAGATTCTGTTATTATCTTATGTATCTGACATAACCTCATAACAAAAGTCTCCTCAATCTATTCAAATCCAAAACAAAAATAAATTTTACTCTTTATCATTACACAGAACTCTTCAAAAAGGACTCTAGTAAGAAATAAATATTGATAGAATATGAATGTCTTTCTAAAAATAGATCATTGAATCTGATCATTAAATCTTTTAATTATGAATCACTGAGTACGATCTAAAATATTTACCTAAAAATAAGCATAGTTAAGTAAAACATACAAAATTTCAAACTAGTTCAAGAAAAATATCCTTCCTGCAAAATAAACTTGAAGGATAATCGAATGTTGTATTTCCATTCTTATGGGGAAATATGAATAGACTTGATAACTTACAATGAAGGTGTATTTGTGAAGTTATCCTATTTTTATCAAATTTGATAAGAATACGCATGCAAGACACATCGAAAACCTAATTGAAAAAAAAAACTGTCATTGTTAACATATTGCAAAGCCAATAATTAAACACAAGCTCTCATCAATGCTAAAAATGATACTTATGAATTTCAAGTGTTTAAAAATTTTACTGGAAATCAATTTCTAATCACTACAAAAACCACAAAAAGACTTACCTCAAAAAGTTCCCATGGTGATGCAAACTAAACATCCTCTGGCCAGTGTGAAATAAAACTTTACATAGGGTTTCTTCTTTTTTCCTTTTTTAATGAACTTGAGTTGGTTGAAATTTTTACCAACTTGGAAAACCTTAATTTGGTCAAAATTTTGACCGACTCAGGCATAAGACCCTAGTTTGGTTGAAATTTTGACCAATGCATTGATACAAAAAAGATGTAATCATAGGCCAATATGGCCTTTGGTAAAAAATATTGGTATAGAAACAAGGGATAATGTACTAGTGATAATAGAAAAATATCAATTCCTCCAAAATAATATCTTCTACACTTATATAAGATAGAACATCTATACCTATGCAAGATAGAACTTATAGTTGAAAAACATTACAAAATTGAATAATAAAAATAAATGCTTCACAAGTAAAATGATAAAAGTGTATCCTACACTTTGTTAGTTTGTGGTGACTAATCAGTGAAGTACTGTACATACTTCATAAATTTTAGGTGATATGTAATTATTAATTATAACCCTAAAGCAGTAAAAATACTTGTATAAAAGGGCTTAGGGTTAGGGATTGTTTCATAAGGTGATGAAAAAATTGGTTCTTGTGGCGATATTGAGTTGTAAGGGATTACAAATTGTAATTAGGTTGTAATCACTAAATCGTAAAAATATTGGACTTGTTGTTTAGTTGACCTAGCCCAAGGTTCAGGTGACCCACATTAAATCTTCGTGTGTTGTGTTTTTTCTATGTGATCTATTATTTTCTAATATTATTTATATTTTCATGTAATTGTTATTTCTATCTATGGTTTAATCCTAACACACTTAGCAAGATGTCATAGTTTGAAGTTATGCATAAACAAAATTATCCACATAAAATCGCACTAGCTCATAAAACACCTTAAGATTGTGGTGAGACATGTTTATATGGATGGATAGTCAAATAAAAATCACCTACAATTAAATACAAATAAATTAATTAATCTAGTTAAGTTTGTTGTAGTGCCTACCCTCATTCACATCTTTTCTGGACATTGATGTTATTATTATCAGACTTTGATGGACTAGTTTTATGTTGATGGTTTAGTGGTATTGTGATGGGGACACAACCCAAGAACAAAATGGACACAAAAGAAAGGGAAAATTATATTAACTGAGAAAATAAGCTATTACAAACAGTACAGAGAAAATAAACTTCAGAACATGCCCTAAGGGTTTACAATAGCATAAATCTGGAGATAATTTCTCCTTTCAGTACTTCCTCTCAAACTCCACTCCGAACTGCCTTTTACAATGCTAGAAATCTCCTTAAATATACCCTGGAGGGTTAAGGACTAGGAGTACATTCTAGAAAGTGCTAGTAGGCATTCACTGACAAAATAGAAGGTTCTAGAAGCTGCATTAGAAGTCGGTGCAAATCTAGAAGAATCCAGAAACAGTAATTGAACTTCCGGGAGGCATAACTTTTGAACCGTAGCTCCGATTGACGAACCGTTTACATTTTTGAAAAGCTCTCAAAGCACTCTAAAGCCCTATGGATGAGCTTCACTTGTCCCCCAATTTTTGACCCTTTTTGAAGTCATTTAATGCCCCAAACTTGACTTTTAAGCATTCTTAGGAGGTCTCCAAAACCCAAAAAATTGCAATAACTTTCAAACCATGGGGCCTTTTGACCTGAGTCCTTTTCTGGAATGCTCTAAATCATAATTAAATTCAGCTGGACAATTCACACCTTCTAGGTCTAAGTAAAGACATCTGGACTAATAGTTGAACTAATAGTTGAACTGTGAGAGTTGGAACCTTTATTTGACCCAAATGGGTATCCAAAAATGTAAAGACATGAAACAAAAACTAAGTCTAAGTACATTTTTTTGGGTGACACAGGATTGCCCTTATACCTCTAGATGCTCCTGCATCATATTGTTTTGACACTATCAGATATTATGATATGGATTCAGTTGATATATGATGAGATCATTTAGACTTTACATTTCATGTATGTATGATGATCATTATACTGTTTTCAATTATTAATGATGATTAGTTAGATGGTATATTATCTCATGTGTTTTATTATGGGTACTTACCCCATACTTGCATGTGTATGGTGTGTGTGTTTTCTTATTGTATGGCATTTCTGATGTGGTTAAGGAAGGGAGTCATAGTCACCTGCTTAGTTGGGATCTACATGATGCACCACTTCCTGCCATTGTCTGTTTAGTTTATCATTATATATATTGTAGTTACATGCATGGTTTTTCTGCAGGTTGCAGGTATCGGGTATCGACTTCCCTAAATTTCTAGGATGAGTGTACCCTATTAGACTATCTCAATGATAAGAGAAGGGAGATAAATTCTCAAGTCCAAATCCCAAATCCTTAAACCATTTGTCCTAGTTAGTTAGGACAAGTATCAGAGTTGAGTACCCACCGAATGTGTCGAATGACATATTTCATGATTTTTAACCCTTTAGACTGATTTTGTATGATTTGTTTTATGATGGGTTTTCATATTTTATCTTGGAGGTCTATCGTGAATTTTCTATTAATTAAGACTTAATAAATAGAATTAATTAATAAATTAATTATTTTGGAGAAAATTAATAAAATATCATGATCTTTGATATTTTGATTTTAATTAATTAAATGTGAATTATTGAGGAAATTGAATTAAATAAAAGAAAATTAGAAATTAAAATTAATAATAATCATAAAATAATAATAAAGTAATAAATAAATAATAATAATAAAAAGTTATAAAAGTTAAGATGAAAGTTATAAATATTTAGATAGAAATTATATAAAAAGTGGATTGGAGTTATAAGCTTGCATGGGAGTTAACACACTTCTCTATTTCTCATGTGTCAACAACACAGGGGTTTGTGCATCAATTAAGCACATGGTGTCTACAACCCTAAGGCTCATCTTGAAGGTTGGAAAAGACCCATGCTTAGTTGGTGACACCTTCTAGTTATTTCTAGAAACATTCTAGAGGTTTCTTGAGAGCTCTTTATATTCAGGCATTCTTAGAAGCTTAGATAGAGTGTTTGGAGTGCAATAGGAGCATTGGAGGATTCGAGAATTCTAAAGAAGGGAGTTTGCTCTGCAGGTTTTCTGAGGAAGAGCGAATTAGCATCAGAATTCAGGTAGATTCTTGTGATTTTACTTATGCTATTTCCGCATCTTGCATTCCCTGTCTTCTTCGTGTCTTCCATATGTCTTCTGAGGAATTTTATATTTTTATTCTATGCATTCTCAATATGGGCAATTGAATTTATGTGGAAATCTTTATATGCATAGATCTGAAAGAAAATAGGGCTAGTGTTTAAAATCATAACCAAACCCATTAGATTATTTATTGGATAAATTTGAAGATCAAAGATTTAAAGGAAAATTTTAAGAATTAGAATTTCTAAGTAAACTGTGTATATTCTTGAATCTGCATACACATATACGTATATTTCATTATATACATATATATGTATGTGCTATGATGGTGATAAACTCTACATGTATATATACACACACACACACACACACATATATATACATATATATACCCATATATATACATACATATGTATATATATACATGTATATATTTATTAATATAATAATCGAATGTCAAATCTCGATAGAGTTTCATGTTAATAGTATTTCATATAGCATGGGAACGTTTTTATAAAAAATGTTATTGAAAATTGCATTTAAAATATATATATATATATATGATGTTGGGCGAGTATTAGATACCCCACCCACCACAGGCCTGGGAGATCGCAGGGTACCTACAACCGCAGTGTACCTACGATCCGTAGTGTACCTGCTGTGCCAATGTATTGGGCCGTGCGATTTTAAAATCGCATTGCGATTTGAGTTAGGTTTTAAATTATATAAAGTTTTATTTGCAACATTATTTCATATGAGATTTGGATATGAATCTCAATTTTGTTGCAATATCATTAATTATTAATTGTTATTATATATATATATATATATATATATATATATATATATATATATATATATATATATATATATATATATATATATATATATATATATATATATATATATATATATATATATATATGTATGTATGTATATGTATGTATATAAGTATATATGTATATATAATTAATTATAAATGAATATTATAAAGTTCTAAATTAATGGATCACTCCTTTAATGATTTAAAATATTGGTATTGAGCTTGTCAATTATGAAGAGATAATAATAATTAATTTAATTAAACTTAGTTTAATTAAGATTAGTTATTAGCATATATAATCGAAGTTTTGATTCATTGAGAGTGTCAATTTTCAAACAATGTTATATAAACAAAATATTATTAGATCAATTAGAAAATTGAGTCTAATAGTTTTGGGGAGAAACTTTTATCCATCAAAACATGTGTTTACATTGTGTATTCTTTATGCTATTTTTTTGGGTTTTGGGTTGACTAGTGTTGACCAGTATAGGACGTCTACCAGAGGCTTGGGGTTTATGTGATTGTAATGTCATGATGATGTTTTAATCTCAATCTTTATAAACCCAACCATGGTTATGTGATGGAATGCTCTATGTATTGGATGTGATTACTGATTGTTATAGTTGAGATTCTTGTGCATGAGACTCTTGACCTAACCATTATTTTGGTCATCGATCAGTTATCCTTGATTATTTTCTAGTCGCCATGATGGAACTGAGATGTGGATTTATTCTTGATGATGTCATGTTGTGACATGTTTGACTCAACCATTTTTGGAGTCTTCGATTAGTATGATTGAGATATATATTTTGGTTATTGAGAACCATTGGATATTTGATTATCAGTGATACTTCAGTTGCCAATAGAGAGCTGTTGTGTTCATGAGTTTCTATGGATGTTTTCTCATGGAGATTTGATACTTTTATGCATATTTGATGATTTTATTATGGATTATCTTTTGTGATTTTGAGATTTATGAGTCCATGAGCATTAGGGTAGGATATTTGCATGTAGTGACGGTAAGTGGCTTGCAATGGGGGTCAGGGCCCTAAGAGGCTACCAGGGTAACTCATTGTAAGTTGGATTAATAAGTGATAACATTCACACCTAATACTAACTGAATGAACCTAAAAAGATAAGTTTTTTTTTCTCGCCCATTCCTTGAGCGCTTGTATAGGCTAGGATGGGAGTAGTGAGATGCATGGTTGGGACCTTGAATTTCGTAGTATGCCTCATCAGTATGAGAGGATAATAGTGGCCACATGAAATCAGTATGGACCCATGGAGTTTAGCTAACTGCCAAGGTAACTTGTATGTGATTATTGCGATGACACTTTCCCGCTTGCATAGTAGGTTCCTACATGTCATTGTGTGCCTCTGGGATTAGATGTCAGATTTGTGTTTGGAACCTTTGAGTTAGTATACTTTTAGGATTCCTAGACTTATGGAGATTTGTGCTATGTGATTTTGATAGCCTATTTGGGACTTCAAATTATCTCCTCAGCATAGTGGGAGTGGACCACTTTGGTACCATGTGGTCGAGTGGTAGTGTATTTTCCACTCTTATCATTTTGAGATTCATTGAGACATCATGGTTGATGCATCCTTCATGATGATTGTGGATATGTATCCTTTTTCATTGATGGTTAGCATATGTTAGATGATGCTATCTTATGCTTTTATTTGCATGTTAGATTACTTTCTACATATGATGTTGTATTTATTAGGAGTGCCATTCCTACTATGTAATACCGATGATCTCTTCGGTGATTTGGAATGTTACGCACAGAGGGATGGCTAGGATCCATGATGGTCTAATGATGCTATTGATGGTTGGGAGGAACCGTGCACTTAGTTTATTATGTTTGATCTTTATGATGGATGTATATGACTTCTATGATGATGTATCATGTGTATCATGTGATTATCTCTACTTTGATGTATCATGGATTAGAATAGGATGATGTACCTTATTCTACATATGTATATTCTTTGTGCCTATCATACCCTGTGACATGTACAGTGGATGATTGTACATTCTGGAATGTAATTCAGAAAGGACATTTGTATATTGGATGTATCATTATTATTTCATGTGGATGTTGTGCTAAATGGATTCATGTATGTAATTCAACATTAAGGTATCTTAAAGAATGTAATCTATTATTTATGTTATGTTTAATTTCAAATGGACAATGCTATTGCTTCCGTTAATGTGCATAAGTTATATGTGATGTTTACTTCTATGGGAAAAAAAAATGCTACTATGCTTAGTGAAATTCTAGGTTAATTCTTTGGATCCCTTGGTGGGGCATTACATTTGGTATTAGAGCTCGAGTTTCTACATTCAGAGCTCTGGGTATTTTGGAATAACTAGGACTATGAACTATTAAGTGTAGTTTCCAAACTTGATCTAGGTGAATTGAAACATAGGACTCAAACTATTACTTGGATATTTTTCATACTTCAACACTTAGTTTCAAAACTAGAAATTTTTACTTAAACTTAAATATAGAACTGAACTTAGTACCTTGTACTATTGTAGGTTGGTATCTAGGACTAGGTCTTCTGTTAGAGGCTGTGGTAGAGGCTGTGGTTGTGGCAGAACTATCAGTGTCCATGAGTCTGCCCATGAGGGATCGACTCATATAGAGAGTAGGGAAGAGCACTCTAGTAGGCAGTAGGAAGAGAGCAGTAGAGATGACCAAGCTAAGTTTGAAGAGTTTGGCTTGAGGTAGATGATGCAGACTATTCTAGAATGTCTACCTCCTGTTCAAGAATAGCCTAAAGTGCATCAGATAGAACAAGAGCATAGACCCAGATCTAGAAGTCCTCGAAAGTAACGTTAGAGGTCCATTGTGTCCACTTAGGTGAAGGATCTTTCAAGATCCAAGGTTAAGCATTTTAATGGGCAAGGTTCTGGTTATGTGACCGAACAGTGGCTTATCTCTCTCGACAGGATTTTTACCATGTAGGAGTTCGATAGCAATGTTAATTCAAGGTTTGCAATCACTAACCTAGAGAATTTTGGGGCCACTTGGTGGATGATTGAGGAGAAGAAGTTGGGAATCGATATGAGTAGTGTCACATGGGAATTATTCCTAGAGAGTTTCCATGAACGATTCCTACCAGAGGAATGCAAACAGCAAAGGGCTGATGAATTTCATAATCTCAAATAGTACACTTTTTCAGTGATCGAGTATGACCGTGAGTTTTATGAGCTTATTCCTTTCTCAGGGTTTAGTGAAAAATCAGCTTAGTTGACACAACATTTTATTAGGGGTTTGAATAACCATATTATTGGGGGAATTAAGGTATTTGAACCAAAAACCCTCAAGGATGCGGTGTATCAAGCTATCCTTGTTGAGAAAAGTGTCAACCTTGGTCAAGATGGTTTTGTAGGAGCGCCAACGGCATTAGGATCTAAAAGCAACTATAATTTAGGTGGTAACAGGAAGTTTTCTTTCTCTAAGGGGAAATAGTATCAGCAGTAATCTCAATAGACACAGCAATAGAAGGGCTCAAATTCTCAAGCTCAAGGTGGTGGAAAAGGTGCTAACACAAAGATCAACTGCAATGCTCAATGCAATAGATAGAATCAAACCAATCAGCCAGCTCAGAGTAACCTGTCTTTTGTGAGTAGGAACAGTCACCAGCAACCAAATGTACCACCTATGGGAAGAGGTTCTGGAAGAAATATAAAATGTTTTTCATGTGGTAAGATTGGACATTATGCAGCTCAGTGTCCTCAGCAAGCACCTCAGTTTTTAAGACCTAGACCTACAGTTTCAGAGCCTACAGTTGGTGATGCAAGTAGAGCTCATAGAGTATTTGCAGTAGTTGATCAACATCAGGTAGATCATCAAGGAATAGTGGTTGAGACCACAGGTGCTATTAGAGGTATATCTCTTTCGGTATTGTTTGATTCAGGAGCTACAAATTCCTTTATTTCACCATCTATAGTTTCTAAGTGTAAGCTGGATGTGGTGAAGCAAGATCGTGGTTGGCAAGTGTAACTAGCCTCAGTCATTAAGCTTTCCACAGATTCTGTAGTTCATAAGTGTGGGCTTAGTTTAGGAAGCTTCGATACGGCAGTGGATCTTCAAGTCATACCCCTTGGTTCCTATGATGTGGTTTTAGGCATGGACTGGCTTGGATCTCATAGAGCCAGTATAGATTGTAGAAAGAAGATTATTATGTGCCAAGATGACCAAGGGAATGATGTGTAGATAGTTGGGATACCGAGCCCTATATCTCTGCGGATGATTTTTGCTATGCAATTGAAGCGAAGTTTTCTTAAGGGATGTCAGATATTTTCTGTTATGGTAAACAATCTTGATGAAGAAGATCCCATGAGGAAGACTTTGGATCACCCAATTTTGCAGGAGTACATGGATGTATTTCCAAGTGAGATTCTAGGCATGCCTCCGAAGAGGGACAATGACTTTAGTATTGATCTGATTACTGGAGTGGAGCCTATCTCTAAAGCTCCTTATCGCATGACTACTCAGGAATTGGGTGAGCTATGTCTTCAGCTAGAGGAACTTTTGGCCAAAGGGAGAATTCGACGTAGTGTATCACCATGGGGAGCTCCAGTGCTCTTTGTGAAGAAGAAAGATGGTTCCTTGCGCCTTTGTATCGACTATAGACAGTTGAATAAGGTGACTATTAAGAATAGGTATCCTTTGCCTAGGATTGATGACTTATTTGATCAGATCAAGGGAGCTACAATATTCTCCAAGATTGACCTTAAGTTAGGATACCACCAGCTTCATATTAAGGAAGTAGATATTCACAAGACCGCTTTTTGAACTCGCTGTGGGCATTATGAGTTCACACTGGTACCTTTTGGATTGACTAATGCTCCATCAATTTTCATGAGTTTAATGAATGGTGTTTTTTGATCATATCTAGAAACGTTTGTACTCGTGTTTCTTGATGACATATTGATATATTCTAAGAATCAGAAGGAGCATTAGGAACACCTGCGGTTGGTTTTGTAGTGTTTAAGGGACAATTAGCTTTATGCTAATGCAGCTAAGTGTGAATTCTTCAAAATGGAGATTCAGTATTTAGGGCATGTCATCTTAGGTGATGGTATTTCAGTGGATCCTGCAAAGATTCAGAAAATAATAGATTGGCCTACACCAACTAATGTGTTAGAGATTCGTAGTTTCATGGGTTTAGCTGGTTATTATCGCAGATTTGTCCAGAACTTCTCTAGGATAGCACATCCTATCACTTCTCTTCAAAGGAAAGGAAAGAAGTTCGTATGGATAGAGAAATGTGAGGAAGCTTTCCAAAAGCTCAAGGAGCTTTTGACCAGTGCACCAATTCTAGCTGTACTAGATCTAGAAGGTGATTTCATGGTATGTATAGATGCTTCTCTTAAAGGGATTGGGGCAGTGTTGATGCAGAATGGACGAGTGATTGCGTATGAATCATGCAAGCTCAAGGATCATGAGTTAAATTATCCTACACATGATCTTGAGTTAGTAGTAGTAGTTCATGCTTTGACAAGGTGGAGAAATTTCTTGTTGGGGCACAGATTTGAGCTATACAGTGATCATTGTAGTCTTCAGTACATTTTTACTTAGCCTAATTTGAATGCTCGCTAGAGGCGATGGATGGAGTTTCTATGCGAGTATGATTTTGAGTTTAAGTATATTTAGGGTAAGGAGAATGTGGTGGAAGATGCTTTGAGTTGCAAGAGACATTTGGTATCATTGATGACTCTTAGTGTGGATTTGAGGAGTCAAATTCCTTAGGAACTTCCTACAGATTCCTGGTATCAGGAAGTGTGCAGAGAGATTGATTTAGGAAGATCTTTTGAAGGTAAGTTTGCAAGTTATGTTCGAGAGTTGGATGGTCTTTTGAGACATTTGGGGAGGATTTATGTGCCATTTTTGGATAAGCTTCACACCTTGATACTGGCAGAAGCTTGTCGTACACCTTACTCAGCACATCCAGGTGTCAAGAAGATGCATGCTAATTTGAGATGTTTGTTCTTTTGGTCTGGGATGAAGTGAGATATTGCAGATTTTGTGGCTAGGTGCCTTGAGTGTTAGAGAGTTAAGGCAGAACATCAGCACCCAGTTGGACTTTTGCAGCCTAATCTCATTCCTTCTTGGAAGTGGGATATCATCTCCATGGATTTTATGGTAGGATTACCTATGATAGTTTGGCGTCATGATGCTATCATGGTCGTCGTTGATCAGTTGACTAAGGTGGAACATTTTTCACTGATTAGGTCTTCCTACACAACAGCTTCTGTAGCTAATGTATTTATGCGTGATATTACGAGGTTACATGGTATTCCTAGAAAGATCATTTCTGACAAGGATCCTGTATTCACATCTACATTCTAGACATTGCTGCAGCATGAGCTTGGAGTGCAGTTAAACTTTAGTTCGGCATATCATCTAGAGATTTATCGTCAGATAGAGAGGGTGAATTAGGTTTTGCAGGATATGTTATGGATGTATGTGATGGATAGGCAGACACATTGGGAGGATTATCTCTACCTAATGGATTTTGCTTACAACAATGGATATCACACTTCTATTGGTATGGCACCATTTCAGGCATTATATGGATATCCTTGTCATACACCATTGAGTTGGGATAGTCTTGAGGATCACATCCTGTTGGGTCCTAAGATGCTTCATGATATGGAGCAACAGGTAGTGCGTATCTGTGAGCACTTGACTACGACACAGGATAGGCAGAAGAAGTATGTCGATGCTCATAGGATTGATAAGCAGATTGCTGTGGGTGATAAGGTTTTCTTGAGAGTGCGACCATGAAAGAGTCCGATCCAATATGGAAAGGGTTCTAAGCTAGCACCTCGCTTTGTAGGACTATTCAAGATTCTAGAGAGGATTGGCACGGTTGCTTACCATCTTCCTCTACTGCCCAGCCTAGCTCGCATTCATGGTGTTTTCCATGTTTCAGTGCTTAGGTAGTATATTCC
This sequence comes from Cupressus sempervirens, assembly GCA_028749045.1. Taxonomy (NCBI): domain Eukaryota; kingdom Viridiplantae; phylum Streptophyta; class Pinopsida; order Cupressales; family Cupressaceae; genus Cupressus; species Cupressus sempervirens. Next base: position 74,153,574 of record CM053791.1, read on the forward strand.
TGATATTGTGAATGTTCTTGATTGGAATGCATTGTAGGTAGAGGATGGGCAACTAGCTTTGGAGCCGGTTCATATTCTGGAGTAGCAGGGGTTGAGCCTCAGGGGTCAAACCATCAAGTAGGTAAGGGTCCAATGGGACCCTATTGATTATTCTTCAGCTACTTAGGAGGATGCAGCCAGATTGAGGGAGTTATATCCCTACTTGTTTGTAGGCTTCCAGGAGTAAGCCTAACCCAAGGGGGGGTGGATGAAGTGCCTACCCTCATTCACATCTTTTCTGGACATTGATGTTATTATTATCAGACTTTGATGGACTAGTTTTATGTTGATGGTTTAGTGGTATTGTTTTGACACTATCAGATATTATGATATGGATTTAGTTGATATATGATGAAATCATTTAGACTTTACATTTCATGTATGTATGATTATCATTATACTATTTTCAGTTATTAATGATGATTAGTTAGATGGTATATTATCTCATGTATTTTATTATGGATATTTACCCCATACTTGCATGTGTATGGTGTGTGTGTTTTCTTATTGTATGACGTTTCTGATGTGGTTAAGGAAGGGAGTCATAGTCACCTACTTAGTTGGGATCTACACAATGCACCACTTCTTTCCATTGTCTGTTTAGCTTAGCATTATATATATTGTATGTACATGCATGGTTTTTCTGCAGGTTGCAAGTACCAGGTATCGACTTCTTTGAATTGCCAGGATGAGCGTACCCTATTATACTATCTCAATGATAAGAGAAGGGAGATAATTTCTCAAGTCCAAATCCCAAACCCTTAAACCATTTGTCCTAGTGAGTTAGGACAAGTATCAGAGTTGAGTACCCACTGAATGTGTTGGATGACATATTTTGTGATTTTTAACCCTTTAGACTGATTCTGTATGATTTGTTCTATGATGGGTTTTCATATTTTATCTTGGAGGTCTATGGTGAACTTTCTATTAATTAAGTCTTAATAAATAGATTTAATTAATAAATTAATTATTTTGGAGAAAATTAATAAAATATCATGATCTTTGATATTTTGATTGTAATTAATTAAATGTGAATTATTGAGAAAAATGAATTAAATAAATGAAAATTAGAAATTAAAATTAATAATAATCATAAAATAATAATAAAGTAATAAATAAATAATAATAATAAAAATTTATAAAAGTTAAGATGAAAGTTATAAATATTTAGCTAGAAATTATATAAAAAGTGGATTGGAGTTATAAGGTTGCATGGGAGTTAACGTACTTCTCTATTTCTCATGTGTCAACAACACGGGGGTTTGTGCATCAATTAAGCACATGGTGTCTACAACCCTAAGGCTCATCTTGAAGGTTGGAAAAGACCCATGCTTAGTTGGTGACACCTTCTAGCTATTTCTAGAAATATTCTAGAGGTTTCCTGAGAGCTCTTTATATTTAGGCATTCCTAGAAGCTTATATAGAGTGTTTGGAGTGCAATTGGAGCATTAGAGGATTCGAGAATTATGAAGAAGGGAGCTTGCTCTGCGAGTTTTCTGAGGAAGAGTGAATTAGCATCAGAATCTGGGTAGATTCTTGTGATTTTACTTATGCTATTTCTGCATCTTGCATTCCCTGTCTTCTTCGTGTCTTCCATATGTCTTCTGAGGAATTTCATATTTTTATTGTATGCATTCTCAATACGGGCAATTGAATTTATGTGGAAATCTTTATATGCATAGATTTGAAAGAAAATAGGGCTAGGGTTTAAATTCATAACCAAACCCATTAGATTATTTATTGGATAAATTTGAAGATCAAAGCTTTAAAGGAAAATTCTGAGAATTAGAATTTCTAAGTAAATTGTGTATATTCTTGAATCTGCATACACATATACGTATATATCATTATATACATATATATATATATGTGTGTGTGTGTTGTGATGGTGATAAACTCTGTGTGTATATATGTATACACACACACACACACACACATATATATATATACATATATATACCCATATATATAGATATATACATACATATGTATATATATACATGTATATATTTATTTATATAATAATCAAATGTCAAATCGCGATAGAGTTTAATGTTAATAGTATTTCATATCGCATGGGAATGTTTTTATAAAAAATGTTATTGAAAATCGCATTTAAAATATATATATATGATGTTGGGCGGGTATTATATACCCCACCAACCGTAGGCGTACGAGATCGCAGGGTACCTGTGACCGCAGTGTACCTGCGATCCGCAGTGTACCTGCAGTGTGGATGTATTGGGCCATTTGATTTTAAAATCGCATTGCGATTTGAGTTAGATTTTAAATTATATAAATTTTTATTTGCAACATTATTTCATATGAGATTTGGATATGAATCTCGATTTTGTTGCAATATCATTAATTATTAAATGTTATTATATATATATATATATTTATGTATGTATATATATATATATATATGTATATATAATTAATTATAAATGAATATTATAAAGTTCTAAATTAATGGATCACTCTTTTAATGATTTAAAATATTGATATTGAGCTTGTCAATTATGAGGAGATATTAATAATTAATTTAATTAAACTCAGTTTAATTAAGATTAGTTATTAGCATATATAATCAAAGTTTTGATTTATTGGGAGTGTCAATTTTCAAACAATGTTATATAAACAAAATATTATTAGATCAATTAGAAAATTAAGTCTAATAGTTTTGGGGAGAAACTTTTATCTATCAAACAAATACATGGGTTAGGAAAAACGTAAACTAAGACTTTTAAATTCAAATTTGAAAACTTAGCAAAACCAAAACATGTGTTTACATTGTGTATTCTTTATGCTATTTTTTTGGGTTTTGGGTTGACTAGTGTTGACCAGTATAGGACGTCTACCAGAGGCTTAGGGGTTATGTGATTGTAATGTCATGATGATGTTTTAATCTCAATCTTTATAAACCCAACCATGGTTATGTGATGGAATACTCTATGTATTGGATGTGATTACTGATTGTTATAGTTGAGATTCTTGTGTATGAGACTCTTGACCTAACCATTATTTTGGTCATCGATTAGTTATCCTTGATTATTTTCTACTCGCCATGATGGGACTGAGATGTGGATTTATTCTTGATGATGTCATGTTGTGACATGTTTGACTCAACCATTTTTGGAGTCTTCGATCAGTATGATTGAGATATATATTTTGGTTATTGAGAACCATTGGATATTTGATTATCAGTGATACTTTAGTTGCCAATAGAGAGCTGTTGTGTTCATGATTTTCTATGGATGTTTGCTCATGGAGATTTGATGCTTTTATGCATATTTGATGATTTTATTATGGATTATCTTTTGTGATTTTGAGATTTATGAGTCCATGAGCATTAGGGTAGGATATCTGCATGTAGTGACAAGAAGTGGCTTGCAATGGGGGCCGGGGCCCTAAGAGGCTGCCAGGGTAACTCATTGTAAGTTGGATTAATAAGTGATAACATTCACACTTAATACTAACTGAATGAGCCTAAAAAGATAAGTGTTTTCTTCTCACCCATGCGTTGAGCGCTTGTACAGGCTAGGATGGGAGAAGTGAGACGCATGGTTGCGACCTTGTATTCTGTACTATGCCTCATCAGTATGAGAGGATACTAGTGGCTACATGAAATCAGTATGGACCCGTGGAGTTTAGCTAACTACCAGGGTAACTTGTATGTGATAATTGCGATGACACTTTCTCACTTGCATAGTAGGTTCCTACATGTCATTGTGTGCCTCTAGGATTAGATGTTAGATTTGTGTTTGGAACCTTTGAGTTAGTATACTTTTAGGATTCCTGGACTTATGGAGATTTGTGCTATGTGATTTTGATAGCCTATTTGGGACTTGAGATTATCTCCTTAGCACAGTGGAAGTGGACCACTTTGGTACCACACGGTCGGGTGGTAGTGTATTCTCCACTCTTATCATTTTGAGATTCATTGAGACATCGTGGTTGATGTGTCCTTCATGATGATGGTGGATATGTATCCTTTTTCATTAATGATTAGCATATGTTAGATGATGTTATCTTATGCTTTTATTTGCATGTTAGATTACTTTCTACATATGATGTTGTATTTATTAGGAGTGACATTCCTACTATGTAATACTGATGATCTCTTCGGTGATTTGGAATGTTACGCACAGAGGGATGGCTAGGATCCAAGATGGTCTAATGATGCTATTGATGGTTGGGAGGAACCGTGCACTTAGTTTATTATGTTTGATCTTTATGATGGATGTATATGACTTCTATGATGATGTATCATGTATATCATGTGATTATCTCTACTTTGATGTATCATGGATTAGAATAGTATGATGTACCTTATTCTACATATGTATATTCTTTGTGCCTATCATACCCTGTGACATGTACAGTGGATGATTGTGCATTCTGGAATGTAATTCAGAATGGACATTTGTATATTGGATGTATCATTACTATTTCATGGGGATGTTGTGCTAGATGGATTCATGTATGTAATTCAACATTAAGGGATCTTAAAGAATGTAATTTTTTATTTATGTTATGTTTAATTTCAGATGGACAATGCTATTGCTTCCATTAATGTGCATAAGTTATATGTGATGTTTACTTCTATGGGAAAAAAAAATGCTACTATACTTAGTGAAATTCTAGGTTAATTCTTTGGATCCCTTGGCGGGGCATTACATTTGCATTATTTTTCTTAAAGTAAAAAAGGAAATCAAAATTATTTCTTAGAGTCTTAACTGAAGATAAATAGATAATACAAAGAAAATAAAATTTAGAGGTAAGAAATTTTTGTTATAAATTGCACAAATAAGGCTTAAAATTTTACAATTCTTATGGATTTCCTACTTTGACAAAAATAAATTGATAAATTATGCATTACAAGTTGACCAAGAATAATAACATGAAACCTATAAATGGGTAGATATGATTAGTTAGTGTTATGAATACCAACAACTGTTATGGAATAAACGATTAGAGTCTATTTGTATATGCTTGGTGTGACACCTCATAACATTGTTTCCCAATTAAATTTCAATGATGTATATGACATATCAACTACATCTTGACAAAATTAGTTAAATTGTTGAAATGTGATTAAGAGATATTGGAAACAAATAAGTTCAATTATTGTAAAAAATTCCAACTTCTTTCCTAATCATAATAAATGATGATAAACAAAATGATAAATTTTTTTCTTAATTAATTATACCAAGGTGATAGCATAAGTCAAAGCTAGACAACCCTACTAAAATTATAAAAAAAAAATTTTAAAAAAAAACCAAACAAAGGATTGATTCCCCTTGAAGCCTAACAAGTGCCACATAGTGGCTTAGTACTTGCCTTTAATTTTTATATAGATATAGTTTTAATTTAACAAATTTGTTATAATTTATAAAATATTTAAATTAATAAAAATATTATATATTTTTAGTTTTCTAAAATGATATTAATTATAATTGTAATTTAACTTTTATTTATTAATATAATTATTGATATATATATATATATATATATAATACTATTATATTATAAATAAATCATAATATCTTTATAATAATAATATATAATAATATATCTTAAACTAAGAATAATCATTGTTTTAGTATTTTTAAATGAATGATAAAAATTATATTATAAAAAAAAAAAAATTTACACTTTCATTCAAAAAAATACTAAAAATGAATCATAGTCACCTTAATAAAAATCTACAATCCATCAAACCCATCAAACCCATATAAGAGCTAAATGAATTCACTCAATCAAATCATAGAAATATATTTTCTAAAAATTGTAAAGTTAAAAATCTTGTATCTTGGTTATGCAACATATTAGTTTGATAACAAAAAATAAAATGAATTAATTTTGAGTGTAAAAAATTTAATCACTAGTTAAAGTGTAAGATCCAAAATTTGTCACAATAGTACTTAGCCTATAGGCAAGTACTAATAAGATAATAAGATAAAGAATCATACACAATTTATAGAGATAATGACCTAATGGTTTCATCTCTATGTAATCAACAAGAGGGTTTGCCTCTTTACATTTGATAGCCCTTTCCACTAATATTAGCATGAGATAAACAAAAAATGATGCAAATATACTAGATCAAATAACAAAGCTCATAGTTTTATAATGCAAATATACATTACAGATGTGATGCAAACATACATTACATATGTGAAATAAATGTTTATTTATGTAACAAATAGTTTTAGAAAAATAGGTATGGATTTGGTCAAGGTTGAGAAATTGATCTCACCTAATAATGATCTTGATATACAAGATATATTTCACTCATGATACATCAAAACTAGTGAAACCAAGATCAACATCAAATATAGTATTGTTTGACAATCAAAAGCGGATATCAGATTGAGCTCTCCAATGCCCTTATCTCCAAGGTGAAATGCCCAAAATCTAGTGTTTGTGTTATATAGTTGTATTGGAAATATATACAATATATGCATTAAATAATAGTAAATAACATTATGTGTACACTTATGTCACCAATATGAGCTATGTAATAATAACATACAAACTAAGGTATTTCCCAAAGTGATGATTCTTGGGGCATTACTTAGAAATGGTTTCACACACCATACCAATTAAACTAGTACTATAATGAACAAAACCAAAAACCTACAAAAGTATACTTTAAATTACAATAAAGGTGTTGGAACATGTTGAATATTTTAGTTATGATATCTAACATGGCTCAATAATCTTCTGTGAGATCTATATCTTCAATGGTAGCACTTTTCTTTAGGAAAAAAATGGCTCAACATAGTTATTGATTTAAATCATTGAGTAGGAGATGAAGCACCTGATTAAGATTTGTGACATAGTTTTACAACCTATTGTGAACTCCTTAACTAACATGACAATGATTTCTTAAACAAATTGTCTTCTTGAAAAAAATAACTAGTTGAGCTCATGCACTCCCCTCAAAAATTCAGCTATACTAAAACCATAGAGAGAAAAGGAAAGCCAGATTATCTTTTTAATTATTAACTGGCTACAATTTATAGAATAGGCAGCCTTACCCATTCTTTCCATCTCTCTATATTCGTCATTCAACACAATTGCATCTCACCGGCATAAAGAAAAAAGGCAATAGAGTATTACAACTAAAACCTACTTTAAGCATTATGGGGAAAAGCATCAAATACATTTTTTTTTTAAGAAAAGAGCTCTCATAATTTTCACTCATTGATAACAATTAGCTTAGAAAAATAAAGCCTATCTAATTCGTTCCAAATAACAGTTAAAATATTCTATTTAAAAGTAATACTTGAATTCATACCTATTCTCAATTTTAGGAAGAACCACAAACTCATGCTTGATTCATCAATCAGAGGCTCCTTACACCGGTTGATAACCTAAAACCACAAAAACATCAATGTGTATTTCAATTGAAACACCTAAATCAAAAATAGACAAGTGAATTTAAAAGAAACTATTCAACTCATTGCTTATTCAATCAATATGATCTCTTCATGGGAAATTAATGGCAAAGGATTACTATTGAGAATCACATTCACATAGAGTTTGAAAAGACTTTATGTAGTATACTGTAGGCAAAGAAGATGCAAAGATGACAATTTAGGTATCTCCAAATTACAAGGAACTAAAAATGAAAATGGAAAAGTTAAATGTAATTAGGTTTTCACACTTTGAAACATGAATAGATGCGAAAAAAATCATTTTTAGGTCATAATTTAAGATTAAAAATAAATTGTAAAAAATGCATAAAAATATATTTAAATTTTAATATTATATTTATTAATTATTATAAAATTTAAATAGATATCTATTAGAGATTTCATAAATTAAAAAATATTTTCTTTATATTCTTATACTTGTTTCTAAATTATTTAATTAAAAAATAAATTAAATATTATCAAATTATTTTATAAAGAAAATATATACCTATTAGAAAGCTTTTAAATTAAAACTAATTTTTTTTATATTCTTATATTTGTTTCTAAATAAAATTTAATTTGTTTAAATTTAGACATGAGTTATAAAATCAATTAATTACATATATTTATTTTCTAAATATATAAATTTGTAATTTAGAAACTTATTTAAAAGAATATATAGCAAATCAAAATCAATTTATAAACTTTCTAATCTTAACATATTTTGTTTTCTTTACTTTTAAAATTGTTTACAATATAGCTTTATATCCAATTTTATTTAGTTTTGAATATACATTATTATTTTAATATCTTATTATTATTATTGATAAAATTTAAACTTTATTTAGTAAATATAGTGAGACTTCTTTCCGTATTTTAGTATTCATTGTTCATTTTTTTTTAAATGATCTTTTTTATTAAAAAAATTAAGTTAATTGAAATTAAAATGATATTTCTATAAATTACCTTATATATTTAGAAAATAGAATATCATATCTATTTTAAAATATGTAGCAGTATTTAGTGTTCAATTTGAATAGTTTTAGGCATACACAACATATCTTTAATTGATTTTGAATTTTTAAAGAAACTAAATATATTTTATATAATTTTAAAAAAATTATATCATAAATAGTTTAATTTATATAAATTGTATTATCAATTGTAATGGTTGTTCAATATGATTAATATTTATTATATGACATTTCTATATTAAATTGTAAATAAATAGTAAACTATTGAGAAATGCAATAGTCATCTATGAATGTGTAGAGGAATGTATATGATTGCAACATTTTCAGATGAATTTTGTAACCTTAGAGTTACTTTTAGAGATATTAGCAAATAGTGTTCAGATTATTCATTAATAAGTATTGGCTAACAAGTATTATCGATGAAACATAACTTCTAAGTACATATAATTGTATGGTATTATTAAATGTTTGTATAAATAAGTAATAATTATTTATTAGTTAATTTTATTTGTCTACTTATTTATTTATTTTTTATTTTATCAGATGAACAAATTAGTTATTTATACTTCTTGTGCAGAAAAAAAAAGGTAGAATTTGATAAACTTTAGTCATATGGCTAAATGTTTTAGTCATATAGCCATTTATTTTTTAAATTTCTACTACTGATAATTGAATCATGATATTAATATCTTATTTCTATGCACCTCCACAATCTTAACTATAATTGTAAAAGAATTAGATAAATTTCACAAACTTCAAACAAGAATAATTACCATTTAGTGACATTGTCAAACAGTGATTGGATTGTTCATGTAGTAAGCTTGCCCATGAAATGCAACTTCTAATTATATAAGTTTAAGATATTATTAAATATTAGTATAAATGAGTAATAATAATTCATTTACCCCATTTTACTAAGGTGAGTAATAAGTTTATAAATATAATTCATTAGAATGTATTAATATGAGAAAACATCCATCGATCATTTGTTTCATCATTTGTTTGGGGTACTAATGATTAGTGACCAATTGTTTTATCATGTCTTTAGTCCAATAAATTTGTCTAACCTTGTTATTTTACTTGATGATCAAATTTATCATTTATTTAGTCACTTAAACTTATAAAGTACAAAATATTAATAGATTCTGATCACTTTTAGTCATGTAACTAGATTTTTAGTCTTGTGGCTAACAATTTCAGTCATGTAGTCATTTATTTTCCCAAATTCTACTAGTGCATTCTATAGATGGCTTCTTAAACTTTTCAAAATGGTTTATTTAGAAGTGATTTTAATTGAGTGCCAAAGTATATTTTCCATAGCGGAGGGCTTATTAAGATTAAGAGGACTAAAGTTTTTTGAAAGCCTTCTTCATTTGTAATTGGAGAAGAATTTCTTCCAAATACTAATGAAAAATCCCTTCTTGTCATCAAGGCCTTTTTAAACTTATTAGTACTAATTATTTGTTGGTTAGGACAACCTGTTTTCCAAATCCCTAAAAAAAATTTGGTTCTACATAAGGCTAAATTCAACTTGACTACATTAATAACTTGGAGACATGTGGCCTTCATGTAAAAGAGGAGTAGCATTTCCTCCACAACTATGGATGGGCACCTAATGGTCTATTGTTGTTGATTTTGCAAGAAGTTTTAGAAATTTTTAATTGGTCTTTAACATATTTAATTGGTGTGCAATGTAAGGCGTATACCATTATCTCTAAACTTTCACTAACATTGACATAGTAGTGCTCAAGATCAACTAAAATAGCTCTTGTATTGGCTCATGTTGGAGAATCTGCCACTAATGCCTCATGAATGTAGAGAACTCTTTTTTGACTTCCAAACTAGCATATCTAATATCCTGTCTCCTTCATTTTTCAGTTGATTAGTAAGAGGATTAGGAGGATAGTTGAGATTTTTCCTCATGAGGAAGAGCTTTTGGTAGATTCTGTTTGAAATTCTAGAGTCTGGAACATTCCAAAAAAGAACAATTCCTAAATTTTCTATGTCAAAAAATTCAAAAATTAATGTATAGAAATTGATTTAAAAAATATACTATTTTTAAAATTTATAAAGTCAAATAAAAAAAGTAAAAAAATTAATAGACATGAGTCTAATGAAAACATTAGACTCAGCCAATAACAATGGTTTCAACCAATAACAATTTAGCCAATAAAAATTTAGAAATTAATGTATAGAAATTGATTTAAAAAAATACTATTTTTAAAATTTAGAAAGTCAAATCCAAAAAAAAAAAAAAAATAGACATGAGTCTAATGAAAATATTAGTTCCCTACCTATATATATAGGCAGTGACTAATAAAGGACTCATTTATAAAAATGGTTTCAGCCAATAACAATTCAGAAATTACTGTACAAAAATTGATTTAAAAAATATACTATTTTTAAATTTTAGAAAGTCAAATCCAAAAAGTGAAAAAATTAATAGACATGAGTCTAATGAAAACATTAGCTCCCTACCTATATATATAGGCAATCCCTAATAAAGGACTCATTTATTTGATTTTTAAAATTACCTTGTTAGAGGATTTACAACACTTCTAAGAGGTACCTTGTGAGAGGATTTACAAATGTTTACAATAGAAACATACATAATTGAGGATTACAAATAGATGTCATGATAAGAAAAAAAAATTAAATGGTCAATCTAAAGAAAGGAAATTTTTTCCTTGTAGATCAATTGTTTAATCTTTGGAGGTCCTCTGATCTTTATCTTTTTCCTTGGCTTTCACTATGAATAATTTGGTTTCACCTTTCTAGCTTTCTTGTTCTTTTTTATATATAGAAACCTATCCACAATTTATCTCCTTAGCTCTGCAACTCTTCCTTTTTCTCTTATTCTCTCTTCGCAACATCAACAATGTACATAATGCTCATGTACAAAAAAATTTTACACTATACATATTTTAAGTGCCAAAACCACTTTCAAAAATATTGCTTAGTTAGTGTATTCAAATTTGAACTACTCATATAGGCGAGTCACAAGACACCCATGACTACATACTCATAGGTACCTAGATGAGTAGGCCTATTAGTTTACCTAGAGTCCTATTAAATAGCTGCCAACATTTTCATTTATGAAGGCTCTAATATATAATCATGTCAGATCTGAGGTCAGAACTAACCAATCAAGATTGGATGGACTATTGGGAAACTTTCCATTAACTCTAGATGCTTGAGATATGAGATAATTTCTATTGGAAATATAAGATAGGCTAGGTTACTAAGAGGGGAGGCGTGAATTAGGAACCAATAACACTTAATCTTAATTCACCAATTAATTCTTCATATGTATTATGATCTAATTGCATACATGAAAAACTGAAAGAATTAAACATTCATAACACTTCAATACAAGATATAGTGACCTAGAAACCTTCCAAATAAAATACTAAAATTGGGGTAGGGATGATACCTACAAGCTTTAGTATTGTAGTATAAAGTTTTCTGGTTAAGGCTTACAATTGATCACTTCTGACGATAAGCCCTTTTAGGAGAAATAATGATTGTTAGGTCTACTTTTGGAAGGATTTACAAAACATACAATGAAGTATACAATTGGTAAAGAGATTTAAAAAATACTATTAAGTCTACCATGTGAAAGTATTTAACTATTCAACCTATTAGGATGAACTAGTGGCCGATCTCTGATCTAAAACTCTAATTTTCTACTTGAGATTCCTTTGCAGTGTAATGATCACTTTGCTATGATAGATAAATGTTTCTTGCTCCTTATACTACTTGTGGACTTCTCACTTTGCACTTCTACTCCCACATATATTTTCTCTATTTCTTACTTACTACATTTGGATGTGGTACCATGCATTACGCATATACTAATCCAAATTATAATTCATCAAAGTCAGCTATAATACAAGTTCAACAAAATACACAAAGTTGGCCCAACTTTTGGTACTTGGGTTTTGAAGACAAACTCAGTGAGGTTCTAATACTTAGCAACTATTTTCAACACTCAACATCATCATGCTCTTGGTAGACATAGAAGCTCGGTTCATACTAATCACTTCCAAGTAGTCTGAGCTCAGTAAGCATTAGTGACTTGGTGAACATTATGAAACTTGGCATATAAGTTGAATCACTTGGTTGACACTTCATAGCTTGGTCAACACTAACACTACAAGTTTGGTATAAATTGAACTTTGCAACTTGATAAATACTATGAAGCTTGGTTTACATTGATATTCATCAACTTGGTAGATATTGGTTTGTGTGAATTGAATATTATTTCTGGAACTCAGTAGCAACTATAGAACTTAGTAGAACCTGAATTACTTGGTTAACACTATAAACTAAAAGGTAAGCTTGGTAGATGCTAACCATTTTCTTAAATGTGAGTCACTAATTGATAAAATTGACCAAAATTTTAACAATATCCCCCTTTTCCATTAGTGACAAAAACACTTATTAATAAAAATTAAATACTCAAAATTTCAAGTTCAAAACAATTTTTAGTCTCCATGTTGTGTCTCCAACTTGTAACGTACTCTGTTTTTATAAATTTTCAAAATTGCTTTTGTAAAGAATGCTTTCTGATTATCTATAAATGTCTATCTATAATATTATACTACTCCTCCATACATATCTACATTTTACATACTCTATATCTCATGTCTTTATATCACATCTTCTCTAAACTTTTTAACTTATCTCATCTTCTCATCTTCTCCTCATCTTCTCCCACTCCTTGACATTAATGAAAAAGGTATATGCTACACGGTAATGCTAAAATGTGGCAAGAAGTTAGAATATACTTTTAGAATCAGTGTCATTGTCTTGTCTCAATTTTCCTGTAACACCTTGCTTGCATGTAATGCAATATGTACTTCTACTTATAACTCCATCATGTGATCAACTATGGAGAAGTTATTGTTAGAAATATATGATAGGCTAAGTTACTAAGAGGAGAGGGGTGAATTATTAACTTATAAAACTTGATCTTTTTATTTACATTCTGATCTAATTGCATGAATAAAAAATTGAAAGCATTAAAACATTCATAACAATTTGAGACACAATATGGTGACCTAAAAACCTTCCAAATAGAAAATAAAACTACAATAGGGATGATAACCACAAGCTTTAGTATTGTAGTATGAAGTTGGCCTGTTAAGGCTTACAATGATCACTTCTGATGATCTGCCCTATTAGGAGCAATAAGGACTACTAGGTCCACCTTGCAAAAGGATTTACAAACATACAATGAAGTATGCACTTGGTAAACATATTTACAAAAGATTATTAAGTCTATCTTGTGAAAGGATTTAACTATTCCACCTATTAGGATCAACCATTAGTTGATCTCTGATCTACAACTTGATTTGCTGAATGCGATTCCTTTGAGTGTAATGATCACCTTGTTGTGGTAGATAAATATTTGTTACTCCTTATACTATTGTAGCCTTTTTACATTGCACTTCTTCTTAAGAATATTCTTTTCATTTCTTTCTATATATCTTTGGATGTGATACAATACATTAGATATATACCAATCTAATTTACTATTCAATAAAGTCATCTACAATAAAAGTTTAACTAAAATAAACAAAGTCATACCAACTATAGGTACTTAGGTTCTAAAGATAGAGTTGGTTAGGTTTTGATACTCGAAAACCATTGTCAACACTTGACATCATCATACACTCAGTAGATGTAGAAACTTGGCTCATACAAATCACTTCCAAGTAATCTGAACTTGGTCTGCATTGATGACTTAGTGAATACTACAAAACTTGACATATAAACTAAATCACTTGGTTGATACTACATAGCTTGGTCAGCACTATCACTATGAGCTTGGTATAAAATGAATCACTTGGTTGACACTGCATAGCTCAATCACCACTAGATGCACATCACTAAAGCTACAAATTCGGTAAGCACTATAGAACTTAGTTTTCATTGAGAAATTTAGTAAATAGTATGAAGCTTGGTAAACACTACAAAGCTTAGTTTACACTGATAATCATCATCTTGGTAGTAACTGCTTGATAAAAATTGAATATTATTCTTAAAAATCAGTAGCAATTTTAGAACTCGGTAGAGCCTGAATTACTTGGTTAACACTATTAATTGTACAATAAACTCAATAGCTACTAACTGCATGATTAATCGTGTGTACCACTAATGAAATAAATTAACTAAACGTGAACAATCTCCCACTTTGGCATTAGTGAAAAAAATACTTATCAATCAAAATTGAATTCTCAAAACGTTCAAACCAATCCTTAGGTCTTCATCTTGTGTCTTAAACTTGGTAACATACTCTATTTTTGAGATTTTTCAAGATTGGTATTGTGAGAGATGTTTATTTGAATATCTATACATGTATAATACTATGATGCTCCCCCATACATATATATTCAATAGACCTTACACATTATATAAATCTTCTCATCTTCTCCCCTTTAGTGCATCTTTTCATTTTCTCTCCTTTTATATCACATCTTATATTACATCTTTTCCCCCTTTACAATATGCTTTACATGTTATATACATCTTCTCCCCTTTTTTGACATAAATGCCAAAGGTTTATGCTACATGGTTATTCCAAAATGCGACAAGTAATTAGAATCTACCTTTAGAATAGTGACATTGTATTGTCCCAAAAAAATTTCAACACCTTGCTTGCATGCAATGCAATTTACACTTCTATTGATAATTCTGTCATGTGATAAAAAATGAAGAAGTTGTTATCATGGATGAGAGTTTTAGCATGTGCAATATGTTTCTAGAATGCATCCACATAAGGAAGAATCACACCTTGTATATCTACAAGTGTAGCCCTTATCTTGGCTTCTTCCCTTAGAAATTCTACTTGCATATCTATCAAAAATTTGATCTTTGTGTAATGAGTAGAATTGTAGCTCAGATCAAGTGATAACTAGTGTGCACTTGCCTTAAGACCTTCATCTATTTTGGAGAGTTTATCTTTGATTTCCTACATGAAGATGGATGTTTCATAGAGTTTACCAAATATAGAAGTTTTTAGAAATAGATAATACTGAGAAGGGGAGGGGGGTTGTGGGGGTGAATTAGTATTTTCAATCTTTTTACCCACAAATGGATATTATTAATTACTTTACCACATGCATAAGAAAGTAAACCAATAATGCTGAATAGTATAAGTAACCATACACAAAGAGGCATCATAACACCATATTTTGTTAACTAGGGAAACCCTTGCAAAGGGAAACCCTAGGAGGGATGAAACCCACTAGATGATTCACTATATATAAGAATCAAGTCAAGGATATTGACCCTGTTAGGAGTCTATGAAGTGAATATAGTGTCTCGAGTCCCTATTAGGAGACTAGGCCTCGTTAGAAGCCTCAACCCTATTAGGAGTTGCTTCAACTCAGTTAGGATTTTTTGGATCATATACAAATGTGTGCAAGAAAAGCCCACTACCATAACATGGAACTAAATAATAAGTTCCTCGGGAAATAAATATACATACAACTCTAAGATACTTGTTGTACTTCACAAATCTTTTGATTGACAATTCTTCATACAAGAGTGACTACACACAACTTAATCTACATCATATCTAGCATAAAAATTCTTCACATCATATATCACAATGTCACATTCACTTGTTACTCTCATTTCACAAGATCATATCAAGTTCACAATCGTTGATCATGCATTATTATCATAATATTCCTATACACTTAACTTCACAAATGAAGTTCTTTTCTTATACTAAAAATATTAGTAAATTCTTCGTTAGTTATCCCACATAACATTATTAGAGTCAACTTATTAGGAAATTGTAACTCAAAATGATAAACCAAGATGTTTAACACATTCTGTGGATATGCTTTGTTCTGCTTTGTATCAATACTAGATCACTAATTCCTTCAAAACTTGAACTCAGTTAACTATACAGACATGTGAATTGGTATACATAATCATTATTATGTCATGCAACTTTGGTTAATTGTGCAAGAGAATATTCCAAGGGAATATTTTTCTATCATCAAATTTGTCTTGCTATCGTAACACTCTTTGATACTTAGACATTTTTCCTTCACAAGTGAACATGAATAATCTACAAAACAAATATTTTTCCATAAATGAAAACCATAACTTACCTTATTTGATTGATTGGACGTATTCCCAACAATCTCCTTCTTTGGCATTGATGGCAACATTTTGAGAAAATTGGCTAAGTCCCAAACATGATGTCATACCAATCAAAACAAATAACCATAACATAGTTTAAAACATTTGTATTCATGTTATGAAAGAGGTTACATCCCTTATAACTTGCTATTACAACTTATTGCTCCCCCTTAAAATTATAATTAAGTACAATTTTCCATATATCTCCCCCTTTGGCATCAATGACAAAGGTATCAAAATAGACTATCAAATTCTAGTGGTTACATCAAAACATGGAAAAGAAATCATTGAAGTTGGTTTTTAACTATGCAAAATATTTCTTCTGACTCTCTTTCAGTGCATCAAATACACTAATAAGTGCACATAGAGCATATGCTACTATTCTGTTGAGTTCAAGTCTGTAGCCACAAACTTTTCATATGAAGATTTTGCTAACAAGCATTCTTCCAATTGATTCTCTAGCAATGTTATTAGAGGGAATATATGTTCTCTTAAAAGAGTGAATCTCTTCAAAGTTTCTATTTTTTTGCTTGGATTTCCATTATACTATCATGAAGTATCTACATTGTGTTCTCAATGGTGTCTATCTTCTGATTCTACTTCAAAAAGTTGTCAGTGACCATTTGAAGCTGAGTCACTTTTTCCTTGATATGATCATCAAATTCTTGGAGATGAATGTATGCTAACCTTGCACTTAGCATAAGCCTATTTTCTTTCCTCTATACACTATCTCAACGATTTAATATATATATTCAAAGTTTCTATATCATTTCTCATATTAGTGCACATGGTATTCATATGTTTACCATCATGCTCTATTTGTGCTTATATTGTAGCCACATTCATGATGTTGTAAACTCATAATAAAAAGCTTTGCACAAATTTTTTGTCCATTGTTGATTATCTATAGGGTTGTCAATAGGGCTTACTACCTTCTCCATTCTATCCAAAACTAAAGTCAAAATCCTTTCAAAGGACTCAACTAATTTCTTTGTCTCAAGAAGTTTACCTAAAGAAGACATAAGATTCTCCCCTTCATCTTCTTCATTAGATTGAACATTTACTATTGCTACTACTGCTTGTGTGGGTGGGGTGGAAGGTGTTACTACTACCACTATCAAAGATAAATTTTTAGAAGCTACTTCACTACCAGACTCAACTCTCTTTGCAGAAGGTGCTTCTTCTTCATCAGAGATACTATAATCTACAATATTGCCTGCAATTCTAGTACCAAAATCCTTGAATGGATCTTCTATTTTTTCAACTATCACTTTGGTGTTATCTATTTGCATAGATTCACTACCAATAGTAATATGTTGTGACTAAATTGGTGTAGCTACTGGTTCAAAACGATGAGGAGGACTGTATACTATAGGACTAGCTTCCTTTGTTTGCACACACTCCTTAGGTATCTAGCTTGCCTCCTCTAGCTGTGCACTCTCTTTGGGCATTTAGCTTACCTCCTCTATCTACACATTTTTATCTTAGGCATAGTAGACATGTATGAAACAATAGCATCTTGAGTTTCCTTATTAACTTCTTCATAATTTCCTCCCATGAGGAGAATGGATCTCTTTTTATGTCTCAACAATGGTGCTATACCTTTCAAAATTTCTATTATTTTTCCCTCATTATTTATAGAACATAACTTTCTCACCATATGCATTCTTATTTGTTCATCTCCTACAACTCTGCTCTTTCTATTTCTTAATCTATTATATAAGTCTTTGGGTATCTGACCTCTTATACTATCAAATCTCTTATCTTTAAGAATCATGTTTCTAACTAAAACATTTTCTAGCTATCTCCTATACATATTATTATACAAATCATAGTATTTATTCAACTATACAAAATTATTGTCATTAATGATTTGCATGTTTAGATTTTCTACCTTTAGCTTCCATGCTTTTTGCCCTGCTGATGTCTTTGCTTCTTGATCTGCTGGCTCAACTAGTCTGTCACTAGTTTCTTCCTTAGATTCAGATAAGCTACTCTAAAAGATTCTTCTCTTTTTTCTTGGGCCACTTTTAGTCTGCTTCACTCTCCTTTTAGGAGGGGTTATGGTTCCTTAAGGCCTTGTAGAATTTCTTGTAGGTTATGCTTCTTCATTCTTTACTAGTTTTCTTGGAAGTTGCTGCTCTGCAACTATTGCATAAGGAATAGTAGGTGTCTACACACTTGTCTAGGCAACTGTGACCTCTTCAATAGGTCCTACCATTGTAATGGGTGTATGGATTAATAGTTGTGATTGATCACTGGCCGTCATTTCAATGACTATCCCCTTTACCTCATCAAATTCCTTTCTAAACATTCTTGATTCCTTCAAAATGGAATCAATTACCTTATGAACCTTTTTCTTTGAATCCTTTATTATCTAACTTTTCTTAACTTCTCTCATCTTCTCAGTGTAGGTGACCCATCTAGGAAAATTAGAATCAAGTTCAGAATGAAGGATTATATGTGCATATCCTTCAATCAATTCCCCACTCATCTCATATCCCATAGGTTCAATGAATTTTACCCAAGGGATTATAGATTCTATGCAAGTGAAATTAGTTTGAACCATAAAACATAATTTATTCTTGTACTTCTCTACTAGCACAGGAGGTATTCTACACCTTTGCTTCATTTTAGCTTGGAAGGATTTCATTATTCTTTCAATATCATTGTCTCTGACTACTTCAAGTTTTGATCTATGTGTGTGAGTGATTAGCTACATTGTGCACTCATTTCATTCCAGTTTAAGATTCAAGGGAACTTCTTAATAGCATAGAAAAATATATGTGTCAATAGGGATTCAAATCTAAAGACTGCACTCCTTGATTTCTTGATTCTAGATATGTTGTCCAAAAATTGTGTTCTGATAATATCTCACATGTTAACCTCTTCATCTCTTACTACCAAAGAAGCTACATGAAGAAATCTTGCAAGTATTGAATCTATCCTAGATCCATGATTGTACTTATATCCTAAAATCTTGCAAATGAGTCTCACTCCATCATCTTGAATGGTGTTGACTTGCATGTTTTAGCCATCAAAATATGTATTGAGATTTGCCTCAACTATCTTGTGCACATTCTTGATATTCAGTGGATTATTGCCTTCATTTCTCAGACTTGTGACCTTGTGAATTAGGTCATTATCAATATATATGATAGAATCTCCCAACCATAGAAAATCATCATGTACTCTACTCTAAATTATCTTTGTCCATTCATTATTTTTAAAATCCATGTAGAGCATATGCTTAACTAGGTTAAGTCATTCTAGGTATCTATGTTTAGGTTTCAATGATAAGTCATTACTCCACATTTTGTCCAAATCCTTATGAATCTCTAAATCACCTATGCTTTCAATTTGTAATGAATATATCCTTTGATATCCTCGATGTGAAGAACATTTTGTGGAACTCATGAAAATGCTCCAATAAGGTCATCGAGAAAAGAAACAAATGGGTGTTTCTTGAAATTATACCTAAGCCTATTGCTTACACTAAAGACTTCATGTCTTGCCATTCTTGAAATATTATGCTCAATAATTCACAAGATACCTCAATTTCATGTACTATGGTTTCTGATAACTTTACATGATTAAAAGCCTCTTAAATTCTCCAAATCTTGCTTCAATATCCCACACAAACTTCATACAAGAAACTGATGTATGCAAGTTAGTTTGAACCTTTAAATCTTTTACAATATCTACTTCACATTAAATGTGTGTCTGCCACTAGTTCAATATTTTTTTTTTGTACAATAGAGAGGTTATTCTTTTTACATGTCTTTATCTTGATCAGATCAGCCAATGTGCACTTCATTGTAGACTTCTCTCAATGTCTACAAGATACTGTCAACTGTGCAACCTTTGATATATCCACTTACATCCGTTATTAATAACTAATACTCTATCTTACTAAGAGTGCTCAATTCTGGTAAGGAGAGTTGCAAATGATAAGTAACTTCATTGTCTTGTTAGGTACATCTTCTATAGTTGTATGAGAGCTTTCTAGTTCCTTTTCCTTTACAAATGATTCCTTTAATTCATTTGTTTTCTCCTTCATTTCTTTCTTCAAACTATCATCATTTCTTATACTATTCCTTCTGTAATTCTAATTCATGTTTAGGTCTCATCTATCCATTCTACAAAACTTTAGTGTGTGTCCAAAGTTATTACATAGCTGACATACAAATACATTTCTTTTCTATTCATTCTGCTAGTCATTAAGTTCTCTACAATTCCTTGCAATATGCCCAAGATTTTTGTATTTGTATCAAGCAATTTTTCTTCTTTCTTCACTTTCATTACTATGAGATCTTCTTCTATTACCTACATGGTTAGTGTTCCTATAAATCCTACTATTTGCATTATTGTTATCAATTTTAGATTTCTTACAATCTATTGCATAATAACCATATCCTTGACAATTATGGTAATAAAACTTTGAAATAGGTTTGAAGTACTTAGCTTTGCAATCATCTTCAGTTTCTTCAGGTTCATCACACCAAGCAAAAGATTTCTCTCTTTTCTTGTCCATATCTTGATTAGATTCTTTATCTTTCTTAGAATGAGTGATATTCTCTTTGTCTTTAGATGTATCATCTATTTTGTCTAGATCCTTATTGACTTAAAGAGTAATAGGTTCTTTTCTCTTAATAGATTTCTTTGTGGATTGGTCAAGAAAGAATCCAAGTCCATTCTTATCATAACTAGGTCTTTTTGTACATATTTATTCTTCAATCTTATCACTACTAGTATAGTGTTTCTCAAGTTATTGTTTGGTTTTTACCAACTCACCTTTGACAATGGTGTTGTATATTTCAAATTCTACATACATTAACTTAATGGATTCCAATTCAGATGTTACCTTGCTTAACTAGAACCTCAGATCTACATTTTCAGCTTTCACTTCAGAGTCATTCTTTCCTCCATTTTTCTTAAGACTCAACTTAAGTTCAACTATTTTTAACTCATGGTTTAGGATCTCATTTTCTTTCTTCAAATTTTCAATGTCATCATCACTAGTTTGATTATTAGGTCCTTTCTATTTTAGGTCATCTATTTTTACCTTTCATTCACCAATGTAGGCTTTTGCATCTTTGTATTTGTCTTTAAGGCCATCTCTTTCATTAGTAAAAAGATTAATCTACTCAAGTGCTTCTTCAAGATTCTTCTTCAATTGTTTGATATCCATAGGGATCTTATTCAAGCTGTTAAGACTTTTTTGAATAACCAGGCTCTCATTCCAATTGTTAGAAATAGATAATACTAAGAGGGGAGTGAATCAATATTTTCAATCTTCTTATCCATAAATAGATATTATTAATTACTTTACCACATGCATAAGAAAGTAAACCAATAATTCTAAACAATATAAGCATCCATACACAAAGAGATATCATAAAACCATATATTTTTAACTAGGGAAACCCTAGTGGGGATGAAACCCACTAGATGATTCACTATAAATAAGAATTTGATTAAGGATATTGACCCTGTAAGGAGTCTATGAAGCATGTACGGTGTCTCGAGTCCCTATTAGGAGACTAGGACTTGTTAGAAGACTTAACCCTATTAGGAGTTGCTTCAACCCTATTAGGATTTGGTGGATCATATAAAAATGTGTGCAAGTAGAGCTCACTTCCCTAACATGCAACTGTATAATAAGTTCTTTAGGAAATAAGTATACATACAATTCTGAGATACTTGTTGTACTTTGCAAATATTTTGATTGACAATTATTCATAAAAGAGTGACTATGCACAACTTAATCTACATCATATCTAGCATAAAAATGCTTTGCATCATATATCACAATGTTCCATTCACTTGTTACTCTCATTTCACAAGATCATATCAACTTCACAATCACTGATCACACATCATTATCATCATATTCCTATACACTTAACTTCAAGAAATGAAGTTGTTTTCTTATACTAAATATATTAGTAAATTCTTCCTTACTTAGCTAACATAACATTATTAGAGTTGGATTTTTAGGAAATTGTAACTCAAAACAAGAAATCAATTCATTTAACACATTATGTTGATATGCTCTATTCTACATCTATACTAGATCACTAATTCCTTCATAACTCGATCTTGGTTGACTGTACGAACATGCACACTAGTATACATCATCATTATGACATCATTAATCTTTTGTTAACTATTCAAGAGAATATTCCAAGGGAATATTCAACTATCGTCAAATCTATCCTTTTGCTATAACACTGCCTGAATATGACTAATTTGCAAAACAAATATGTTTCCATAAATGACAACCATAACTTACCTTATTTGATTGATTTGAAATATTTCCAATAGAAATGAGATTATTGGTAGAGGTTTCCAATGAGCTTAGAATAGTAGACAAGTCTACTTGGTATATGGAAATCT
The DNA here is from genome assembly GCA_028749045.1 of Cupressus sempervirens. Classification (NCBI taxonomy): domain Eukaryota; kingdom Viridiplantae; phylum Streptophyta; class Pinopsida; order Cupressales; family Cupressaceae; genus Cupressus; species Cupressus sempervirens. The sequence continues at coordinate 74,176,573 of CM053791.1, forward strand.
TTTGTGCAACTAACTCCAATAATTTATTTTCAAATTTCTTATTTTCTCTTGTCCATTCAAATGTTCATTGAATTTCTAGATCACTTTTGCTAACTAATCCAAAATAGGTTGAGAAGTGTCAACCTCGGTGTTGAGTGCCTCTACAAGAATGTTCTTTGCATCTTTAAGGACTTTCCGCTCTTTCTTTCTTTCTTGTCTAAGCCTTTGCTACTTGGATTTCTTTTGTAGAAGTTCTCCTACTATATGCATTTGACCAATGTTTAGAGTAGAGATATCCCAATTTGGGATAGCTATATCCTCATCAAGATCAATTTCTTCTTTCTTTTATTTTCCTTTTCTAGAAACTTTTGTGCTTGGTTGAGGCTTTCTCTCAACTATCTTTGTACTTATTATTTGCATGCTCAATATAGTAACAATAGTAGAAATGGAAGGACTGGTATTGAAAACAGATATTGCGCTTATTGAAGAAATACCTTGTTGCTAAGTGACCAAAATTGATGGAGGAGGAAGCACTAACTATTTAATAGATGAAGTGATGGTCGCTTCAGTCAATGAAGTACTATGTTGAACAGGTGCAAAGATTGGTTGAGTACTTGGATTTGTAGTGTTTGACATAACCAACTTGGTAGTAGCTTTCTTTGAGCTAGATGGCTTTGAAGCTTTTCTTAGAGAGTGAAGAAGTAAGGCTATAGTTACTACTACAATATTTTTAAGGTCGATCTCCTCAATGCTTTGATTCTCAAGGAGATTCTCCTTAGTGGCTTCCTATTCTTGTTCCTCATCATCTTTAACCTCATTAATTATTTCTTCTTCATCATATTTTTTCTCTTCTTCCATGTCTTCTTCATCATCATCCTTTTCACTGACATGAACACCAAAATCACTTTTCTTATGAAGATTATAATTATTCTTCCATGTGCTAGTGGTATTCCTTACCACATGTTCAATGTCATTGATCAATATTAGACAAGTGTTGAATTTCAATGTAATTCTTTCTTCATTTAGCTTGATGGAATCTTTCACTTCTTTATCACTAAAGCTCAACATGAGTTTCCTTAGAGATACTCATATATATCTTTTGTAATTTTATTGGAATATTCCCATCTTGGCTTAATTTTCTCCATTAATTCATTGGAAATTTGCTATGCAATTTGGTCTGGAGAATATTTTCATTTACCTATTTTAGACATAACCATCTCTTCAACTTGCTTCATCTCTTCTATAGTTCTAGTTTCATACTGTAATGATTTGAAATTTTTCGTGCTAGCTCTAGAATCAATTTCTTTTAGTTTCCTTTGAAATGTGGGCGAAGGTCATTTGAAAATCACATCTTCTACTTCTTCACCCAATTTTAGTTTCTTTCTAGATGATCTTCTTGTAAACACTGGATTAGATGACTTGGTAGCTATGGTTATGATAACCTTACCTTTCTTCTTGATTGGCTCTGCTTCTTCTAATTTTGCATCATCTTCTTCTATATCATCTCCTTTATCTTTTGTTAACAGTAGAGTAGAGCTAATTTGTTTTAGTTTAGGTATCCTCTTTTGACCTTTGCTAAAAACCTAACGAAGCTTTATTTCTAATTCAATTCTAGCTTTAACATCTATTACAATTGTTTTAGAATAACTAAGACGGGGGGTGGATCAGTTATTCAAGGGCCAAATGTTCTATTCAAACTTTTCACTAAGTATAGTGAACCCATTCAACCATTCATTCATCCAAACTTTAACTTATCTAATCAGCAAGTTATATTAAATCAACATGCAAGCATAACACATAAGAAATCAACACATGACATAATTATTTACATGGAAACTCAATTTGAGAAAAACAACCAATAACATGCTACTCAATTCTCACCCTTTTGAAGTGATCCCCTGTGAAAGGCCTACCCAATTAAAGGCTTACAACACACTGTTAAATGTCACCTTGTTAGAGGATTTAACCACCCTGTTAGAAGTGGGCTTGGTTAAAGGACTTTAGAACATTCACTTGGAAAGCCACCTTGTTAAAAGATAAACAAATGGCTATTAAACCAACACAAGTCCATAGGATTTTTAGATCTAATACAATTTCTAGAGCGTATTAGAAAATCTTGACCTGACTACAACATACAACTTATCTTGTAGATCTCAGATCACTTCTCATCTCATACCCTTGTGCAACCTTTAATCTCTGCAACTCTTGATAGCTTGCCCACCTTTCAAGCTTTGTCCTCTTGAGTCTCCATGCTCAATATACTAGTGTAGTTATATCTTCATGACCACTTGTAGAAGAAGAGCCTCTGTGCTCTTCATTCTCCTAGATGTCACCTCCTTGACACCCTTATAACTACTTCATAGATTTGGCTCTTTAGTAGCAATAGTATCAACAACCCTTTTACTTCTTGGTCTATGACTTCTTAAATAGAAGTCTTGGAGTTCCTTTTCTTGCTCAATTCATCCTTTATTCAATTTCAATTAACATGGATTAGGTAGGATTCATTGCATCTAACCCATATTTTGTTTCCTCTAGAAACTTCTTGAATACTCCTTTAGAATTTGCCCAAAAATGATTTACATAGGATTCTGTGCCAACAACTCATCATCCTTATCCTCCAACTCATTCACAAAATTCAATGTAACCACTAAGTCAGCTTAGATTTGGTAAATCTTCATCATTTGAAATAATGGAGCAACTCGACACTATTGAAATAATGGTGCTCGACACATACTGTGTTACTTGGCATTAACTAAGTTGTTCTTGATGCTCAACACCTGAAGATCCCTCGGTGCATGAAGATCACTTGACACCAACTGAATTTTTTTGATGCTCGAAATGTAATCTTCACTCAGCACACACTTAATTTTTGTTGTTACTCAGCATCTACTGAAAATTTTCTTATCTTCAACTAACTTGCTTGGCACCCACTAAAGATTTTAGTCTAAGCTTTGTAGTCAACCTTGTTACAACTTCTTCCTCCAATGTTTCTAAGTGTGACCAACCTCTGTGTCTATGAGTATGTCATCAATACATTACTTAACCATATTTTTAACTAATCCTTACACTTATTACAACATCATAACTCAACCTTTATCTTAGGTTCTATTGTTACATCTTGTTGATCAAAACCTCTTCATCAATCAATTAAGTAATAGTACTTGGATCTTATAAGCAAATATCATTCCTACAAATAGCAAGTTTGATATCAATGAAAAAACAATGATTGAAAACATTTTTTTACAATAATCTCCCTCTTTGATCTTCAATGACAATAAGCTTTTCAATCAAATTTCCAACAATCTACCTCTTTGGCATTCATGGAAAACCAAACTTGTCATCCATCAGACTAAACTATTCAACCACAAACTAACTAGGTTATAATAGTAAGTCAAATGCAGAAATAAATTGTAACATCACATCTCCTTATACTATTATGATTGCTTGATTTAAGCTTCTCCCTCTTTATTGATGTATCCTTGTTCTTTATCTTTCTCCTTCTATATTTTTCATCTTCTACTATTTTGATCAACCTCTAAAATCTCCCTCTATCTTTATTTGACTAGTTGTCTACTTCTCCCTTTGTTGATTAGTTGTCTACTTATCCCTCTTTGACAACAATGCCAAAGACATATTAGCATCTTTAATATGCAAGTGTAGCTTTTACAAGTTTAGTCAATTTCTCCCTCTATCACCTTACTTGTGACTAATTTGGAATTTCAGCACTTCTTACTATTTCAAGCATGAATCCCAAAGTAAACATCCTCTGCATCAATGTGTAAAATCTTCTACATCCAGCTCTTTTGATGTAGGTTATTCTTGCTTTTACTTCAAGTAGCCTTAGCTAGGGGTATTAGCCCTAACTTACCTCTAAGATAATCAAAAGCATCTTTAGGTAGTGCCTTTGTGAAGATATTAGTAATATGTTCCTTTGAGGTAACATATTCCATCTTCATATGTTTTTCCTCCACCAACTCTCTTACATAGTGATACTTGATTGCAATATGCTTGGTTTTTGCGTGCATTAGAATGTTATTTGATATGTTTATAGAACTTGTATTATCACAATAGAGTATCATAGGCCTAGTTATCTCTTCCTTCATACCTTGTAGAACATGTTTGATCCATGTACAATATTGGTGTAATTTATAGCAGCTGTCACATATTCAGCTTTAACAGTGGGCTGTGAGGTATAGCTTTGCTTTTTGCTTGTCCATGTAATCAACCTTCTTCCTAAGAAAAGTGCTCCTCCACTGGTGTTTTTTTTGTCATCAATATTGCCTCCCTAATTTGCATCAATGTAGGCTATTAGTTCAAACTTCTCATTCCTCTTGTAGTACAAACCCAAGTCATTAGTTCTTTTAAGGTATTTTAGTATTCTTTTTACTGCCATTAAGTGATTTCCTCTTGGATTTGTAGAAAATCTAACTACTATTCCAATAGCTAATGCAATGTCTAGTCTACTATGTACAACATATTGCAGCTTGCCAATCATTGACCTATACAATGTCTAATTTACTTTAGCAGATTCATCATTCTTGGATAGTTTATGTCTAGTTGCCATTGGTGTGCTGACTAGTTTTGAGTCTTCTAGCCCAAATGTTTTGAGTACTTCCTTGATGTATTTGGATTGGATCACAAATATGCCATGCTTCAATTGATGTACTTGTAATCCAACAAAGAATTTAATTTCTCCAAACATTGACATCTCAAATTCATGCTTCATTTGATTAGAAAAATCTTTGTAAAGAATATATTTTCCTCCAAATATAATATCATCAACAAAGATTTTTGAAATCAAAATGTCTTTGCCTTTTTCAGCTTTGATGAATAAATTGATGTTGTCATTTGTTCTTTCAAATCCTATCTTCACAAGATATTTGTGCAACCTCTCATACCATGCTCTTGGTGCTTGCTTCAATCCATAAAGTGCTTTATGTGGTTTGCAGACCATATCCTTGTTCTTCTCATCAACATATCCCTCTGGTTGTTCTATGTAAACTTCCTCTTCCAGTATACCATTCAGAAAAGTAGACTTCACATCCATTTGGTAGACTTTGAAACCTTTGTATGCAACATATGCAAGTAATGTTCTTACTCCTTCCATTCTTGCAATAGGGGCAAATGTTTCCCCATAATCTATTCCTTCTTCTTATGCATAGCCTTTGCAAACTAATCTAGCTTTTTTCCTTGTTATCTTACTATTCTCATTAAGTTTTTTTCTAAACACCCACTTGGTACCAATCACATTCTTAACAATTGGTATAGGAACTAGGGACCATTTTTTTTCTTCTCAATCTAATATATTTCTTCTTTCGTGGCTTTATACCAGTCATCATCTTGTAATGCATATTTTAGAATTTTTGGTTCAACCTTACTCAATAGACATGATTTACTTATGAGCCTATTCCTTGTCATGGGTCGAGCATCCTTGTCACCAATGATTTGATCTGTAGGGTGATGTCCTCTCACATACTTGGCTAATCTAGGTTCAGTCCTTCTTTCCACGTTTGATCATTTAGCTTCAGAGTCATTTTGTTTTTCTTCATTTGGTAATTCATCATTCATTTCATGTATATTATTTTTAGAACTAGTATGTTAATTTTCTACATTTTGCAGTTAGACTTCTGAATGTAACTCGACATTCATAGGCTGAGACTCGACAGATACTAAAGTTTATTGTTGATTCCCAACTTGATTTGCAGAATTATTTTCAATAGTCATTTTTTCATAGAAGTATCCTAATGTAGGGCCATATCACCTGTACCAACTCACTACCAAAATCACAACAAGATGGAGATAGAGAGATGACAAAATGCTTCATAAAACTTCCATTAATACTTGAAATTCATTACAATATTCGCCAAATGAAAAAACTCCAAACTCTTATAATATAAGAGAGCTTCCTCACTAAGGGCTTCCAACTCTCTAGAAGAGCTTACAATAAAGAGCTTGTTCGCTACACCTTGAGAGCTTCCTTACAAGAGATTACATTCGAAGAGCTTGATTAAAAATGAACATAAGCCTTCCTTAAAAAAACACTTACCACCTAAGGCATGATTTATCCACAACATTCTAGAATATGTACAACCTTCTACAATATCCACAACCTTCTACAATATCTACAACTTTCTAGAATTTCCACCTAAGTACAAATAAGCCACCATGTGGCCCAATTAGAAAATTACATTTGCTTTATGGATCACAACAAATATTAAATGCATGATTTAAGGAACTTTCTCTCTCCTCCAAATTTTTTTTATTATTTATTTATTTATTTATTTTTCCTCTTTTTTTTCTTTTTTTCTTTCTTTTCCTCTCTTTTTATTTTTTGTTCTAATAATTTAATTTTCCCATGCAAGATACTCCTACATCAGACTCCCCTGGTAGATAGAAAAGTGTGTCCCACACTTTGATGCCACAAGAAAGATATAAAACCATCTTCATCTTCATCACAAGCTTCCACCTCACCAGGGGTAAGAAAACCAACATGAAAATCTTCCACATTTTTTTTTCTGATGCATGATGCTCTTGCATCCAACTCCCATGGTAGGAAAAAATTTGTGAGTATGGATTCACAAAATGAAGTAGCCACTGTTGATATTCTTTTTATTTTTTCCTCTTCCTCCAACACTGATGGGTGCACAACCCAAGAATAGAATGGAAACAACAGAAAAGGGAAATTATATTAACTGAGAAAATAAGCTAGTACAACCAGTATAGGAAAATAAACTTCAAAACATGCCCTAAGGGCTTACAATAGCATAAATCTGGAGATAACTTCTCCTTATGGTACCTCCTCTCAAACTCCACTCCGAACTGCCTTTTACAATGCCAGAAATCTCCTTAAATAGACCCTAGAGGGTTAAGGACTAGGAGTACATTCTAGAAAGTGCTAGTAGGCATCCACCAATGAAATAGAAGGTTTCAGAAGTTGTGTTAGAAGTCAGTGCAAATCTAGAAGAATCCAGAAACGGTAACCGAACTTCTGGGAGGCATAACTTTTGAACCGTAGCTCCGATTGATGAACCGTTTACATTTTTGGAAATCTCTCAAAGTGCTCTATAGCCCTATGGACTAGCTTCGCTCATCCCCCATTTTTTGACCCTTTTCAAGGTCATTTAATGCCCCAAACCTAACTTTGAAGCATTCTTAGGAGGTCTCCAAAACTCAAAAAACTGCAATAACTTTCAAACCGTGGGGCCTATTGACCTGATTCTTTTTTTGGAATTCTCTAAATCATTATTACATTCATCTAGCCAATTCAAACCTTCTAGTTTACCACAATGATAGCCCAAATACATGCTCCTAATTTTTTGGGATTTTCAAACGCACTGATAGTTGAACTATGAGAGTTGGAACCTTTATTTGAGCCAAATGGGTATCCAAAAATGTAAAGACATGAAATGGAAACTAAGTCTAAGTACATTTATTTGGGTGACATAGGATTGCCCTTATACCTTGGATGCTCCTGCATCAAACACATAGTTGGAACAAGAATTTGGTGCTGATATATTTCCTTCTTTCTTCTCTTCGAACACCTAGCTAGAACAAGTGTTTGCTGCTGAAAATACTCCTTTGCAATGAACTCTATCCAAGTATAACTCTCATCCTCATTCAATATTGTTGAATTAATCACACTTGTAATAAACCTAGCAACACCATACCAATCTTTCTTTGCATGTCATACACCACGAACAAGATCATCATGCAAACCAATATCTTTTAAACTCGTCTCAAATTCAACATCATATAATTCATAGAAATTTACCTCTTTGACATAGTCATCTTTTCTTGCCTCTTTCATGTCATCAACAATCCTATAATAACTTCACTTGCTTCATCTCCAACTAAGGCACTATATGTTTCCTCCATTACTGTAACCTTCAAATCATCTTGATCTATTTCAGGTTCATAAATCTTGTCATCTTGATGCTCTTCCTCTTCTCGTTCATCTTCTTCAACTTTAGGTTCACAAATGATTTCCTCTTCATCCTCTTGCTCTTATTTTGGACCACATGTCAGATATTCCACTAGATCTTCTTTCTTTTCTACATTCAAGGAATTATCAACATCCCTTTTCTGGTAATGTGCTATTTGTTTTCGTAACTCAGCTTCTAATTCATTCACTTGATTCTACAAACCAACTAGCAATGCCCCTTGATTTCTTGCTATAATTTTCTCAAGTTGAGGAATCCTTAGAATCCATCCAATCACAAAAGTCATCTTATTCTTTCTCTTCTCCATACTCAAGTCTTTAGAATACAAATCTAGTGCAACACAAGAACTTTGTGCAAACTACCTCACAGTCGGTGATCTGTCTACACAATCAAGAACTTCTTGACAAACTTCACCTAACTCAAGGTCTTGGTGCAAACTACCTCACGTTCAGTGATCTATCTACACACTCAGGAACTGTTGCTTTGATACCACTAATGAAGGTATGCTATGCTCTGCTACCACTAACAAAGGTATGCTCTGATACCACTGATGTAGAGCCAACACAACCCTTACAAACATAAAACCAAGATCAAAAAAATATGGAGATAGAGAGATGAAAAAATGCTTCATAAAACTTCCATTAATACTTGAAATTTATTACAATATTCACCAAATGGAAAAACTCCAAACTCTTATAATATAAGAGAGCTTCCTCACTAAGGGCTTCCAACTAGAAGAGCTAACAACAAAGAGCTTGTTTGCTACACCTTGAGAGCTTCCTTACAAGAGATTACATTCGAAGAGCTTGATTAAAAATGAACATAAGGCTTCCTTAAATAGGCACTTACCACCCAAGGTATGATTTATCTAAAACATTCTAGAATATCTACAACCTTCTACTATATCCACAACCTTCTACAATATCCAAAACTTTCTATAATTTCCACCTAAATACAACCAAGCACCACCATGTGGCCCAATTAGAAAATTACATTTGCTTTATGGATCACAACAAATATTAAATGCATGATTTAAGGAACTTTCTCTCTCCTCCACAATTTTTTTTTTTTTTCCTCTTCTTTTTTTGTTTTCCTTTGTTTTCCTCTCTTTTTTTTTTCTAATAATTTAATTTTCCCATGCAAGATGCTCCTGCATCAGAGGATCTATAATATCAATTTGAACTTCTACATGCTCATCAAAATTTACATTTGCACTCTCCACAATTTTGTTAGTGTTAGCATTCAAACACGTATATGCCTTACTTCTAGTGGAGTATCTAAAGAATATTCCTTCATCACTCTTAGCATCAAACTTACCAATTCTAGTGTCTTTGAGAATCTAACATCTACAACCAAATACTTTGAAATGTTTAACATTAATTGAATAACCATACCACAATTTAAAAGGTGTTGCATTTGTACCTTTCTTGACTTGAACTCTATTCAGTGTGTAAACTATAGTACTTATAGCTTCTCTCCAATATTTTAGTGCAATATTTTTCTCCATCATTAAGGTTCTAACACAATCAATCACTGACCTATTCCTCCTTTTAGCAATACCATTCTATGGTGGAGTTCTTGGTTCTAATGTTTGCCTTTTGATACCTCTGTCATTGTAAAGTACTTCAAATTATTTTGATGTGAACTCACCTCCTGTATTTGACCTTAGGCATTTCAGGTTCTTTCCTATTTCCTTCTCAACTCTAGCCAAATACCACTTGAACATTTGAAATGCATCAGATTTTTTCTTTAAGAACATAGGAATCATCATCTTGGAATAATCATCTACAAATAGCATTATGTACTTGTCTCCTAGGTAGCTTTGCACTTCTATTGAGCCACATAAGTCTATATGAACTTGTATATGAGCAATGTTAGTATGCTAATAGAAACCAAATTTAAATAAAGCTTCTACAAACTAAATAGACTTCATAAACTTCAAGATAGACTAAGATGAACTCTCAATTGAGAATATGAGCCATTAATGGACTCTCACAATAAGAAGCTCTCTTGTTGAGTAGCTTTATCTAAATGGATAGGATGTATGCTCAATATGCTTCCAAATGCTTCAATGGATGATTATGGATTTTTAGTGTGGATAGATGGCTTTAGTATGGATTTGGCTCTCAAAATAGCATTATAACTTTACTTCATGAATTGTGTTATTTTGTAAAGGGGAAGGATCCAATTTATAGGCAAGAGGCTTGAGGGATTGAGGGCTAAGATGCAAGGATGGGAAAAAGCTCATGGAGGTTTTAGATTGCATGAGAGGAGAGCACATGGATTGTGCTTCTTTACAACCAATCAAGGAGTGACACATGTCACATGGTGAGAGGATGGAGGAAAGGGGAAGGATGAGTCAAAAAAGGAGGCTCAAGGGATAAAATCTTCATAAAGACCCTCATAATGGCTTGTAAGAGCAATAAAAGGGCTTGTAAGAGTCATTTATGGCCTAGTGGACTTCATAAAGTTTTATGGTTGAGATATTTTGAGGGTGATGAGAGCAAATTCGACTTGGACTTGATTAGGAAGGTTTTAAGCTTGCTTAGGCTTGTGCAAATGATTAGAGGATGGATTAGGATGGTTTAGGATTAGCTTAGGGATAGGCAAGTGGATGGCATTTAATGAGGGTGGGTGAAGGAGGAGATATTTGTTAACTTTGGCTTGGGTTAGTAAGTCTTAACCCATATTTAGGGAATGTGACAAGGTTAGGAGGGGATTAGGATTAGGTTTAAAGACATCTTCTAGAAGAGTCTAGATTTTGGAGGAGGATAAAGACTTTCTAGAATAGTCTAGAATTTCCTAGGATGAGGATGAAGACTTTCTAGAAGAGTCTAGAACTTCTTAGGATGAGGATAAATTAGATTTTTAGGAAATAAATAAAGTTTTATTTATTTCAAGGGTTTGGGTTGAGGAGATATTTATTAAAACTTTTTTAATAAACATGAGGATTAATATTTAATTTTAATTAAATATTTTGAGTTGGGATTAAGGGTAGGAAATGATGGGATTAGCCTTTAATCAAAATTAAAGAAGGATTAGAAGATTTTGGAAGAGTTTATTGGTCATAAGGAAATTGGCCAACTTTTGGAAAAAAAATAAATTTTTTATTTATTTTAGGATTTTTGGTCAATTTATTAATTAAATAATTAATAAATAAGGAAATAATGTTTAAATAAGATTTAAACATTTTTGGGAGGGATTCCTTAATTAAATATTTTTAATTAAGATAAAAGGATTTAATGGCATAAAAATTAATTAATTAATTAATTAATTAATTAATTAATTAATAAATGATGATGTCATCGGGAATTTTTTAGAAAATAAAAATACTTTATTTTCTAAAGGATTTTTAGGTGTCTACATTTTGCCCCTCTTTGATGTGATGCCGCAAGTGGCATGACATCAAAGATAAGAAAATAAGATGCCCAAGGCTAGAGCAGAAGAGGAGAGAATGGACTATGAGATGCCCCCTCAAGAAGGTAGCGGGGAGAGAAAGTGAGGCTTGGTGGCTTCTTGAAAAATACAAGAATCTGGGAGGAGCAAGGAGACTCAAATTGGCAAAGAGAAGGGGCCGAATTAGCTCAAACTCTCACTATGGGAGAATGATAAAGGAGAATCAAATGCAGAAGAGGAAGCAAGCTTAAGACTTTAGGGATTGTAGAGGATGAAGGAGCGGAGCGCTATAAAAAAGAATCCAGGATAGGGAGATGGATGAGGGGATTATAAAGCTGATGCAACAGGATTTCAAAGAGTTAAATTGGCGGAAGATGGGTTTCGGAGATCCCTAGGACTAGGATTGTGGATCTCGAAAGATGAGGCTTGGTGGGTTGATTTGGATTGGTGGATCCCTAAGACTAGGATTGTGGATCAATAAAGCTAAGAGTGATGAGTGATTCAAAGAGATACTGATGCATCAGCTGGGGTAGGAGAGACGGATGCTGGATATGGATGGGGGATAATGGAGATGAAGGAAAACCATTGAAGCTTTTTGAGCGGGGGGATACTTCAAAGAGAAGTACCACCATGTAGTTGAGCACTAGATTTTCTATAGGACTATTGGTTAATTGCCAAGGTTAACAAGAACATCAAGGACTTTTCACCAACCATCCAAAGGACTGACAAACTAACTCAAAACAAACACGCAAGGATTGCCCCAGTATCACAGATGAATCCCAGAGGAAGCAGTGTGGAAACGACACTAGGTAACCCACAAGCAAAAAAGAAAACAAGCAAAAGACATGATCAAGACCTTATGCTCTAATTGCCCCATTCGCAGCATACCATGATATGGAAGATCATGGCAACCTTGAGGAGGGAACAAGGAGATTGCTTGGAAAAGATACTTCAAGACCCAAAAGGGAAGATCCCAAAACAAAAGAAAGTGAAAATCCAAAAGAGAACCGTTTGCCAACGAGATGGGTAGGACGAGGTACTAACGGACCAAGATCAGACATGAGAAAAGCTATATCCTACAAGGACCTATCGGAGAGCACCTAAGCTGGTGGATTTGGATGAGTGATGCGTCTGGCAAGCTAAACTAAGAAAGATAATACTTTGGTGATAGGAAATCTAGCTAAAGGATGCATTGGAATATCTAACCAAAGTGTGCGATGTGTGCAAGATGCTAATCAAGGAGGAACGAATACAAAAGTTGGATAGATACAACGGTACTAAGCTAAAGAGGATGTACAAGCTGACAGACCAAGATATTTACAAGCGGGCTAATCAAGATATGGTACAAGCTAACAGACCAATGATATGTATGATACAGATGGATAAAAGCTCAGGATGAGAGGATAGCGGGATGGTTCGATGTTGTGCAAGATGCGAAAGCTAAGGGTGGGATGATAGCAAAAGATATGGATTTGGCAGGATGCATCCAATGATGATGAGAGATTTTGTGACCAAGGATAGCTAGAGGAGCAAGATGAGATGGCTGGATAGGATGGTAGATAGCTAGGATTATGATGGATATAAAGAGACAACATTGGGTTTGCATGAGGATAGCCTAGAGCTAGATACCAATGACAAGGGAGGATGGACAAGAAAAGATCTCCAAGGAATATAGTGCCCCCAATCAAAAGATAACATGCAAAAGGAGGTCTTATGATGGATGTGATAGGATTGAAGCTAGGATGGAAAAAGTTGAAGGGGCTAGGGAGATGGATGATACCTGAGATGATTGGCTGAAGCTACATAAGATTAGTGGATGGTGTGAGATGGAAGCTGGAGGATGGATGATAGGTGGATAGATTGGAAGATGGAGGTGGATGTCAAGAGATGACCAAAAGCATGAGGGTGATAGGCTAAGCTAGGGATGGCAAGATTATGCATGACGCTTGTTTGCCAAGTTTTCATCATGGTACTTGTCCAAGGTGCTTGAATTGCCAAGTTTTCACCAGTGGACGCTTTATTTTTCTTTTCTTTTTTGACTTTTTGACTTTGGACTTAGCTGGAATGATTTTGGCTTTCTTCAGCTATTTTGGCTTTTTTGGGATTTTTCACTAGCTGTTGGAATGTTCAATTTTGTTGCTAGTTGTTGGTACACCGGATGTGTGATTTATGCAATAGATCGGATTAGATGGGATTGATGGTAGGAGATGGAGGGATGAAAATGCTGGAAAGGAGCATGAGATGGGGATGCTTGTAAGAGCAACATTGGCACATGTTGGGACGGGTGTGAAAAGAGCATATGGGGGATAGATGGTAGATGCGGGCGTGATGGAGGATTTGCGAAAGCGTGCTTGGGGATATAGGCACCCAAGATGGAGTTAGGAGATGGGGGACATGAGTCACTAGATGGGGGATTAGCAATGGTGGATGCCATTATGCATTGGATTTCAACTTTTTTCTTGGGGATCCACATGGTTTTGGATTTTCTTTTCATAGGCTTTTGCATTGTTTTGCATTCTTTGATTGGATTTTGCCTTTTTGGAGTATGTCTTTTAGAATAGACATATGATTTCCTAGGATGTGGATTTTTAGCTTTATGCATTTTGAAGTTGGCATTTACATTGTTATGGTAAGCTTTGGGAAGATGGTTAGGAGAAGCTTTGTGAGATGGAGAGGATATGAAAGAGCATGTAGGGGGATGATGATGGATGATGTGCCCTGATATGTGCCTTTGTTGATCTTGCATAGGAATGAATGGAATAGGATTTTTATGATGGCTGAAAGGAGGATGGAGGATGGTAGATTTTGGGACATAGGGACCCAAAATGGATTTAGTGGATGAAGGGGGGATATGGTAGGTTGTTTTGGGTTGTAAAGATGGTGGAGGGGGGATGACATAAGATTTCTTGAAGGAGTGATGGGAGGTTGGCATGGTGGGCTTGGAGATAGGCTTGGTTTGGGGGTATGGTGTACCAACACCTTTAGATGGTGAGCCTTTGGATACATATCCAAGACCATGAAATCCTAGATTTTTTTGTGCAATAATAGGCTCTCTGATTCCTTGCTCTTGTGGTCCTAAACCTTGACCTTGATAATGCCATCGATTGAGCATTTGAACAAGCTGAGGAAACTTTTTGCTTGCAGAAAATGGTAGAAGTGATTTATTAGGTGTATTGCAATGGGGAGATACTATTCTTAATTCTTCTGCTGAGAGAGGGCCATCATGGATGAATGTAAGTGAACCAAGAGGGTAGATTATAGATGGTGGAATAGCTTGGATAGGTGGTAAGATGGAAGCATGGAGCGGGGGAGATGGAAGGATAGGATCTTGATGTAGCTGGTGGGATGACAAGATATCTTGTAGTGGAGGAGATATGGCTTGAGGTTTTGGAGATGGAGGAGATGGTGACTGCACTATGGATGGAAGACATGGTATGATGATATCTTCATTTATGCTTTGGGGGATGTCAACATGCTTTTGGGCAGGATCTTGATAGGATTGGTTTGGAGTGGATGGTGCGATAGGAGGTGAAGGGATGGATTCTTTAAAGGCAGTGGATGGATAGATGGGAGATTCAGTAGTGGAGATGGGTGAGTAGAAGATGGATGCATAAGGGTCATTACGAGAGATTTGGGAAATGCTTGGAGGCGATGTGGATAGGATTTGGAGGGATTTGATAGGTGGTGGGATTTTGATGCTTGCGGGAAGTGGAAGGATTTTAAGCAATTTGATGGATGGTATGGGGATGATAGCTATAGGAGATGGATGTGATATTATAGATGGGGAAGCTTCATTACTGACTACTTCACATGGTTGGATTAGATGACATGGCTTATCGACTGTTGGAGGTGACTTTTCTTGTATTTCCTCTAGGAGATTCCTTGGAGACTCGTGTGTCAAAGGTGGAGGTGGATTGACAGGAATAGCTAGTGTGATGGGGGTGGAAGATTGGAAGCTTGGTTGATGGGGTGATGGAGGGGAAGCTGGAATATCAGATGGCATGACTAGATAGTTTGGAATAACTCTTGGATTTTGAGGGATGCTTGGGGGAATGTTTCTAAGGCTTTCAATATACCCGTCATAGTCAACAAGATTTTCATCATCATTAGAATAGGAGGTGGCAGGAGCAAGGACAATGCGACCAAACACATCATGATAAGATTGGTACTTCATGCTTTGATGATGAGTTTGATGGGGATGGGGTCTTGCGTATGGATGAACATGGAAGCTCATGGTTGGATTTGGGTTAAGCACAGATTTTGGATTGGCTGATGAAAGATTTCCTAGGGAGAGTCAAAGCTGTATGACAAACCTAAGGAGGATTGGTTGGAGATTTTTGGCTTTCTTGTGGGTGGAAGACTTCAAGGGTATGCTATCAAAAAGTGAGAGTTTTGCTTTCTTATGTGCTGGATTTGGTGGTGGCTATGTCAACTTGAGGATAGACTAATGATCCTATGGGCATGACACGAGATTGACCACTTGTGGATCCCAACCTTTAGCTCAAGGTGATGAGGGATACACGTGACAAAGCTAGATTACCCTAGACAATGCTCTGTCAGAGGGATAACCTTGGTGAGATTGGTTGATTGGTAGGATTGATTGGATAGCAAACTCTAGCAGAGTAACAACAACTCTTTAAAGGCTTGGGTGATTTTGGATTGGGTTGCTAGCTGGCTAGGGGGATGATTTGGATGGACTTTGGATTTGGGATTGTTCTAAAGCAAGGAACTAGACAGATTTGGTTGCAGCGGGGGAGCTTGGATGATTTTTTGATGAGGCAGTGACTACGCTAAGTATGCCTTGAGCTGGGAGATTTTTGCTTTTTTGGGATTTTGACCAAAGTTGGAAAACATTCATTCAAAAGCTATGAACAAACAAGCAGACAAAAGTTTGGATCAAGCACGTCAAACACACCAACATCCTAGGAAGCTTTCTACAAGGATGAAAGTTGGTTTAGCTAGAGAGTCCTCGATATATGCAAGGTATGTGAGGTCCAAATCTGTAGATGAAACCAAAAAGATGTCACACAGCCGAGAGGAGCGGTAACCCACTTCTCCTCTTTCACTTCTCAAGGGTATAAAGTTCCTTGAGGCTTAGCCCGAGTGACAAAATTTTGATTCCAAGAGAGGTGTCTTTGGATTCACCTCCCAATTTTTATACTCCGCCGGAACGCTGGAGTTGAGGTCGTCCCAAGGGTTGATGAAATCCTCAAGCAGGCCTCCTAAAAAGCTAAGAAAAGATTTTGGATCCTAATCTTATGCACCCAAGATGGCCTCGAAAGACGACAAGGGGAGAGAAGACTTGGATGATCTTGGGCTAAAAAACATAATTCTTTTCCAACTGACGCTTAAGTTTTTTGATCTAGACTTTGCAAGCACTCATGTTTAAGATACAATGTTTATTCCAACTTTGAAGCATCGACAAAAGTAAAATCGATCGAAGAATGTGAACAAGAAGAAGAGTTAGGGTCAACAAGAAAATAAACTCGCACGCCCGGAGGCCCTCCACGTCAAGTATCGATTGATTTTTCTTTAAGGCATTCAAGATTGAGTGTGAGTTTATTTTAAGCCCAAAACAAAGGTGTGTGAGATTCGATTTCAAGCGCGCGCCCGGAGGCCCTCCACGTCAAGATTTGTCCAATTTTTATGCCCAAATAAAGTGTGAGCGATATTAAGGTGCATTCAAGGAAAATTTGATTTTAATCCATGGCATTCAAGAGTGATTTTAGCAACATGCATTCAAAGACAAGTGATTAAACATTCAAGTTTTTTCTTTTGAGGATTCAAGATTGAGATTTTGTGTGTTGTTTTAAAAAATTTGAAGTGCTTTGTTTTAACCTTAGATCATTCAAGATTGTTTGGACTCAAAAGTCAAAATGACTCTTTGGACTTTGCTTTTCATTCAAGATTTTGTGTGCTAGTTTGCATGTTTTAAGCCCAAAAATGATATTCCTAGATTGTTTTGATGCATGAAAAACCTAAGAAACATTCAAGATTTTGCAAAAAGACATTTGTTTGGAACAAATAACAAAGCTTTTTAGGACAATTTTGGCAACCATTTAGGACTCTTAGTTTTCATGAGATTTTTTAAAAGAACTTTAGTGTGCACTTAGTGTTGATTTTGAACCTTTTGAAATGGAAACTTGAAGTTCTTTTTAAATTCCCAAAAATGAAGTGTTCCTAATTTTGCATGAATGCATATAAAACCTTGATGTTGCAAGGATGAAAATGATTAGATTGGTTTAGTTTCACTTGGTAAAAGATTTTTTCTTTTTTACAAATTTTTAATTTTTCAATGGATTTAAGTATGATTTGGGGGTTCATTTTAAGCACTAAAAAGAAGTGTGTATGATTTTGCTTCCTTAAAAAAAAAAAAATGGCCAAGATCTCCCACAAGAAGAAGAAGAAGAAGTAGATGGAATAAGAAGAATATAGACAAGAAGAGGAAGAATAATTCCAAGTTCTTTGTCCACCTATAAGCTTGAAAAATCTGCAAATACTATGAGATAGACTATGAGTTCCTTTGCCTTCTTCATGCTCATGTGGACCTACAAAACCAATTTATACAATCCTACCAATCACAAAAACAAGAAAAATTAGCCAAAATCAGCAAATGACATACAAAACTTGACTAAACAAGCTAATGAAGATGACCCATGCGGGGTCCCACCGGGCGTGCCAAAATGTATATGAGCAATGTTAGTATGCTAATAGAAACCAAATTTAAATAAAGCTTCTACAAACTAAACAGAATTCATAAACTTCAAGATAGACTAAGATGAACTCTCAATTGAGAATATGAGCCATTAATGGACTCTCTCAATAAGAAGCTCTCTTGTTGAGTAGCTTTATCTAAATGGATAGGATGTATGCTCAATATGCTTCCAAATGCTTCAATGGATGATTATGGATTTTTAGTGTGGATAGATGGCTTTAGTATGGATTTGGCTCTCAAAATAGCATTATAACTTTACTTCATGGATTGTGTTATTTTGTAAAGGGGAAGGATCCAATTTATAGGCAAGAGGCTTGAGGGATTGAGGGCTAAGATGCAAGGATGGGAAAAAGCTCATGGAAGGTTTAGATTGCATGAGAGGAGAGCACATGGATTGTGCTTCTTTACAACCAATCAAGGAGTGACACATGTCACATGGTGAGAGGATGGAGGAAAGGGGAAGGATGAGTCAAAAAAGGAGGCTCAAGGGATAAAATCTTCATAAAGACCCTCATAATGGCTTGTAAGAGCAATAAAAGGGCTTGTAAGAGTCATTTATGGCCTAGTGGACTTCATAAAGTTTTATGGTTGAGATATTTTGAGGGTGATGAGAGAAAATTCGACTTGGACTTGATTAGGAAGGTTTTAAGCTTGCTTAGGCTTGTGCAAATGATTAGAGGATGGATTAGGATGGTTTAGGATTAGCTTAGGGATAGGCAAGTGGATGGCATTTAATGAGGGTGGGTGAAGGAGGAGATATTTGTTAACTTTGGCTTGGGTTAGTAAGTCTTAACCCATGTTTAGGGAATGTGACAAGGTTAGGAGGGGATTAGGATTAGGTTTAAAGACATCTTCTAGAAGAGTCTAGATTTTGGAGGAGGATAAAGACTTTCTAGAATAGTCTAGAATTTCCTAGGATGAGGATGAAGACTTTCTAGAAGAGTCTAGAACTTCTTAGGATGAGGATAAATTAGATTTTTAGGAAATAAATAAAGTTTTATTTATTTCAAGGGTTTGGGTTGAGGAGATATTTATTAAAACTTTTTTAATAAACATGAGGATTAATATTTAATTTTAATTAAATATTTTGAGTTGGGATTAAGGGTAGGAAATGATGGGATTAGCCTTTAATCAAAATTAAAGAAGGATTAGAAGATTTTGGAAGAGGTTATTGGTCATAAGGAAATTGGCCAACTTTTGGGAAAAAAATAAATTTTTTATTTATTTTAGGATTTTTGGTCAATTTATTAATTAAATAATTAATAAATAAGGAAATAATGTTTAAATAAGATTTAAACATTTTTGGGAGGGATTCCTTAATTAAATATTTTTAATTAAGATAAAAGGATTTAATGGCATAAAAATTAATTAATTAATTAATTAAATAATTAATTAATTAATAAATGATGATGTCATCAGGAATTTTTTAGAAAATAAAAATACTTTATTTTCTAAAGGATTTTTAGGTGTCTACAGAACTAACTCTAGAACTTCATTGGAAGTGTATGTTTTTCTTTTGAAACTATACTTAGTCATCTTCCCTAGTTGACATTGTTTACACATTTTTTTTTTAGGTTTCTTCAACTTGGGAAACCCTTTGACTTTGTTCTTCTTACTAATGTTGATTAGATTATCAAAATTAACATGACACAACCTTTTATGACACAACCACACATCATCAAGTCTTACAACAAGACATGTTGCATCTTCCATATTAAGATAAAATAAAGTACTCCTAGCTTGTTCACCTATTCCTAACATATTTCCATCAATATCATAGATCTTGGCAATTTTGTTTCCAAATTCCACTTTGCAACCTACATTGCCTAACTGAGATACACTCAACAAGTTGTTGTTCAATTCTTCAACATAGTATGCATTATCACATAAAATTTTTCTCTATTAGTTTAATAGAGCCTTTTCCTTTGATTTGGCATGGGGCATCATTACCAAATCTAACATTGTTTGCATCATATTGAGTAAAGGTAATGAACTTATTTTATCTCCTATCATGTGATGTGAACATCCACTGTCTATGATCCACTTGTCATTCATGTTCACATAGGTAACCAATGTTGTTTCTTCATATTCATCTTTGTCTAATCATCCTTCATGACTACATTAACTACTTCATCATCATTTTCATCAAAATCTTCTTCAACAATGTAGCATCTTTTTCCTTTCTCCTTCAGGTCTTTACTATCATTCTCTTTCTTGTTCCTATACTTTCTTCCTTCTTTGTAGTTCTTCTTCTATGTACATATTGCAGAAATATGACCTAATTCATTACAATTGAAACATATGATAGGGAGCTTACCTTTGAATTTTCCTTTTCCTCTATGGAATCTCCTAGGTAGTAGTGCTTCTAACTATTCCACATCTTCCTCATCTGTACTGACTGCTATCACTAGATGCATGTTTTCCTTTTCTTCTCCTTTTTCTTGATGTGTCCTCCTTAGTGTCTTTCATTGTAATCTTGGCCTTGAAAGAAAATTCAAGGTTCTCAAGTCTATAGTTGTCAAAATTGGATAGCTCAAATGTAGTCAGTCTTTTGACTATTCCTTCAAAAGTAAGTGAGTTCCCTTGTACACTCCTCAGCTCTTAGATGGCTAAAACTCTTATAGCATAGATAGGGAGTAGAGTCCTTAAGTATTTTTTGATAGCTATTTCTTTTTCCAACTGACCACCTAGACTTGTTATTGCACTCACCACTTCTTTCATTCTTGCAATGTACTTGGCAGCATTTTCACCTTCCTCCATCTTCATGTCATCAAACTTTCCTCTTAGGCTTTCTCTTTTTTCTCTCTAAATATTTTGATCTCCTCCATAGATATCTGACAAAGTTTTCCACATCTTGAATGTAGTGTCATAGTCTTTGACATCATCATATTCAACATAGTTAAGTGCAGATGCAATTTCCAACATTGCTTGATTGTGCTCCTTTTTTTTGTTCAAATCATTTGTAGTTAGGGGTCCTGTTGGAGTTACATGTTCTATTCCAATTGAAGTTTATGCATAGTCACCTATTGATCCAATGTAAAATTTCATTAGACTCTTCCATGCAGCAAATTTGTCTTTGTTGAGCTTGGGAACTTCTCTCTTGGACATCTTGATCTTCCTACTTCTAGTACCTTCAAACTAAATCAGCAGAAGGCTGTGATACCAATTGTTAGAATTGTTTTAGAATAAATAAGAGGTGGTATGAATCAGTTATTCAAGGTCCAAATGTCCTATTCAAACTTTTCACTAAGTATAGTGAACCCATTCAACCATTCATTCATCCAAACTTTAACTTATCTAATCAGCAAGTTATTGTAAATCAACATGCAAGCATAACACATAAGAAATCAACACATGACACGATGATTTACGTAGAAACTCATTTCAAGAAAAACCACCAATAACATGCTACTCAATTCTCACCCTTCTAAAGTGATGCCTATGAAAGGCTTGCCCTATTAAAGGCTTACAACACACTATTAAATGTGACCTTATTAGAGGATTTAACCACCCTATTAGAAGTGGGCCTAGTTAAAGGACTTTATAACATTCACTTGGAATACCACCATTTTAAGGATTTACGCATGGCTATTAAACCAAACTAAGTCCATAGGATTTTTAGATCTAATAAAATTGCTAGAGAGTATTAGAAAATCTTGACTTGACTACAACATACGACTTATCTTGCAGATCTCATATCACTTCTCAGCTCATACCCTTGACTAGCCTTCAATCTCTGCAACTCTTGATAGCATGCCCACCTTTCAAGCTTTGTCCTCTTGAGTCTCCATACTCAATATACCAATCTAGTCATCTCTTCATGACCACTTGTAGAAGCAGAGCCTTTGTGCTCTTCCTTCTCCTAGATGTCACCTCCTTAACACCCTTTCAACTACTTTGTAGATTTGGCTCTTTAGCAGCAATAGTATCAACAACTCTTTTGCTTCTTGGTCTATTACTTCTTAAATAGAAGTCTTGGAGTTCCTTTTCCCACTCAATTCATCCTTTCTTCAATTTCAATTCACATGGATTAGGTAGGACGCATTGCATCTAACTCATATTATGTTTCCTCTAGAAACTTCTTGAATACTCCTTTAGAATTTTTCCAAAAATGATTTACATAGGATTATGTGCCAAAAACTCATCATCCTTATCCTCCAACTCATTCACAAAATTCAATGGAACCACTATGTTGGCTTAGATTTCACAAATTTGTGTCATTTGAAATAATGCAGCAACTCAACACTATTGAAATACTGGTGCTGAACACATACTGTGTTACTCAGCATCAACTAAGTTTTTCCTGATGCTTGGCACCTAAAGATCACTTGACACATGAAGATCACTTGGCACCAACTAATTATTTTTTTATTCTTGGCACCTAATCTTCAATCAGCACACACTAGATTTTTTGGTTACTCAGTTTCTATTGAGAATTTGCTCGAGTTCAACTAATTTTGTCGACACCCACTAAAGATCTTAGTCTAAGATTTGCAGTCAACCTTGTTACAACTTCTTCCTCTAATGTTTCTAAGTGTGACCAACCTCTATTTCTATGGTATGTCATCAATACATTACTTAACCATTGTCTTAACTGATCCTTATACTTCATTACAACATCATAACTCAACCTTTCCCCCAGGTTCTCTTGTTACATCTTGTTGATCAAAACCTCTTTGTCAATCAATTAAGTGATAGTAGTTGGATCTTATAAGAAAATATCATTCCTACAGATAGCAAGTTTGACATCAATGACAAAAAATTGATTGAAAACATTTTCTTACAAAAATCTCCCTCTTTAATCTTCAACAACAAGAAGCTTTTCAATCAAATTTCAAAAAACTTCATCATATGTTCCAAAATATATAGCCTATGGATCAATAGGTTCATTCAATAATGCTTCAATTATATCCCTAGTGTTACCATTATTGAGCTCATAACCTAGAGGCTTGACCGATATAATTCTCCTTTTGACTGCTTGTCTATACACCTTTTCACAATCCACCATAAAATAAATATCATCCTTGTAGTCTTCCACAAGTTTCTTTCATATTCTAAATCTGTTGTTCATCTTATCCTTGAATGCATCAAAATAGTTGTCAATGATATTGACAAAATTTTCTCCCATTTCTATTATATTGTCATTGATTTGATAAAGAACAGACAGATCTTTTCTCCATACAACTATATCTTTTTGGGGGAAAAACTTTTGCACAAAGAAAAATAAATAGGTAAAAAGTGAACCAAAATTTTAAAGGTTATTCTTCAAAGTTTTTATGCTTTCCATATTTTTGTTGAATTGGTTCAACATCAACTTAGCAAGGTTGAAGAGCATGTTGTTCTTGACCACTTTGAAATTGAGATCCACAACTTCACATGATGCACTATTGAGTTGACTAGAGTTGCATATCTTGTGTGCAATGACATGAATTCCAAATTTCAGCTCCATATTAGTAAGACAACTAATCTTCATACCCCTTCCATCCCATTTGGCAAAGGTTTTCTTCTGCAGTTCTATTTGACTTAGGGTTTTGGTGATTGTTTCCTTTGTCAGCATTGGAAGCCTTATGATTCGATGAATCATTTTCTTTGTTATGGGACTAGGTTTCTATAACCCTAACTTCCAATTATGTGCATGTCTAAGGATAAATCTTATCCATTTTATTTGAAAAAATTATGGCATGTGTAGTATGTGGGTCAAACCCTTTGCTTCCAAGTGTTGATGCTCTGGTTTTAACACACCATTCATGCACAACTTCCCCAAAGTTTCATTCATTTATTGGGTTCCTATATCTTGAATAAAACATAAAAAGTACAAGCACATATCATTTACTAGGAGTACCTTGGATGGAATTTGAGACTCAGCTCCAGTTTGATCAAGGGTTTTTGCAATAGCCAGACTCAACTTGAAATCTAGTGCTTTTCATTCAACTCCTTGAAATAACATCTCAAACCCTTTCTTTATCTTTCTATTAGACAAAGCCGTCACTTGTTAGGGTTTTTAAGAACACAGAAAAATTCAACAAGAATTTACATAGAGTGCCTCGATACTTAGAAATTTCTTTTCATAAATAGCTCTTGAAAATTGATAGTTACAAATGAATTCAATTTTCCTTTTTTATCAAATTTTTCCTTACAATTGCCATAAATGCCTACTATATTTTCTTGGTTGATGATAGATTGTCTTCCACTCAACTTGCATTTATTTATTAATAGAGTCATTTGTGACTCGATGTTCATACAACAACTTAGTTACTCCTGACCTTGCTTGACAAAGTCTTGCAACCTGACATAGCTCGGTAAGGTCAAAATTTTTCTTAAATACTCAGTGATCCCTTTACATATTGAATGCTAATATTGATCTTTCCTTTTAGGTAACTAGATTTGATGTAGGATGTCTACTTTAGAATCTTATTTCCAGTTATCCTTGCAGATCAAAAAGAAATGCTTGAGTCACCCAATTCTTGAGTGACATGTCTTCATTGCTCCAACTTGCATTCTCAAAAGATTTCAAAATCCACAAGTATCTCATTTTCTTTCTGATGTTATCAAACTTGACTTTCTTTTCATATTCAATTCTTTGAGCATTCATATAGTTCTTGACAAGATAACCAAGTTCTATACAAATGAAACATCTTCTAGTGGTGTCTATTGTCCTCATGTGATGTTTTAAATAGTTTATTCTAATGTTCCAAATTCTCCACAATAATGACATCTATACCAAGTGTTGCAATCCCAACCAAATGTAGCTTTTACAATCTATTTTACTATATTCAATATCTTAGTTTTGCATTTAGAAGATTTATGCCCATGCTTCTTGCATTTGTGACACTTGCCCTCAAATTTAGGTTTCTCTTTGTATTCATTAGCTCTATGACCATGCTTACTGCAATTGTAGTAGTTTCCATTGAATTTTTCTTTACCATTGCTTCAATATTTTTTGATGTATGACCTAACTTACCATAGTGACTACAAGTAGATCTTTGATTCTTTTGAACTCCTTGCTTCAATGATTCACCTTCTTCTATATATCCAATTTGTACTTTTCCCTTTTGTCTATTTTGAATTTACTCATTTAATTGACCCATGTCTACTTGAGATTTCATCATCCTCTCATTGGTTTTAGTTTTAGTGTTTAGATCATTCTACATCCTTTCATTTTCTAATCTTAAATTCATGATTTCTTCATTTGCATTAGTAAGTTGATTAATGAAGTTTTCTTGTTGAAGGGATAGATGTTGAATTTCATTATTCTTACCTTCTAACTCTTCTTTTATTTTTCTTTTCTCTTCCATGTCTTCACACAATCTTACTGACTAAATTTCTTGTTCTCTTTTTAGATTTCTAATTTCTTCTTGAAGTGTACCATTCTTTTCTAATAGTTCTTTGATTGCTTCATTAGCTTCATTTTAATTACTTTCTAAATGGATGTCTTCAACTCTTTCTTCAATGTAGAGTTTTTAATTCATCTGTATGGCAAGATCTATTCTTCTTTTCAAGGATTGAGATAGTTGCTCCTTTTCTTTCTTAAGTTTCCCAATAGCCAATTCCAAATTTAATTTTTCATTGTCAATAGCCTTATCAATTTTGAATACCTCGAAAGCCTCTGATCTTTT
Source organism: Cupressus sempervirens (assembly GCA_028749045.1). NCBI lineage: Eukaryota > Viridiplantae > Streptophyta > Pinopsida > Cupressales > Cupressaceae > Cupressus > Cupressus sempervirens. The sequence continues at coordinate 74,202,219 of CM053791.1, forward strand.
CTCAAGATGTTAAACTTCTTCTCTAAGAACCACAAAATGCTAAGTTACTAAGAGGGGACAGGTGCTCAATAACTTATTAAACTTAATATTTTATTTGAATTCTAATTTAATTTCATGCATGAAAAATTGAAAGCATTAAAACATTCATAACACTTTGACACACAATATGGTGACCCAGAAACCTTCTAAATAGAAGGTAAAATGAGGGTGGGCATAATACCCACAAGCTTGAGTATTGCAGCATAAACTTGGACTGTTAAGACTTACAATGATCACTTCTAATGTTCTACTCTATTAGGAGCAATAAGGATTGCTAGGTCCACCTTGCAAAAGGATTTACAAATATACAATGAAGTATGCACTTAGTAAATAGATTTACCAAAGACTATTAAATCTACCTTATGAAAGGATGTAACTATTCCACCTATTAGGATAAGCTAGTAGTTGATCTTTGATCTATAACTTGATTTATTGAAAGAGATTCCTTTGAGTGTAATGAAGTCTTTATCACTTTAGCCAATATAGTACTTAGCTGAATAGGTGTAAAGATTGGTTGGGTGCATGGAGTTATAATGGTTTCTATAACCAACTTGGTAGAAGCTTTCTCTAACCTTGATAGCTTTAAAGCTTTTCTTGGAGAGCAAGGAAATGAGACCATAAGTGCTGCTACAATCTTCTCTATGTTAGTTTCCTCAATGCTCTAAATCTAAGGGATATTATCCTTGGTAGCTTCATATTCTTGCTCTTCATCATCTAGATTTACATCATCTATTTCTATATCTTCTTCATCATTATTGTGCATTTTTTTCTTATCATCTTCATCATCAATATCACTAACATGAACAACGAAATCACTCTTTTGATGAAGATTGTAGATATTCTTCCAAGTAGTAGTAGCTATCTTCACCACATTTTTGAAGTCATTGATCAATATCATGCACGTGTTGAATTTCAGAGTGAGTTTTTCTTCATTAATCTTCATGGATTCTTTTACTTCTTTATCACTAAGATACAACATGAGTTACCTCAAAGTCTATTAAAATATATCTTTTGCAGTCTTTCTAGCATTTTCCAATTTAGGATTGATTCTTTCCATAAGTTCATTGAGAATTTTCTATACAAATTGGTCAGGTGAATATTTCCATTTACCTAACTTAGACATAATCATGTCTTCAACTTGCTTCTTCTCATCTACATTCTTGGTCTCATATTTGAGAGATTTGAAGTTTTCCATGCCAGATCCTGCATCAATCTCTTTTATTTTTTCTTGAAATGTAGGTGGAGGTATTTTGAAAATAATATCCTCTACTTCTTCTTCGCCTAATTTAAATTTCTTTCTAGATTTGGATGCTCTTCCTATGAATACTATACTAGATGACTTGGTAGGTTTGGTTATTATAATATTACCCTTCTTTCTAATTCTTCTGATTTAGTTTCTTTTGCCTCATCTTCTACATCATCTTCTTCCGCATCATCTCCTTTTCCTTTTGTCAATAAGAGAGTAGAACTTGCTTGCCTCAATTTTGCTATCCTCTTCTTTCCTTTTTCAACTACAAGTGAGGAAGCTTAATTTCATGTTCTATTCTTTATTGGCTTCATCATAAGTACCAAAATATGTGACCTTGGGATCCACAGGTTCTTTCAACAATGCAAAAATGATATCCTTGGTGACATCAGTGTTAATCTTATAGCTTAAAGTCTTAATCCAAAACACTCTAGGTTTGACTTCTTGAATGTATACCTTATCATATTCTACTATGAAACAAATATCATCCTTGTAATCTTCTAGAAGTTTAGGAACTCTAAATCTATTATTCATCTTTTCCTTGAATTAATCAAAATAATTATCCATGACACTGACAAAGTTCTCACCCATCTTTGATAAATACTCATTAATCTGATATAGTATTAGTACATCCTTTCTTCATATGACTTAACCTTTTGAAGGGAAAATATTTTGCACAAAGAAGAATAAATAAGGTAAGAGAAAACCAAACTTACATGGGTTATTCTTTGAAATCTCGATGCTCTACATGTTCTTGTTGAATTGAATTAGCATTAGCTTGGAATGTTCAAAGGATATTTTGTTCTTCACCACATTGAGAACTAGATCGATTGCCTCACATGACACACTACTGAGATGATTGGAGCTATAGATCATATGTTCTATCACATGGATTCCAAATTTTAGCTTCATGTCAATCACACTATTGATCTTCAAACCTCTTCCATCCCATTTGGCAAGAGTTCTACTTTCTAGTTCTACCTAACTTAGGGTTTTGGTAGTCTTTTCTTTGTTCAACATTGGGAGCCATGTGATTCGATGAATCATTTTATTTGTTATTTGAATAGGCTACTCCAACCATGTCATGCCCTAGTTTTAACAAGGTAAAAGACAACCATTTTTTTTTTTAAAAGTTAAACTAAGGAAATATGAATAGATCTATACTTGCTATGAAAATTTTATCGAGTTATGAGGTGTCTGAAAAACCAATTCATGTTTCCAAAAGGATGTTATAAAGTTACTAGTTCGATAATTGAGTTTAGAGATGCTAAAGTTAAGTTGTTTCATTTAAACATTCAGACTTACATTTTTCCATTTATTGTACATATATATCCCCTTCAATGAATTTCTTACATCTCATCCTTTTTCAACTTTGATCATATTGGTAGATTAAAAATTAAGTACTACTAATTAGGTCATTTGATTAATTGTCAATTATTTAGTTGATTTATTTTTAATAATTTATTTATTTATCTATGTATTATTATTATTCTTTTAATTTACTAACTAAATTCTATAATTCCATGTCTATTTACTACAAATCTATTAATCAATGTTTTTCTTTAATACACCCATAATACTAACTTTATTATTAGTACCAGTAGAGTACCCTACATTTCACTAAACATTTTTTAATAACAGTTTTCCCTAAGTAGCCTAATTATCCCAATTAATAAAATATATTGTAAGTTAAATTATCACCTATCCATAACTTTAATTGTTTAATTTTAATATCTATTCCTATGTCCTAACATTTACCTCTAGCATAAACTACACATGTCTTTATCTACTAAATTAATTCCAAATACATTTCCAACTATTTCATAAAAACAACTACATAAGCCCACTAACCACTAACTCACTACACTATAACAGAATACCCAACAAAAAGCATTAATACCTGCCCCCCCAAAAAAACAACATAATAATAATATCACCAAACAAATTACCTAACCTAATATATCCATACCTGAGGTCACATCTCCCCATGCAAATTTTCCTAGTATTTAGGGTCATGTGACCCCTTAAACTCCTTGTAAGGTGAGAAGACCAAGATGTCCTATCTTCCCCTAGGCACCATAATGTTGTGGCAACATTATTTCCAAGGTGGAGGTTTAGTAATCATCACATGTCAGATTTGATTGCTCCTCCCCCTTTCCAAGAAAGTTGCTACTCTTCCCTAGATGTAAGATGGATGGAGAATTTCATGATCAAGTCCTTTTTAAACTTTCCAATGTTTGGTGCCGAGAGTGGGTGTTTCTAACTTTTGTCAGCAAGTACATCCTACCTACCCCCTCCCCACCTAAGACTTCACTACTCCCCAACACATAATCCTAACCTTTCCTAGCATAATAACATGCCTTTTTCCTCAAATTTTGGCACTAGTCCAAGTGTCCCATCCTATTACTCCCTATTTCATGGTACCTAGGGTCTAGGGAGGTGCACCCCTCCTTTTCCTAAGGTGGAGGGATCTAGGGGGGTGGGAGTGACATTTTGTCAACATTTTGCCCCCTCACAACTCTTAATCACATGCATCCCCATTTTCCTAAGGAAGTGTGCTTGGTTAGGCAATATTTAATATTTATTTATCTTTTTCTTTATTTGAATTTTATTTTATTGTAAATTTATGAGGATTTTCCACTTGGATACTTCCTAGTTTTAGGAATTGAATGTCTAGGCTTATTCTACTCTCAATTTGACATAGCCTTATTTTGAATATATAATTTTGTGTTGCTTTTTAAAATGAAGACCCAAGGGTCACATGATTTATAATAGTCTTTTCTTGTAAATATTTAGGGACTAGGTCATTATTATTATTTGAGTCTTACTATTAATATATGTATTATTTTATTAACACTCCAAGCACAAGATGTTTAGTATATTCCTTTTAATATATTATTTCTCTATATTTTGGGGGAGGATTTATTTTCTTTCCCCATACACTTTGTAGAGAGGAATTGTGTACCTACAACAAGTCTTCTCATAGATTTGGAATATATATTTTTCTTTTCTCAAGCTAATTTGGTTTTTATCCTACCATAGAATCATAGTGATTATATTGATGGTGTGATGATGTCATTTGGTCTAAGGGTTTATTAGACATGGAATCCAAATGAACTAATTTTCTTGTATGCACCATGAGCTAGTAATTTTCTTCCATTATATTAAATGCATAACCTATAACTTTACAATGCAATCATCCATGTTAAATCAACTATATTAGAAGAAATATTGTCCACAACAACTATGCAATGTTTCTAACAAATAATTTATAGATCATCAAGGAAAGAGGGTTTCATTTCATAATTTTCTCCCTATTACATCTAATCATATAATGTAGAAAATTTACAATGAATATTTCCTTGCAAGTAACTATATACAATTCATTAACCTTTCCACATAAAATTTCACCAATATAGAATGATAAACAAATCCATTTTACATCACAATGAAATAAAAATGAAGCCTTGATATCACAACACATTTGAGATGACATGGAACATTGGTCTCTTTCTACACCATATTTTATTTTCAACATTTTCAATGGTGAAACCCTAATATCTTCAAGGAGTCCATCTTCACAAAACCTACATAGACACACAAACTAGGAACCATGGAGGCTCACCTCCCATCCTAGGCTTCTATGAAGCCACCCACCATGCAAGGGAAACAAGATCCAAATGGGATACACACAGACACACACACACACACACACACACATACACACACACACACACACACACACACACACACACACACACACACACACACACACACACACACATCACTTGCCAATGCATGAAACACATCACATAACAAAAAAAAAATCCCTCCTATGGAATGAACATTGATTAACCATTGGAATCATTTCACATTGGGTGAAGGTGGGCTCTTCAAGGAGGAGATGCCATATTCAAAAAACATATTGCAATTGAATTTTTCCTTTCAAGGCCATCATAAAAATCTCCTCTTTCTTACACACAAAACCACTTGTATCTCCCAAAACAACAAGATATATCACTTTTTTGGAGCCCATACTCCATGAAAGTAAGATCAACCCCTCATCATGAGGTAAATTTTGTCAACTACAATTTTGAGCCCAACTAATCCCTACATCCAAGGCTTCTCTTCCCTCCCAAGGTTGAGTAAAGCCTTCCCACCCATGATCACATTCAACATTCAAATCAAAGAAATAAAATCAAGAAAGAAAGCCAAGAAATTTACAAGAACACAATACACATTCACATTGTCTCAACACAACACCAACATATACAATACAAAGATTCACCACACAATGCATGGTTCAATGACATGTACTCCATGATTGCAAATTAATTATGCAATCCTAAAAAGAAAGAAAATGAACATGGTTTGTATCACCAGCGTTGGTCCAAGCTAAAGGCAATGATAGTTGTTGTAGAGCTCTCTTAATCTCACTCCAAAACCTAACTATCTCTAAACTTAGATAGTGGGTGACCAAGACTCTCTAATAAGGCCTTTCCACTAACTATTTTAGCAAAGACACCAAGCCACTTCCTCTTACAAACTTCTCTCACTCTAAATTTTCTATTTTTTCTTAGTGGAAACATGGGAGAAAAAACATTTGATAGCTCCAATTTCGAATCGATGGAAGAATGCATGGATAAAGGCCCCTCCTAGGTGGTGTAGGCACTCAGATGGTAAAAATTAGGTCCCTAACATGATATAATATGATATGGGTAACTTATTTTCATATTTAAGACATTTTGGGACCACCTAATGACCCCTCAAAACCCTAACCAAGTCCAAATTCGAATTTTCCTTGATTGTGACCCATCCTACCCCTTTTCAATTGGGTTTACTTACTCATTACCAAGGTAATTAGTTTTAGGGTAAATTTCTATCATGACCAAAAGCTTAAGTGACATTTCAATTAAACATAAAATCCACAAGTGTCAAGTGACACATAAAAATACATTCCACCACACCATGACATGTCCCTAATGCATTTATATGATTAACATTTCCACATAAAATCAACTAACATTTGCGAAGCAAAACACTTTGGCAATGAGGCTTTTGAATCTTCCAAAGATTTTCCTTGGTTAAAATATGTTCACATAGGTTTAGAACTTGTTTCCCCCAAAAATTTTCATGGTTACACTTCCTTCACATTAAAATCAAGCATCGGTAGTCCAAGGAGGTCATATCAAATATATATATATCATAAATGCATATAATTTCAAATTTTAAGAAGTCCCTATTAACATAATTCAAATTAAAATTCCTTTCCTAATCATTTCAAATAAATCATTCAAGATGTTAGAATATCAAATATGCATATCATAAAACATCATAATTAGATTAACATCTATTTGCATATCATAAATTATCATAATAAAATTAACATTTATCTGCATATCACATTAATTCATGAATCATCTTAATCAAATTAACATATTACATCACATCATAATCTAATACTATCATGTCATAAAACTGCATCCATATGTGTTCAATCATTTCATACACAATATCAGGTTCTTAGTGCATAACATAGATCCAAAACACTACTTTAATGTCAAAATCAATAGAAAAAACAAGCCACTTTCCATCTAAATTTTGAATAGCTATCAAAATATCAAATTCTTGATTACCAAAATGCAAGTAAAATATCTATGGTATGATAGGTTAGGGTGAGGCCTCACAAACCATAGCTTCCCATTGTGTACATAGCTAAGGATAAACCTTATTTATTTTATCTAGAAGTCTCAAGTCATATGCAAAATGTGTAATAAACCCTTGGTCCTTGAGTGTTGAATCTACAACTTAGCTCTAGCTAGATCAAGCACTTTTGCAATTCTTAGACTCAACTTTAAGTTTGGTGCCTTCCAATCGACTACATGAACCAACATCTAAGATCCTTTCTTCTTTTTTACTACTCAAGGATGCCATGCTCAATAGGTTTTATAAAACAAAAAGTTTTCAACAACAAAATGCATAAATCTCTTGGAAGTATAGAAATCACTCTCAACAAATAGCTCTTCAAAAATTCACAATGGTAAATGAATTTGATTCCATCCCTTTTAACAAATTTCAATTTCTAATTTCCATAAATTCTTTGTATGATTTCTTGTTCGGTGATAGACTATCTTTTGCTCAGCTCGATCTCAGTGCTTGGCTGAGTCATTCATGACTTGGTGTCTACACAATGACTTAGTGTGTCCTAACATTTCTTGGTAGGGTCTTGCAACCTGACCTAGCTTGGCAAGGTCTAGATTTTCTTTAAACACTCAGTGATCCCTTTGCATCTTAAATGTTGATTTGTCCATAGTTCCATCTAACTAACTAGAATCAGTATAAAATGTTTGCTTCAGAGCCTTAGTTCTAGTTATCCCTATGGGAGATCAAGTAAAAATTCTTGAGTCACCTAATTCTTGTGTGACATGTGCTTCATGGCTTATACTTGCATTCTTAGAAGATTTTGTAATCCATTGCTTCCTCATCTACTTTTTGATGTTTTCAACCTTGGCTTTCTTCTCATCTTCAATCCTTCTAGTTTTCATACAATTATTGTGTCCAAGTTCTATAAAAATAAAACATCTTCTAGTGGTGTCTCATTTCCTCATGTGATGTTTCACATAGTTTTCTCCAATGTGTCCAAGTTCTCCACAATAGAGAAATCTACACCATGTGTTGTAGTCCCAAACAAATATAACTTTCACAATCTATTCTACAAGATTTAATATCTTGGCTTTTCATTTAGATAATTTGTGCCCATGCTTCTTGCATTTGTGACATTTGCCTTCAAATTTGGGTTTCTCTTTGCATTCATTAGCTCTATGACCATGCTTATTTAAATTGGAACATTTTTTTATTGAATTTAACTTTACCATTACTCCAACATTTGTTTGATGCATGACCTAACTTACTATAGTGATTGCAAGTGTGCATTTGATTCTTTTGAGCTCCTTTCTTGGGTGATTCACCTTCTTCTTTGTATCCTATTCCTACTTTTCATTTCTATTTGTATTGACTTTTCTCATTTAGCTGATTCATGTCTACTTGAGATTTTATCATCCTCTCATTGGTTTTCTTTTTAGTGTTTAGATTATTGTGCAACCTTTCATTCTCTAATCTTAGATTCATTATTTGTTCATTTGCATTAGTAAACTAATCAATGAAGGCTTCTTGTTGAAGGGATAGATGTTGAATTTCATTGTTCTTTTCTTCTATCTCATATTTTGTCTTGTCTTTCTCTTCTATGACTTCATACAATCTTACTGACTAAATTTCTTATTCTCTTTTCAGCTTTCTAACCTCTTCTTGAAGGTTACAATTATTTTCTAATAGTTCTTTGATTGCCTCATTAGCTTCATCTAAATTTTGATTTGAATGGATATCTTCAATTTTTTCTTTAGTATAGAGTTTTTCATTCATTTGTACTACAAAATATTTTCTTCTTTTCAAGGAATCAGAGATTTACTCCTTTTCTTTCTTAAGTTTCCCAATAGCCAATTCCAAATCCAACTTTACATTGTCAATATCCCTATCAATTTTGAATACCTCCATTACCTCTAACCTTTGCTTAAGCTATTAAACTTCTTCTTTGATAAAGTTACAATGATCTGATACCAATTGTTGGAAATATAAGATAGGCTAGGTTATTGAGACAGAAGTAGTGAATAAGGAATGAATAAAATTTAATCTTAATTCACCAATTAACCTTTCATATGTATTCTGATCTAATTGCATATATGAAAAACTAAAATCATTAAAATAGTCATAAGACTTTGACATAAGATATGGTGTCCTAGATACCTTCCAAATATAAAGTAAAACTAGGGTGGGGATGATGCCTAAAAGCTTTAGTACTATGGTATAAATTTGGTTGGTTAAGGCTTATAATTGATCACTTCTAATTATTTTCTTTGCTAGGTCCACCTCTTGAAAGTATCTACAAAACATGCTTGATGAAGTGTGCCCTTGGAAAAGAGATTTATAAAATACTATTAAGTTTATGTTTTGAAAGAGTTAAACTATTCCACCAGTTAGAATGAACCAGTGGCTAATATCTTATATGCATCTTTGATTTGCTAGTTGAGATTCCTTTAGAGTGTAATGATCACCTTGCTATGATAGATAAATCTTTGTTGCTCCTTATACTACTTGTAGCCTTTCTACTTCACACTTCTGCTCTCACATATATATCCTCTATTTATTACTTACTACATTTGGATGTGATACCATTCATTCCATATATACCAATCCAAATTATAATTCATCAAAGTTGGCTACAATATAACTTTCAAAAAAATACACAAAGTTGACCCAACTACTAGTACTCAAGTTTTGAAGATAAAGTTGATGAGGTTCTGATACTCAACAACCATTTTTAACACTTGACATTATCATGCTATTTTTAGAAATATAAGCTTGGTTCATACTAATCACCTCCAAGTAGTCTGAACTTGGTTAGAACTGGTGACTCGATGAACACTTTGAAACTCGATATATAAACTGAATCACTTCATCAACACTAACACCATGATCTCAGTATAAACTAAATCACTTGGTTGACACATCCTAGCTCAACCAACACTAGATTCACATCACTATTGTTGCAAACTCGGTAAACACTAGAGAACTCAGTTTGGATTGTGTAACTTAGTAAACAATATGAAGCTTTTTTTACATTGATAGTCATCAACTTGGTAGATACTATTTGCTGCAAATTGAATACTATTTCTAGAACTCAGTAGCAACTGTAGAACTCAGTAGAACCTAAATTACTTGGTTAACACTATAAACTGCAAGGTAAGCTTGGTAGCTGCCAACAATTTGAGTAAGTGTGTGTCACTAATAGACAAACTTGACCATAATGTCAACAATCACTTCTCTTGAAATCCACACTATAAGTTCAACACTAGCTTGTATGTAAAACAAGATTTAAAAAAAAAACATCTTTCTCTATCAAGATAACTATTGAAGGCACATTTGATTATGTAAAATAGATAATCAATTTTGTTTAGAAATTAGCTTTGGTTAATCTTTACAGATATTTATAAATGAAAGTATATTTTTTGTGAATTATTTGCAATTCAATTAAATAAAATTGTGTTCATTGATGTTAGCCATGATTTAACATCAAACTTTTAACATTGAATGTACATTTTTATGCACACATATAATAACACTTATATCAGAGGAGTTGATTAGATGAATATTTGATTTTTTCTCCAATAATTAGATATGACTTCTACTTTGTCTATCAACAAACATAGTTTAAGATTGTTTATGTGTGATTTTATTGTATTAAATTATTTTAGGTTTCTTCTATTGAAGTTCCAAACAGAATGGTTATGCTTCATATTAATTACATTTTACAACTTAAGAGGATGGTAATAGCAAGATCATTCCAATTAATGTTATATTATGATTTTCAATTTATTTAAATAAATGTTACAAAATTATGTAATTGGGTGTATTCTACATGGTCTATAGTCATGCATCATAATAATGGGCTTTATTAACACATAATTATGGAGATATAAGATTAAATTCCTAGTTGATTAGTTAAATAGTGGAAAAAAGAGGATACAATCTCCAACTAATTACTTAAACTTACAAAAGATTTAATGAAATGATATTTATTAAATTGAGATGATTCCAAAAATGAAATTGTCTCTAGACTCTAACTCAATACTGTTTAGGTATTGGTATAATACATTTTTCTAAGTTGTTGAAAGAAACCAGAGATATTACTACTTCCAAGTTGATTGCATTGCTTGTTCTATATAAATTGTTCTTATTTATGAGGTATAGTTAAGATAATATCCAGAATATTTAATATTAAATGGTAATATTAAGGAATCATTTTTCTTCATATTTCCTTATAAATCTTTATTCATAAATTCAAATTACTCTTTTCTTTGTTATTCTCTATGTAAGACAATGACTTCACCAAGAACTTCATAAATATTAATAAAATAAGTAGGGATGGTCATCTGTATTGAATTTTTACCTTTCTACATTTATACTTGTTCCTATTTTCATACTTTTTACCTTCAAATTTTTGTTACTAAACAAGTTTTATTTTTTTACTAGTGCTACCAAAGGAATCTCATTTATGCACTCGAAAAACACAAGCAATTATAAGAGCAATTTAGAAGATAAAAATGTTTTTAGAAGATAAATTTTTTTTTATGTAGTCACATATTAATATGTGATCTTTATTTTATTTAATGTTTCTTATTGAATCCTTATGACACTTTATTATAATTATAATCTATATAGTATTTATTTTTTCTTTATATTACCTCTCATTCAACATTTGGGCCAATGACTTATTTTTTCTGTGCATTTATCTAAGTCAATGATCTCCATAGTGTTTCAAATAGATGTACTTAATAAAGTTAATAAAATCTCTGGAGCATTAAAACCCAATAGTTAAATCATTAAATCACTATATATGGATTCATAAGCTCTAAAATTTGTACAAGCACCCTCTCACAAATCAAGGGATACTTCTAAAACTAATTATGCATTTTTTTGAAGTACTACAATCTTATTTGCATATTATTCATATCTTAATAATAAAACACTAGAGTTATTAGCAATTAATATTTTAATGATTGAATCTAAATTATTTGATGTACAACTCAAAGTATTCTCTTAAATTAGCAAAATAGAAGTACAAATATAATCAGGAAAATAACAAGTATAATCAAGAAAAATACAACTATAATAGAAATTAGTTTTGTCATGGCCCTGATCCTCTACATCCATCACTTTGAAATATGTGATTAGTTGTTGTTCTGAATGATTTGGTACTTGTTAAGTTATAGTATTCTAGTTTATCATATTGAACTATTTGAGAATTCAGAGATTCTCAAAGACTGATTTTCAGATCAGATGTTTTACATTTTCCAGCTTTGTATTATTTGCAAAATCTTGTCATCTGAATCACTCTGGATTCAGGAATCATTTTTATAATCATTAATGTATGGTTTTAGTATTATATTCTTGTCTAGTTCGCACTTTCAGACTTAAGTCAGTGCATCTTAGAACACCTTGAATTTTTGTGCCAGATTTAAGTATATGTATATATAGATATATATTTATATATTTACAACAAGGCATAAATAAATAAATATATATGTGTATGAATATAAATGCATCAGTATATAAATAATTATGTATGTATATATATATAAATAACTATTAGATATATTTATATATGTGTATATATCTATATATATATATATATATATATATATATATATATATATATATATATATATATATATATATATAATTGTTTAAATGTTTGTGTAATTGTGTTTATATATATATATATATATATATATATATATATATATATATATATATATATATATATTTGTTAGTAATGTTTGGTTGTTAATTGGATTAATATTAATTAATATTAATATAAACATTCATGTTAATACTAATATTGATTAGTGTTATGTTATGTTAGTAATTCCTAAACTTCCTAATTTAGTGCTTAGTCTATCCTATCGTATCGGGTTAAACTAAGACATTAACTAAGCTGAAAAAACCATATTATGAACTTGGCCTGAGGTAGCTATTTTGTGAGATTTTATGGCGGGCAGTTGCATTGATATTTGAAATGGTACTGCACTCGCCATGTGTTGGAAGTAAGGAAGAGGAAGTTGCTGGAGATAAACTCATAGTTAGGGCATTGATTTTCTCGCAGCTTGAACCGCCATTGCTAGGTTTTCAGTTTGGGTTTTGATGCTCTGTTGAGCAAGTCTCTCTATGATTCTTGAGTTAATTTGATGGCCATTATGGTGTTTACTATTTCTATCTTGCCTTATAGGAAATATGTGGGTTTGAAGGCTACGGTTGCAAGATTGGAAGCTTGGAGTTTTAAGTTGGAGGAAAGGCTTGACAAATAGTTTCTAATTGTGTTTCATCCCACTTTTGCACAGGTAGGGGGCTTTCTCAACCTAATCTTGTAGTTTTAGTTTTGTTTCTTTTGGTTTTGCAAATAATGAATATCAAAATTAAATGGGTGATCAACCCAGAATTCGTGGATGGAAAAAGAAAGTGCTCTATTTTTTGAATGTAGTATTTGAGTTTATGATGCTTTATATTGGGCAATTTTACTTATATTATTTTCTTTCTTAGGTTCTATTACAATGCTTTGATAATTGAATGTAAAGTAGGGTTAACTGTATGGTATTGAGGTGTGAATCGATATTCATGAATGGGCTGTCTGCAAAACATGGCTCTGTGTATAAATTCAGTATTATTTATATATATTAAATGGGGTTTTGATATTAACGGTTGGGTTTGTTGTTTTAGCATGTTTTATTTTCACCATTTGGGTTTTGGTGAGGAACCATTGTTGTGATAGCAATTTTGTAAAAGTTTTGGTTTCAACTATTTAGCTCATGGCTGTTATTAAGCCGAGCCCTGTATGTATATTTCTTTGTATGGAAATTGTGTTCAAATACAAGCCGTAGTATATATTGTGTTTTGATTATGAACTTGGCTGAGGACGCGAGTTGCAGTCTAGACTCTTGACTAAGGAAAAATGAATATACATGATAGGATAGATTTTTTGTTTGTCAAACATTTTGTTTGGAATACGTGTCACATTTATTGTCATGAATGATTTATTGAATTTGATTTGACACCAGTTTTAAGAATTTTTTTTTTAATTAAATGGAATATAGGAAATCAGGAGCATTCTAGTGTATCGAGTTGGAACAATGTATTAGAAATAATGGTTGTTGTTTTATATTTACATAATGGTATAAATAAGTGAGTATGTATGCATATATATATGTATCGTATACATATATATATGTGTGTGTATGTATTTATTTATTTGTATCATCATATAAGTATATATCTTATGAAATGATCACTAAAATATAAGTTGATATTAATAATCAAAAAGGTTATTGTAGAACACTAGTTTGGAAAATGGAAAATTGATTGATTTTCATATTCTGATGTTTGTTAGTATTAACATTTGTGGATAGTTTTAAGTGGGTACTTTAAAGTGAAATGCATTTTAAGAGAATCATGGAAAGGTAAATTCATTGTTATCAGATTAGAGTTTAGTTGTTTTGCAGTTTTTTTTTTAAAAAATTGGTTGCTTGTCAAATTAAAGGGGACATTGTTGGTTTGGTAATATGGATTTTTGAAAAATAAGAAAGGTTGCAAATATGGTTTCATTTGGTTTCATATGATATTATGTTTCTGATTCAATTATTATATTGAAGCAAAATAAGAGTTTTAGTCGGAATTGGAAAATTAAATTAAATTTTCTTTCAATTAGGATAATTAAACTTAAGTGTGTGTTAGATTATGCAAGTGTGATCCTATAGTATGGGTGGTTGTCATAAAGAAAGTAACTTGTGGTGATGGAATTATGTTGCCGGATGCCCTCCAACACTAGTCTAGATCCTTATGAGAAAGTTTATGACAATTAGTTAAACAACTGGTAACATTTAAAATTTCATGGGATGAGAATCATAAAATAAGATAAGAACATTGTGGTTTTATCTGACATAATGAGATCTACAAGTGGTTGAATGTAGATTCTCATGTTGACACCCTAGGACTACTGGATCATTACCTTGTCATATTCTATGTGAGTTTATTTCTGTATAATTATGTGTAAGAAATTATGTACTTGTTTTACAATTTTAATGTGAAAGGGAAATTGTATTATCAGTTTATCTGTTATTTGGATTTAATTATTATAGCACTGTTGTTAAATCTAACATGCAGGATAACTGGAGGATTTATCAATTAGATTTGTACTAAGCCCTATTTGGTGTATTGTGTTTGTGTGCTGATCTGATTTTAGGTTTAGGATATGTTTGATTACGGACCTAGAAGAATGGGTTGTTTAGCATTTGAAATCAAAGATTAAATTTGAATGTATTTAAAATGTCATTGTTGTACTTTTGAGAAGAGTACCAATTTGATAAACTTTATGATGTAATAATTTGTAAAAATTACATTGCTGATTTTGAAGTACTATGTTGTACTTACTGTATTAAGGATATTTTGGAATGGTGATTTGTTTTATAAAAAAAAAAAAAAAATTGTTCAGGGTTTTAATATCTTTTTGTATGTTATCGGTTGTATGGTTGTTGTTTTGGTTTCTTGATGGTTAGGGTGGTACATTTGGTATCAAAGCTAGGTTTAAACACTCGAGACTCGATAGTTTCAAATTAGGGGTTTCATTATGCTTCCTACGAGATTTTAATTAAATCTCTTTTATAGGAATTTTAGTATGCCTCTTGTTACACGAGGAGCATGGGGACAAGGTATCCCTAATGTTGATGCCGAAGCAGGCAGAGGCAGAGGTGGTTGTAGAGGCCATGGTCAAGGTCTAGGTAGAGGTCGTGGCCTTGGTAGGGGTCAAGATAGTCATGAAAGACTTGATGATGGAATTCCTCATGATGAAGAGCAAGGGGTATTTCAAGTTGATATTCTTCAACAGATTCTTGGACAGCTAGATGGGATTGAAGCTAGGAATAATATTCCTGGTGGGGGAGCAAATGCTCAAAATTTGCGGATTTCCAATGCCAATTAGGCTATGGTAATAGATCTTGTTATCAGGACTCAGTTGAAAGACATATCTAAGCTTAAAGGACCATACTTTAATGGAATAGAAGCTGCTAATGAAGCTGAATTTTGGCTTCTAAACATTGAAAGGTGTTTTGTTCTACATGACTATCACACTAATGTGAAAGTTCACTGGAGTACAATGTAGTTAAGGTCTTTTGCATCAATTTGGTGGAATATGGAGTTGGAATACCTTGGTCTTCACATTTCTCAAGTCACTTGGGAATTGTTCATTGAGAGGTTTCGAGAAAGGTTTATGTCTAACTTCTGGCAGCAAACCACGTATGAGGAATTCTTTAGCATTTCTCAAGGAAATTCAACAGTGGAAATGTACGAAAGAAGATTCTTTTAGCTTAAGAGGTATTCTGGTTGGAATGAAGGTGATAAACCTTTAGTGAAACACTTTATCCGAGGTTTAAATCTTAGGATCGGTGAGGAAGTGAGAACTTTCCAACCTAAATCTGTTTAGGAAGCTGTTGATCAGGCTAAGCTTGCTGAAATGAAATCTGGTTTTTCAACCAAGAGTGTTGTGAACCCATATGTTCTTGAAAACAGTAAAAATTAGAAATCCTTTAGGGATGATTCTAAGGTAGCATCTAGTGTCTATGGTAGTAAATCCCAAAAGACAAAGTTCAATAAGTTTACCAAATCAGACAAGGGGTTTAAGGTCCCTGAACTACCTAAATCTAGTAAGCCTGCTGAAAGTGTGAAACAGAGTTTTGCATTGCCACAAGAAAATTCCTCACAGGATAAGAGTACAAAAAGAGGAGCAAAATGTTGGCATTGTGGGCAGTTGGGTCATTTACAGTGGAATTTTCCTCTTAAATGCAATAATCAGTTTAAGCCAAGAGCATTGGGTTCTGAAGTTACTGTTGCAGATACTGGAAGGAATCACTATATTTTTCCTACTATGGATCATAATCAAGTAGAAAATTAGAACATGGTGATAAAGGCTAAAGTTACTTACCAAGATATGAAAAATTCCATTTTATTTGACTCAGATGCCACTGATTCTTTCATTTTTGCAAACTTGGTTAAACATTGTAATATTCCTGTTGGAAAGGCTGAGTTGGCATGGTAAGTTGAGTTAGCTTCTGGATCTAAGGTAGAAACTGGGCTGATTGTGATAGATTGTGAGATTCTTCTTATGGAATTTACCACTATAGAAAACCTCAGAGTTATTCCTTTAGGAACCTATGATGTAATCTTAAGAATGGACTGGTTGGATCAACACCAAGCTGTAATTGACTACAGCGAAAAGATCATTGAGTGCATTGATGATTTTGTATCAAGTAGATTCATATCAGGTATTAAAACACCTATTTCTTTTAGATCTATATCCGCTAAACAACTTGAAAGGTATATACGGAAAAGCTGCAAACTATTTGCTATTTTTGTCAATGATTTTTCTGAACCTAAGGCAAAGAAAACTAGTTTTGATCGTACCTTACTTAAGGAATTTTTGATATTTTTGTATTGAAAATGCCAGGTATTCCACCCAAGAGAGAAATTGATTTTAGGATTGATCTTGTGCCTGGCACTAAACCTGTTTCCAAAAATCCTTATCGTATCATAGCACAAGAATTGGCAGAACTCAAAGTTTAGCTTGAAAAACTTCTTGAGAAAGGACTGATTAGACCAAGTGTCTCTCCTTGGGGTGCATCTATTATCTTCGTTAAGAAGAAAGATGGGTCACTTAGACTTTGTATCGATTACAGACAGTTGAACAAAGTTACTATCAAGAATGGGTATCCATTACCTAGAATTGATGATTTATTTGATCAAGTTAAGGGTGCTAAGTTATTTTCTAAAATTGATCTTAAATCGGGGTACCATCAGCTTAGAATTCAAGAGGTTGATATCCATAAAACAACATTTTGAACTAGGTATGGGCATTATGAATTCACTGTTGTACCTTTTGGTTTAACAAATGCATCATCAGTATTTATGAGTTTGATGTAGGGAGTTTTAAGAACTTTCCTTGATAAGTTTGTAGTTGTCTTTTTGGATGACATTCTGGTATATTCTAACTCCTTGGAGGAGCATGAACAACAATTGAGACAAGTTTTTGAGTGTCTCCAAAGGAATAAGTTGTATGCTAATCCTGATAAGTGTGAATTTTTCAAATCTGAGATAAGTTACCTTGGACACATTATAATGGGAGATGGAATAGCTATGGATCTAGCTAAAATTAGAGCTATCGTAGAGTGGCCATCACCTACAAACGTGTCTGAAATGAGAAGTTTTATGGGACTAGCTAGTTATTATCGAAGGTTTGTGGCTAATTTCTCAAAAATAGCACATCCTATCACTTCCCTTTAGAGAAAAGGTAAGAAATTTATCTGGTCAAATAAGTGCGAAGAGGCTTTTCAGCATCTCAAGGAACTCTTGACTAGTGCACCTATATTCGCTGTACTTGATTCTTGTAAAGAATTTGTGGTTTGCACAGATTCTTCTTTAGATGGATTAGGAGTAGTTTTAATACAAGATGGTAGGGTGATTGCGTATGAATGTAGGAAACTCAAGGATCATGAGATTGACTATCCTACTCACAATTTAGAACTTGTTGTAGTAATGCATGTGTTAACCAAATGGCAACATTTTCTCCTTGGAAAACATTTTGAGTTGCATACTGATCACAAAAGCCTTCAATACATTTTCACACAGCCAAATCTAAATGCATGACAATACAGATGGATGGAATTTTTGTGTGAGTATAATTTTGAAGTTAAATATGTGCAAGGTAAAGAGAATAAGGTGGCTTATGCTCTTAGCAAAAGACATCATGAACTTTCTTCTCTAACTCTCACTATGGATTTGAAGGAGAAAATAATGCAAAATTTGGTTACTGATCCTTAGTTTATAGATGCTAAGGTGGTTATGGAAAGTGGCAGCACGTTAGAAGGCAGATTTGAAGGTTACTCTATAAGCACTGATGGGTTGTTGATTTATAGAGGTAGCATTTATGTTCCTGAGGTTGGAGAGCTACGAAATTTGATTATTTCTGAAGCTCATAAGGCGCCCTATTCAGCTCACCCTGGTGTTAAAAAGATGAATGCTGATCTTAAGCAACATTACTACTGGCTAGGTATGAAGAGGGATATTGCTGATTTTGTTGCTAGATGCTTAGAATGTCAAAGGGTGAAAGAAGAACATCAGCATCCTGTTGGTTTACTTCAATCACACATCATGCCCGAATGGAAATGGGATACCATCTCCATTTATTTTATAGTGGGATTACCATTCTCTGCTAGGCGGCATGATTCTATCATGGTGCTAGTTGATAGACTAACTAAAGTTGCACATTTTATTCCTATAAGATCTTCATATAATGCTACATCTGTAGCACATATTTATATGGAACAGATAGTAAAACTGCATGGGATTCCTAAAAAGATCATATCAGATAGGGACCTAGTTTTCACATCTTCACTATGGAGGTCTATGCAACGTGAACTTGTTACTCAACTGAATTTTAGTTTTTCATATCATCCAAAGACTGATGGGAAAACTGAGTGTGTAAATAAAATTTTAGAAGACATGCTCAAAATGTACGTCATGGATAGGCAAAAAAAATGGGAAGAATTCTTGCATTTGGTTCAATTTGCATATAATAACGATTATCACAGCTCTATAGGAATGGCTCCATTTAAAGCTTTGTATGGGTGACCATGTAGAACACCCTTAAGCTAGGATAATTTGGAAGATAGAATTCTCCTAGGTCCTAAAATGCTCCAAGATTTGGAACAGCAAGTGAAGCAAATCAAGGAACACCTTGTTACAGCACAGGATAGACAGAAAAAGTATGCAGATTTGCATAGGATTGAGTGTCAATTTGTGGTTGGGGACAAAGTATTTCTGCGGGTTAGACCTAGAAAAAGTCCTATTAGATATGGTAAAGGATCCAAATTGTCTCCACATTTTGTGGGACCATTTGAAGTTCTGGGATGTGTTGGTCCTGTTTCTTACAGAATTGGTTTGCCTCCCAGCCTATCTCAAATCCATGATGTCTTTCATTGGTCTATTTTGAGGAAATATATACCTGATATCACTCATCTTTTGAATTGGAATACATTACAGGAAGTGGATGGCCAATTGATGCTGGAACCAGTGCAAATCATTCAACAAAGAGAGCTAAATCTCAGAGGTCGCAAGGTGGAATAGGTAAAGGTATTATGGGATCATAATGATGATACCTCTACAACTTGGGAAGATACAAGGGCAATGAAAGTTTCCCATCCTCATTTGTTATCAGGCTTCCAGGAGTAAGCCTAAGCTAGTGTGGGAGGGTGTCATGGCACTAATCCTCTACATCCGTCACTTTGAAATCTATGATTAATTGTTGTTCTGAATGATTTGGTACTTGTTAAGTTCTAGTATTCTAGTTTATCATATTGAACTATTTGAGAATTCAAAGATTCTCAAAGACTAATTTTCAGATCAGATGTTTTATGTTTTCCAGCTTTGTATTATTTGCAGAATCTTGTCATCTGAATCACTCAGGATTTAGGAATCCTTTTTATAATCATTAATTTATGGTTTTAGTATTATATTCTTGTATGGTTCGCACTTTTAGACTTAAGTCAGTGCATCTTAGAACACCTTGAATTTTTGTGCCGAATTTAAGTATATGTATATATAAATATATATTTATATATTTACAATAAGGCATAAATAAATATATATATATGTGTGTGTGCGTGTGTGTGTGTGTGTGTGTGTGTGTATGAATATAAATGCATCAGTATATAAATAACTATGTATGTATATATATATAAATAACTATTAGATATATATATATATATAATTGTTTAAATGTTTGTGTATTTGTGCTTATATACATATATAAATATTTATTTGTTAGTAATGTTTGGGTGTTAGTTGGATTAATATTAATTAATATTAATATAAACATTGATTTTAATACTAATATTGATTGGTGTTATGTTATGTTAGTAATTCCTAAACTTCCTAAGTTAGTGCTTCGTCTATCCTATCGTATGGGGTTAAACTAAGGCATTAACTAAGATGAAAAAACCATAATATGAACTTGGCTTGAGGCAGCTATTTTGTAAGATTTTATGGTGGGCAGTTGCATCGATATTTGAAATGGTACTGTACTCACCATGTGTTGGAAGTAAGGAAGAGGAAGTTGGTAGGGATAGACTTGCAGTTATGGCATTGATTTTCTTGCAGCTTGAACCACCATTGCTAGGTTTTCAGTTTGGGTTTTGATGCTCTATTGAGCAAGTCTCTCTGCGATTCTTGAGGGAATTTGATGGCCATTATGGTGTTTACTATTTCTATCTCTCCTTATAGGAAATATGTGGGTTTGAAGGCTGCGGTTGCGAGATTGGAAGCTTGGGGTTTTGAGTTGAAGGAAAGGCTCAACAGGCAGTTTCTAATTGTGTTTCATCCTACTTTTGCACAGGTAGGGGGCTTTCTCAACCTAATCTTGTAGTTTTAGTCTTGTTTCTTTTGGTTTTGCAAATAATGAATATCAAAATTAAATGGGTGATAAACCCAGAATTCGTGGATGGAAAAAGAAAGTGCTCTATTTTCTAAATGTAGTATTTGAGTTTATGATGCTTTATAATGGGCAAGTTTACTTCTATTATTTTCTTTCTTAGGTTCTATTACAATGCTTTGATAAAAGGAATGTAAAGTAGGGTTAACTGTATGGTATTGAGGTGTGAATCGATATTCATGAATAGGCTGTCTGAAGGACATGGCTCTGTGTGCAAAGTTAGTATTATTTATATATATTAAATGGGGTTTTGATATTAATGATTGGGTTTGTTGTTTTAGCATGTTTTATTTTCACCATTTGGGTTTTGGTGAAGAACCATTGTTGTGATAGAAATTTCGTAAACATTTTGGTTTCAACTGTTTAGCTCATGGTTGTTATTAAGCCGAGCCCTGTATGTATATTGCTTTGTATGGAAGTTGTGTTCAAATACAAGCCGTACTATATTTTGTGTTTTGATTATGAACTCGGCTAAGGACGCGAGTTGCAGTCTAGAGTTTTGATTGAGGAAAAATGAATATACATGATAGGATAGAGTTTTTGTTTGTGAAATGTTTTGTTTGGAATACGTGTCATGGTTATTTTCATGAATGATTTTTTGAATTTGATTTGAAAATAGCTTTAAGAAATTATTTTTTATTAATTGGAATATAGGAAATCGAGAGCATTCTAGTGTATCGAGTTGGAACAATGTATTAGAAATAATGGTTGTTGTTTTATATTTACATAATGGTATAAACAAGTGAGTATGTATGCATATACATATGTATCATATACGTATATATATATGTGTGTGTATGTATTTGTTTATTTTTATCATCATATAAGTATATATCTTATGAAATGATCGTTAGAATATAAGTTAATATTAATAATCAAAAAGGTTATTGTAAAACACTAGTTTGGAAAATGGAAAATTGATTGATTTTCATATTCTGATGTTTGTTAGTATTAACATTTGTGGATATTTTTAAGTGGGTATTTTAAAGTGAAATGCATTTTAAGAGAATCATGGAAAGGTAAATTCATTGTTATCAGATTAGAGTTTAGTTGTTTTGCAGTTTTTTTTTTTTTTTTAAATTGGTTGCTTGTGAAATGAAAGGGGACATTGCTGGTTTGGTAATATGGATTTTTGAAAAATAAGAAAGGTTGCAAATATGGTTTCATTTGGTTTCATATGATAGTATGTTGCTGATTCAATTATTATATTGAAGCAAAATAAGAGTTTTAGCTGGAATTGGAAAATTAAATTATATTTTCTTTCAATTAGGTTAATTAAACTTAAGTGTGTGTTAGATTATTGTTATCCTATAGTATGGGTGGCTGTCCTAAAGCGAGTAACTTGTGGTTATGGAATTATGTTTCCAGATGCACTCTGACACTAGTCTAGATCCTTATGAGAAAGTTTATGATAGTTAGTTAAACAAGTGGTAACATTTAAAATTTCATGGGATGGGAGTCATATAATAAGATAAAAACATTGTGGTTTCATCTGAGATAATGAGATCTACGAGTGGCTGAATGTAGATTCTCATGTTGACACCCTAGGACTACTGGATCATTACCTTGTCATATTCTATGCGAGTTTATTTCTGCATAATTATCTGTAAGAAATTATTTACTTGTTTTACAATTTTAATGTGAAAGGGAAATTGTATTATCAGTTGATCTGTTATTTGGATTTAATGATTATAGCATTGTTGTTAAATCTAACATACAGGATAACTAGAGGTTTTATCAATTAGATTTGTACTAAGCCCTGTTTGGTGTATTGTGTTTGTGTGCTGATTTTATTTCAGCTTCAAGATATGTTTGATTACAGACCTAGAAGAATGGGTTGTTTAGCATTTGAAATCAAAGATTAAATTTGAATGTATTTAAAATGTCGCTGTTGTACTTTTGAGAAGTGTATCAATTTGATAAACTTTATGATGTAATAATTTGTAAAAATTACATTGCTGATTCTAAAGTACTATGTTGTACTTACTATATTAAGGATATTTTGGAATGGTGATTTCTTTTTAAAAAAAAAAAAAAATTGTTCAGGGTTTTAATATCTTTTTGTATGTTATCGGTTGTATGGTTGTTATTTTGGTTTCTTAATGGTTAGGGTGTTACAAGTTGCTCATTTTAAACAATAAGTAGGGACTTTAGCTATGACAACACAACTTGTGTTGAAACTAGATGCTATGTTCAAACACATGTTGGATACCCTTGATGCAATTCTCTGACCTAATTTTAGTCTGAACAATATTTCAATGGTGTAGTAATGCTAAAAACAAATTCACAATGACACTTAAAAAGGTAGGAGAAAAAGTACTTACAAAATGATAAAAAAAGACAATAATGAATCAAATTTGTTAATGTCAATGTGGTTTTAGTTGTATAAAACTCACTAAAGATATATATGAGATATATATTTAATTAGATATATGAGATAAATTATATTATAAATGTGATATTTATATATATACAAATGTGTATGTTTGTTAAATAAAAAAACTATTGTATCAAATATTAATAAATATACATGTCCCTTGAAGGGACGTGCCTATCCATATTTCATCTAATATAGCTTCCATTTGGAAAGTACATACATTAAAAATAGGCAATGTTATTTCATTTGTAGTGATCTAGGAAATTCAACATAGTATCTGAGCTAGGTTGCAAATGTAATAATGGAATCAATTCCAATGAAATAAATACTATGAAAGCTTAATGTTTGAGGAGACATGCACATTCAATATATTGAATCTGCTATTTTATAATTTGGAGATATTCATTATTAAAGCATAGACTTGTTACAATACTTATTGCTTTTAAAATATATTATCCTATATGCACAAACAAGAAGGTCAAATCAAATGAGATTGCAGGTGAATGATATAAAGGATATAAAATGTCCTTAATCATGGGCAAAAAACATTACATAGAGATTCCTACAAGAGTAACACAAATTTACCCAAATAGATGAATTAAGGGTGGATCGATATTCGATCTGCATGTGAATAATGCAAGTCAAACCAATGGTTCATAGATATGTGAACTTCCAAATTATAACCTAGAATTAAGATGTGAATATGAGACTCCCATTATAAATGTAAAACAAATATATATATATATATATATATATATATATATATAAAGAAAGTAGGAAATACAAAGTGATAACCACTATGACAAGTCCAACTCAATCCAAAATTGTTGACCACTACATTGTGACATCAAATATTTGTTAGAGTAATAAAGTATTAGCTTATTAATTAAATCACACTGATTTAATTATTAAGTCATTTATTATCTCTAGTTTACTTAAGATAAACTTTGGGCATATAATTATTAATTCTTTTATTAATTATTATCATGCAACCAAGGTTAGTTACTTGTTTGGATTTTCATCTCCTTTTATAAGAATTGATTGATTTGTAATAATTATAGGTTTTTGTACTTCTTTTGCACTCTCGATGTTCTTGGTTCATCTTTCTGCATGAGATATGTTGGAAATATAAGAGGAGTAACTAAGAGGGGAAGGTTGAATATGTTACTACTAAAATAAATCCCAGATCCCTTAGATGTTAGTACAAATTACAATATGAAAGCTAAATACTATAGATGTTTGGTAAATGTTGAATGTACTTAGTAACTAATTAACTTTGTAGATCTTAAGATATTGTTTGTGATTATCATTACTTAAAAATTTGTCATGCCCAAAAGATAGGGCAAAAACAAATGCAATTTTTATTATTTTTAAATTAATAATTAAATTTACTAAGTTCGATATGTTTGTTTCATAGTTAAACTATAGGTACACCTAACATGGATACAAGATCTACTATCAATATTTTAAGATCACAACTTAGTTTTAAAAACATCATGTAGGAATTGATTGTTAAACTTAGACATGCCTTGTTAAATCAATTAATTAAATTAAACAAACTAATTTCAATTAATTAAAAGACCTAAAACTTTTATTTTTAATGACCCTTACAAAATTCAACTAATAAATCATTATGAGTTAATCCAATTATATTGCTTTACCATTAAAGTCTATAATAAACTTTTAAAATATTTAAACATTAGGATAGCCATTTAAGTAATTATTGATCTGGTTACTTCAAAAAATTTGAAATAAAAAGAACTTTTAATTAATATAACATTACATCCATAATTAAACTTTATTTAAAATTTATTCCAATCACAAATTTATTTAAATCTATAATTTATTATAATACAACAACAACAACAACAACAACAATAATAACAAAAGAAAAAAATAAACTAGATAAAACTTTATTTAACTAAAAACTAAAATTAAACAACTTTACTAACTTAACATTTAAAATAACAAAACAAACAACTCCACTATAACTTTATTAAAACTAACTCAAATTGAACAATTACTAACAATTACTTAATTGATGCTAACTTAACAATTACTAACTCCTAAATTCTAACTACTAAACATAATTTAAAAAAACTAATATCTAACAACCATCTAAAATTAAATTACCTAACATAAAACTTTTAACTAAATTTTAAAACTTAAAAAAAAAAAACACTAACATACAACTAACCCAAAACCTTATACTAACTAGCAATTAACCCGTCTAACTTCCTACCCATGCCTCAAACTTCCCCCGCTCATGCTAACCTAAGCCTATTCCATGCTGACCCAGGAATAAATATTTCCTCCTATCCCCCTACATGCCTACCCAAGGCACAAAGAAAAAGGGGAGTTTAAAACATAAACACCGACCTGCACCCAGATAAATTTTGTTCATTCCTTCATTTGGCAATTAATAATTTGTTTTTTTTTTTGAAACATTAAATCCCAACTCCCAGCCGCCCACATACAAAACAAACCTCCTATCATGTAGCCCAAGGATAATGTATGCTTGGAATAAGAGGATGGCAAAAAGGTTAAAAGGTATGGAAGAAAAAAGGAAGTTTAAACCAATCTGTAACCCATACTTTATTCCATCACTCCTATCTAACATATCAGTGACTAATTTCATTGACTTTGGTTAAAGTTCAAATTTGCCCCTTGTTTAGAAGTTGACATCTAAAAATGTGAGGGGTTGTTAAGACTTAGGATATGGGGGGCGTGGGGGGATTTATTGCTAAAAGTTTATTAGGTAAGACTTATTTAAGATATTTGCAAAAAGTCTTACTCATATTTATTTTCTTTTTTTTTTCGTTTAAGTATTTAATATTAATAAGTTCAAAAAAGAATATTAACAAAATCTTTTAGATGCTCTGATGTAGGAAAGGAAATTAATCTTTCTCCCCATACGAAAAGTAGTGAGCATTTTTTCTCTTGGAAGTGTAATTTTTTCCAAGTCCATAATTTTGCTAAATATGAATTTTCCAATCAATTTATTTTTATAACAAGGGGGGGAGTTTATTTTATTTTATTTTTTCTCACTAACTTAAATTACCAAATGCTTAGTTTAACCAAGGGGTTGAATAATCCATTTCAACAACAATGTTAGATTTATTTGATCTCCTAATAAGCAAAAAAATAAATCAAAATTCCAACCATATCAATTTTTCCTTAACATGTTTGAACTTAAAATTTGCATAATTGTATAACACTATTTTATCTATTTTTCAATACAACATGTATATAAATTAATTACAATAAGAACTCGAATGCAAGGATATTACTCAATCTCTTTTTCTATTAAACCACCTGATTCAAAGAATTCATCGAGAAAGAACCAATAAGAAAATTTGACATCATTGCCACTTCAACAAAAGGTTTCAATGTAACATTTTTACATAGGATATTATCCCAAGAGAAGAACTCCCAATGTAATTGAAATCAAATACAATTATGAATTTCCTTCATGGCCTTAACAAGGGATCCATTACAAATTTTGCAATACATCACGGTGATCATGGAGAGAACAAAAATTGACCAAGAGACAACCAAACATAACATGAAGACAAAATGAGACATTCACTTCTATCCCGGGCTTACACAAAAGGTTCAACATTGAACCAGACTAGGGAGAAGGTGGATTTTTCTGACAAGAGACATCAGACATAACACCAAAATAGGTGCCCTTTCAGGGCTATAACTAAAGAAATTTCATTCTTACATTCCAAAACTCATACGTGGTTTGTGCCAATGTGTAGGGGCCCATAACACCCTACCCTCTCTCCCTCTTCTCATCCTACCACTTTTCATCCTGAGAAGAGACTCTACACTATTAGAGACCAACTAAAAACCTTCCCCTGTACATGGTCACTTCTTCCCCTTCCAAGGGTGAGTAATGCCAATACACTCATACAATCCCTTCAAAAATTCAAAACAAAACACAAAGGAAAGACATTTAAGAAAACTAGTTTCCCATCCCTTGCAAACATACTCAACACACACATGTACATACATATACAATAAAACTAAAACATGAACCACATTATGAAAAAAATGAGGTGAAGTATTCTTGCCTTCAAAAATTTGGTTATGGCAAATGAACAAGTTTGAGATGAGCTTGCTTTCCTATCCTTCTCCTTCAATTCTAAATTCCACTCTAAAACTAGAGGTTGGGTGAACACTCAAAATCCTCTCAAAATTGTCTCTAAATAAGATCCTCAACTCAACCACCTCTGAAAGCAATAACTCCCCCACTTGCCCAAAATTTTTAGAGGCTTCTAACACAATTAGACCTAAGGCTGACCTCAAGGTGGAGTTGAGGTCATCTAGCTCATGATGAAAACTATCAATTTTCGCAATAAAGAAAAAATGGAGTTTTTGAGTGACCATAAAAGTCAACAAAAGAGGCTAGGGGGGTGGAAAATGCCCCCAACCCATACCCATACCTCTTGGGTACTTAGATTTCATGATTTTAGGCATTTAGGATTAATTAGGGACCTATCAAAAGCTATAATTTTTTAGGAGTTTCTAACGACTTACAAAATGTAGATTAAACACTAATTTGGATTAGGGGTAATTAATCTCGATTAAAAAATTGATTAGCAAAAAAGTTCACTAACCTAGTCCAACTTAGATCTTAAGGTTACTCGGTTAACCCTAACTATCATGGTGGAATGCATATACAATTCATGAGTGTCAAGCGACACTATAAAAACATTGATACAAAACATTAACATTTACTAATTATAGAATGATACATTCATTCAATCCATGACACAAATAAAATATGAACAACAAGGTTTTCATCTTTCATTAGATTTAACCCTGGTTTCCAGAAACAGTACATCGGATTTAGTTTCATTTCTTAGCTAAAATATCCTGCACACTAGTTGCATGCATCAGTAGCTCAAGAAAATCACATGCATATATGCATATAACGTATCAGGGAAATCACATAAATTAAAACATCCATCTCTCAAATAATTAGTTTTTTATCTCGTTCTACTCATATTCTCAATCATTAAAATTGCATAATCAAGTGTTAATTCTACATTCACTTACTACATCAATATATATGTTCATAAAGCATTAAATGATGAAAACAAATATTTGAAAGTAAAACAACACACAACATGAAATAACATAATATGTTCAGTGTATTTGATAGTGTCCCAACATATCAAGTCATGAGTATCAAAATAATAATGTATCAACAATGCTATGATGGGTTGGGGCAAGGCCTCACAAAATTATTGCAAGCATGAAAGAAATAGCATAAACACATATGACACCAAGATTTAACGTGAAAACTCAATTTGGGAAAAACTACCAATTTTAATTAGTTATTGTTTTTCACTCTTTTGAAGTGAGCCTTGTTAGAAGCCAACCCTATAAAAGTTACAAAACACACTATTAGGTGTGAACCTATTAAAGGATATAATCACCCTATTAGGAGGGGCCTTGTTAGAGGTCTTGAAAAAATTCAATAGAATTGCCACTTTGTTAGAGGATTTACAAATGGCTATTAAACTAACTTAGTTAATAGATCTAGATCACTGCTACAATGGTTAGAGAGTAACAATGAATTGACTTGATTTAGATGCAACTTAATTGCTGATTATAGATCTATTTTTCAGCTTGAACTTAATCCTTCTTGACTGAATATAGCTTTTCTTCTAAACAAGGATATTTTGCTTACCCTTCAAATTCACTTTCTCTCTTCATCCCTTGCAATTTACTCATAACATCTTGCACACTTTGAAACCACAACTTGACCTTTTATTTATATCTTTTATATTTTCAAGTTGACTTAAATACAATTTAGAATAATTAATATTCATCACCATAGTTGGCTAGAATCAATAGACAAATAAATTGAGCTGAATATGCCATAATAATAAAATATTTTGTTAGCTGATCTAGCTTGGTAGAAACTAACTCAAAAGTGATTTCCTATGTTAACCAATAGAAACTCAATTAATATTGCAAACTTGCAAAAATCTTTTGGTAGCTAAGTGAGCTTGGTTAGCACTACTTCTATCCAATTTTCCTTCATTAACTAAGTGAGCTCAGTTAACACTCATCTTTTGTAGATTCTTCTTCGATTCTTGAGTGAACTTAGTAGACATTGTCTTCTACACAAGAATGGTTGGTAGACATAGAAAACTATCTTCACTACATGAGTGAGCTTGGCATGCATTGACTGACAATGATATGACATTTGTGTAACATTAAAGACAACACACAATTGATTAATTATATTCAATAATCTCCCTCTTTGGAATTGATGGCAACACAACATGTCATAGCACAATGACATTTTGAGAACTTCATTCTCCCTCTTGGACATCTTTTCATAGAACTTCTCCCTCTTTATAAAAATATTTTGAGAGATATGACATAAAACTTTTCCTTCTTTGACAACACATGCCAAAGACAAAAATTCTAATAATATCAATGTACCTTAAGTTCTAATCCATTTGCAATATGCCCTTATCAATACTACATCAACTGATTGGTCTTCAACTTTCTTTGGTTAATGCATCACTAAACTTTATTTAGTGAGCTTCAGATAGGAGAATGACCCCTAGCTTACCTCTTAGATATAGGAATGCATCCTTAAGAAATGTCTTGGTGAATATGTCTATAATCTATTCTTTTGTATTCACATATTCCAATCTGACTTCTTTATCCTACACTAATTCTCTTAAGAAGTGATATTTAATAGCAATGTGCTTTATTTTGCAATGCATCACTAGATTCTTTAATATATTGATTGCACTAGTGTTATCACAATATATGACTATTGGATCTTTCATTTCTACCTTCATTCATTCCAATAGTTGTTTGAACCAAAAAATGTTAGAAGAACTGACAATTGCTGCCACATACTCTACTTTTGCTATGGATTGAGATGTACAATTTTACTTCTTTCTTGTCCAAGACACTGGTATTTTATGAAGAAATAATGCTCCACCACTAGTGTTTTTTTTGTCATCAAGACTTCATGCCCAATCAGCATCAATAAACACCTTCAAATTAATTGCCTCCAAGTTTGTACCATAAGACATAATCTTTAGTACCTTTCAGATATCTCATGATTCTCTTGAGTGCCATCATATAGTTTTCCTTGGGATTTTCTGAGAACCTTACCACTATCCCAATTGTTAAGGCAATGTCTAGCCTTATATGTACTACATATTATAATTTCCCAATCATTAGTCTATATAAGGTCTGATCTACTTCTTTGGAGTCATAAATTTTTAGGAAATTTTATGTCTAGTAGACATAGGAGTTCCAACTAGTCTTGAGTCTTCCATTCCAAACTTCTTTAGTATCTTCTTGATATACTTAGATTGAGTGATGTAGACACCATTTTTGTTCTGTTGTATCTACAATCCAACATAGAATTTTATCTCACCAAACATGGACATCTCAAATTACTTTTTCATTTCTTCTAAAAATGCTTTGCATAAGTCATCATGTCTTGTAATTAGGGTATCATTAACAAATATTTCTGCCAACACAATCTTCTTATTTGGTCCTTTTTTGATATATAGACTTTGTTATCATTTTTTCTTTAAAAACTAATATGTATCAAATAGTTATGTAGTCTTTCATACCAGGCTCTAGGAGCTTGTTTGAGACCATATAGTGCTTTGTGTAGTTTGCAGACCATGTCTCTTTTGTTAAGATCTACAAAACCTTCTGGCTATTCAACGTAGACT
The DNA here is from genome assembly GCA_028749045.1 of Cupressus sempervirens. Classification (NCBI taxonomy): domain Eukaryota; kingdom Viridiplantae; phylum Streptophyta; class Pinopsida; order Cupressales; family Cupressaceae; genus Cupressus; species Cupressus sempervirens. The sequence goes on from CM053791.1 coordinate 74,233,757, forward strand.
TCCTCATCAAGAATTCCATTCAAGAATGTAGATTTAACATCTATGTGATATACTTTGAATCCTTTGTAAGTTGCATATGCAAGTAGACTTTTAACACCTTCTAATCTTGCAATAGGAGAAAAAGTTTCACCATAATCAATAAGTTCTTGAGAATAGGCCTTACATACCAATCTTTCTTTGTTTCTAAATACTTTTCCATCTTCATTTAGCTTATTTTTGAATATCCATTCTGTAACAATTACATTTTTATTCTTAGGCCTAGGAACAAGAGTCCAAGTATTGTTCTTCTCTATCTGTTCTATCTCTTCATTCATAGCCTCAATCCAAATTTCATTTTCTAGAGCATCTTTAATATTTCTAGATTTAGATTTAGCAAGTAAATGTGTACTTTTTAATTTAATTATTTTAATTATTCCATATGATTTGTCTCTAATGATCTTATCAAGTGCATGATGTCTTCTAAGATATTTTGCTAATACAAGTTGTTTGGGCTCTAAATGAATTCAAATATCTTTAGTATGGACTTTAGCTTCAACCTTGGGTCCTTTTGTCTATGGTTCAGGTCTATCAGACTCAATTATAACTAGTTCAGTAGCCTCTGAATGTGACTTGGGTCCTTCAGAATATGACTCTGTTTGCACTTCCTACAACTCGGTAACCATTGGAGATTTAAGGGACTCAGGAGATGAAGTCTCCTTTCTCTCAAATATATTTGGTAGGGTATCAATTTCATAGTAGATGAATCTTCTATAATCCTCTAGTTCTATTTTACTTTCTTCTTCAATGTTTTCTGTAAATTCATCAATTCTCACATGTGCACTTTCTATGATCTTATGAGTGGAAAAATTCAAACACGTGTATGTTTTACTTCTGTAGTAGTATCCTAAAATATTCCTTCATCAGCTTTTACATCAAATTTTTCTTTCCAAGATTCTTTCAAGATATAACATTTTCTGTCAAATACTGTCAAGTAACTTAGATTGGATTTGTAGCCATACCATAGTTCATAGGGAGTTTGGTTTGAGACTTTCTTCAACTAATCTTGGTTAAAGGTATGAGCTATAGTACTGATAGCTTCCTTCCAATATTTGATAGCAACATTCATTTTAATCATCAATGTTCTTATCAATCCATGGTGGATCTATTTCTTCTTTCAACTATTCCATTATGTTGAGGTTTACCAGGGCCCAATACTTGTCTTTTGATTCCTCTTTCAATGCAAAAATTATTAAATTCATTGAAGATGAATTCACCAACTCTATTTGATCTTAAAAACTTCAATATCTTTCTAGTTTCTTTTTCTACTCTTGCTAGATACCATTTGAATTTCTCAAAGGCTTCTGATTTTTCTTTCAGATACATCACAGTAATCATTCTAGAATAGTCATCAAAAAAAAGAATGAAATTTTTTTCTCCATTGTAACTTTCTATCCCAATGGGTCCACATAAGTCAATATGTACAATTTCCAAGACTTCTTCTGACTAATAGTTTTTTCTCTTAAAACTAGTCTTTCCCATTTTACCAATTTGGTAGTTTTTGCGCAAACCAGCATCAAGTTTCTTCAAACTCTTTTATGTTTTCTTATCTTGAATAGATTATCAAAACTTACATGACATAGCCTTTTGTGCCATAACCAAATTTCTTCTACTTGAGCAATAAAACATGAGCATTTACCAAGATCAATATAAAATAGATTACCTTTTGTTTGCTTGCCTAATCCAACAAGATTTCCTTTGTCATCTAGTAGTTTTTCCTTGCCATTCATGACTTATACCTTGAATTCAATGTTGTTCAAATATGTCACACTTAGTAGATTACTCTTTAGTCCTTCAACCCAATAGGCATTATCACATACAATTTCATTGGTTAATGAGATGTGACCTTTTCCTTTTATGCAACAAGGTCCATTATTCCAAACCTTATGCTACCTCCATCATAGTATTCAAAATGTTCAAAGTTTATTTTATCACTATTCATATGGTGTGAACATCCACTATCAATAATTCATGTATCATTTTAGTTAATATGACAAATAAGTTCCATCTTATCTTCTTCATCATCAAATTCATCTTTTACAACAATATACACCATTTCATGTTCACTGTTATCAGAATCTTTAGCCATGCAAAAAGTTTTCTTACCTTGTCCTTGTAGGTTTTATGACTTTTGAATTCCTTCTTTCCTTTGTACTTGTGGGATTTCTTCTCATCCTTGCTTCCTCTGTTTGGAAACCTAGTAGTAATATGACCAATTTCTTCACAAAAGAAACAAATTAGAGGAATTTTACCTTTGTATTTTCCTCTAACTTTGGAGTATTTCTTTGGAATTAGGGCTTCAATAATTTCAAGATCACTATCAAAAATTTCTTTAGTTTCTTCCCCACTTGTTGATTGATTTTTCTTTGATTTCTTTCTCTTTTCTTTGAGTGAGAGTTTGGCTTCAAATGCAAACTCAATATTCTTGGAAATAGGAACATAGTTATCATAGTTATCTAGTTCAAAAGCTATCAATCTTCCAACTAGAGCATTTAAATTTAATTATTTATTTGGATCACATCTCATTTCTTGTATCGAAGACACTTTAATTGCTTAGATAGGAAGAAAATTTCTAAATACCTTCCAAAAGTTTCATATTTAATGTCTCCTCTAGATGCTTTCATTGCACTTACACTGGCTTTGATTTTTTCCACATATTTTGCAAAGTTTTTGTCTTCTCTCATTCTCATTTGGTCAAATTGTCCTCTAAGACTTTCTACTTTGACTCTTCTTACATTGTCATCTTCTCCATTGATATCTTTTAGTTTGGTCCACATTTCATAAGTAGTTTTATAGTCATTTACTTCATCAAATTAAGTATAACTGAGAGTGAATGGAATATCAATCATCATGATGTTATGGTTCTTCTTCTCAACAATGTCTTCAACTGATAATATTCCAGTGGGAGTTTTGTATTTAGTATCAAGATTCTCATAACCTAAATTATTGATAGTAGCTAGATGTAACCTCATAACTCCTTACCATGTTGAAAAATTTTCTCTGTTAGTTTTGGAATCTCTCTTTTATAAGACATCCTGATCTTTAGCTTAGGTCATTGAAACCCTTTCTGCAAGCACCAAATTTTTTTGATACCAATTGTTGAAAATATAAGAGGAGTAGTTAAGAGCAGAGGGGTGAATCAGTTACTACTAAAATAAATCCCAAATCCCTTAGTTGTCAGTACAAATTACAATTTGAAAGTTGAATACTGCAGATGCTTAGTAAACACATATAAAATGCTATAACTTGGTAAATGCTTAATGTACTTAGTAACTAATTAACTTTGCAGATCTTAAGATATTGTCAATGATTATCATTACTTGAATATTATTGCAAGTATGAAAGAAATAACATAAACACATATAACACCAAGATTTAATATGGAAACCCAATTTGGGAAAAAACCACCAATTGTAACTAGTTATTGTTTTTCACTCTTTTGAAGTCATCCTTGTTAGGAGCCAACCCTATTAAAGGTTACAAAAGACACTATTAGCTATTACCCTGTTAAAAGATTTAATCACCCTATTAGGAGTGGCCTTGTTAGAGGTCTTTAAACAATTCAATATAATTGCCACCTTGTTAGAGGATTTACAAATGTTTGTTAAACCAACTCTATTAAGAGATTTAGATTACTACTACAATGGTTAGAAAGTAACAATGAATTGAGCTGATTTAGATGCAACTGAATTGCTGATTACAAATCTCTGCTTTGGCTTGAACTTAATCCTTCTTGGTCAAATATAGTTTTTTCTCTCTAGAAGGATATTTTTCTTATCCTTTAAATTGGCTTTCTCTCTTCATCGCTTGCAATTCATTCAAAACATCTTGCACACTTTGAAACCATAACTTGACCTTTTATTTACATCATTTATATTGTCAAGTTAGCTCAAATAAAATTTAGAATAATTAATACTCATCACCATAGTTGGATATAATCAATTGATCTTAATATTCCATAATAAGAAAATCTTTTGTTAAGCAACCTAGCTTGGTAGAAGCTAACTCAGAAACAATTTCCTCTATTAACCAACAGAAACTTGGTTAACACTGCAAACTTGGAAAAAATCCTTTGGTAACTAAGTGAGCTTGGTTAACACTAGTTCCATCCAACTTTCCTTCATTAATTGAGTGAGCTTGGTTAACACTCATCTTTTGTAGATTCTTCTTTGATGCCTAAGTGAACTTGGTAGACACTATCTTCTACACAAGAATGCTTGCTAGACATAGAAAGCTATCTTCACTGCCCAAGTGAGCTCAACATGCATTGATTGATGGTGATATGCCATTTGTGTAACATCAAAGACAACACACAATTAACTAATTATATCCAACAAAGATATTGCATTTAATTTTAGTTTTCATGCCTTACCTCTTCACATTATAGGGGGCTATGTTGGTTTTATTTATTTCTTAGTTTGATGGAGTAAGCTATGTATTCATTATTTGATCCTATGTACTAGTTGATTGAGTTAACTAGATACCTATTCATTTTAATGAGATGGATCATTTACCATATAGACATTGTTTCATTCCTGCCTTTGGAGGCTGTGAAGATAGCTTCCATCTTCATTTGATCAGCTCTTCAGACTTAATCTTCTATACATGGTCATGTTCTTTATAGTTGAGGTTCTCTAGATCAATAGTTTGGCAATGTTTATAGCTTTATGCTTCATGTAATGATCCACTAACAAAGATAAAACTAAACCATGAACAAACATAAAGAACCTAAGAATTTTTTTTTTATAACATCATATTACAAGAACAAGTACAATGATTGAATCATTCTTAGATTGTAGACCTCAACATAAAATAATATATCATCTAGAGAAATTTCCATAAAGATGTCCATACATAATGAGTTCAATACAATAATGATGAATAGTATCATTCAAAGATGCCTAGGTCCAAGATACGAATTTTACAAGTATGAAATTCAGTTTCAAGAAGTAACTTCAATAGTCTTCCTTCAAACTAGTTATTCAACTTGAACACTTGAAAATTACACAAACATGCAACACAACACACAAAGGGCTTAGTACACACTGAGTTAGAAAGCATAGTCCACCTACATACATGTTAGAATAAACATATATATAAAACTGTAATGCAAATATCTAACCACATAACATAGTGCAATTCTAATATTACTATGCAAGAAGTAACATCTTCTAAACAATACAAAATTAAACTCGCACTAAGAATAACTAGTTAATGAACCATACATATGCTGAGGTGTCATCACTATGGTGCTAAGATACTGCATCCGTATATGGTAAACGCATAGACAACACATAGTGGGATTCTCTATAATAATCATGAAATGGTGCAATAAAGACCTTCCTTGTTCTCCATACTTAACCTTATTGGTTTAAGTCATAGGTAAGGCCAATTATCTTTTATTTATAATTAACCCTCCCAATTCATCTTAAAATTATCACTGAATTAATTAACTGAATAGAATAAATCGATATTCAGCCACCTCGATATACGTTCATTATAGCTATCCTTAACATACACATCAAATAGATATTCTAAGAATTCACATGCAACTAATAACAAGTTAGTTTTCTCATGCTATTACATTCTTAAAATTCTCATCTTCTACTGTCAAATTTGAAAGTAAACTTAGATTATTTTAACAACAGAAATAAATAATACAATATTACAATCTTGTAAATATAACTAAATTGCTACAACAGTTTACTTACATTTACTAGTTGTAGTACTATACTACTTATCCCTACTATTATTACAAACTAAGCTCATCCGTTGAATTGGCCAAGATAATAATACAATGTACATATGATATTCTTGGTTTTAAATGACATATCACCAACATATATCATAATCTTTTAAAATACAATATATGAATTCAATTTAAAATATGACTCATAAAAATGCAGTATAACTTACATTATAACATTGACCAAAAATTATAAAGATGCAAAATCGCAAAACTATAAGATGCTCACTAGCTATTCACATAATGACTCTAGTGATACAACCGCATCTATCGATGTCCTTGTTATAGAACAATGCCTTATTCAGTTGCAAACATTACCACAATATGATAGTTAAATAAAAACTCAATTTCCATTGTAAATTGTGTTGTCATAGACAGAATTTTTCCTACTTAATTAAAGTTTCCTATTAACTATTTAACACAATGTTAATACCTTTAGTTATCCCAAAAACTGCTCAGAATCTTACTGTTTTAATATACAATAGCTGAGATTGTAGAATCCCAACATACTATATATTAACAATAATATAACCCTTATCTAAAACATTTATATATTTTAAGAAATAGAGTAACTGTACCCCTCACTAGTCATGAGCCTATGCAACCTGATGCGAGCTCGGGTCTAGTGCCAAACCACACTACAATGTTCAGACAGTGTATTGGCTGTTAAACATGGAACATTTCAAACATTCAAAAACCATAAAGATGCTATGTTATTTACATGTTATTTCAATCTTGTTTGGTTTCATACTAACTATTTAACGATATGCCTCTGCCCTCGACTATGGTTATGAGTCGACAATTTTGAAACAAACTCAAGACGGAGGCCAAACCTCTTTCCTATTTGCTGTGGAAAAAAAATAAACTTTGAGATGTCATTTCTCACAGAACTCAGCCCTATAAAAGTCGAATACTCACACATAACACAATCACATACTAAATAACTATCGCAAGCATGAGGTGCCAACAAGGTTTAACTTGGAGAAAGAATATATGGTTAGGGTAGAGCCCAAACAAATATATGCATACATCAACTCCCGATTTAATTTCTCCCTAAATCCACATTTCAAAATGGGTATATGCAGGGCTAAGAATTGCACACAGTGCCATGCTCTACACATATCCATCCTTGAGTGTAAATACAAAATATAAAACTCAAAAAATAGTTACAACATGGTAATTGAAATTTCATTGCAATTGCAAATAGAGAAAAAGGGAGTAGGGTAAGAAATTGCCCCTACGTGAGTATTGAAGATGGAAAAGTGCTTTGCAATCCAACTCGATGCCAAAACCCCAGAAGCCAAGTCCAAAATGGTAAGCAATCATTGATGAGAATCTCCATCGAGATTAAGCACAAAAAGAAAGTTTCCCTTCCAACCAACACCCTAGAAAATGCTCATACCTCAACAACAAGAACACAAATGTAAAACCAACAGAGCAATGCAGGCTAGTAATTGGCCCATAACCAGCAAATAACCCAACTCACATCATGAAATGGATGACTAAAACTTCAGTGCCATAAAACCTCATAAATAAGCATTCAACTCAAATGCGATAACACACAGGGTTGTGCACAAAATAGTTGCCATGCCACTACCATAAATGGCTTTCAAAACAGTAAGCGTGTTTTTCCACATTCATGGCATTCGATACCCTTTTAGGGTTCTATGACATTCAAGAAATATAAAACCCCCTTTCAAAACATAATGGAAAATATTTATGCCAATTACAACTTAGGGTGTTATACCATTTTAAAACAAATATATAAGTTTTTTTTAATTAAAACTATATCAAAGAAATATACAATGATCCAAATCCCTTATCAGTCACATGTTCATAACTACAAAGATAAGTTCTAAATGCATACAACGTATTACAATTCCAATGATTATGAAATGTCAAGTTAACATACACTATAAAATAGAATGCAATTTACCAAGAGTTCGAAACATAATGAACATAATCGATACGCAACAACATGCAAATATTTATAAGTCAATTCAAATCACAAAATCCTAAATTACAATCATTGCTAAAAGCATAGTTCTAAATAGAAAATATGTTTAGCATCAGTCTCATAATTCCAAAGATATTAATATAACCAAGTTCTTCAAAATAAAAACATAACATCAGAAGGAAATCTTATAATAGCAAGGTTCTAATTTTTAGAAAAACCTGAAGTAGTGGTCAGGCATGACATCCTCCCCCACTAGGTTTCGACTTTCTACTGGAAGTCAATAAACAAGAACGGATGAGCTTCTCTCATCTTTTTAGTGTCCTCCCAGGTAGCAGATGTTTCATCATTGGGGTCCCATAGGACCTTTACCTACCTTATATCTCTCCCTCTTAAACTCAGAGTTTTTCTTTGAATGATCTGCAATGGTTCCAGCATGATTTGTCCATCCATAATCTGCAAATTTTTCCAATCAAGTACATGAGCAATATTAGGTATATACTTACGCAGAACTGAAACATGAAATACATTATCAATGAGTGAAAGATTCGATGGCAAGGCAAGTTTATAGGCAACTAGTCCAACTCGTTCCAAAATTTCAAATGGACCCACAAATCGTGGTGCTAACTTGGATCCCTTTCCATAACGAATTGGACTCTTACGTTGTCTTACCTAGAGAAACACTTTATCACCTACCAAGAATTGACAGTCAATTCTATGCTTATCAACATATTTCTTATATCTATCTTGAGCAGTAATAAGGTGCTCTATGATCCTTTTAACTTGCTGCTCCAAATCTAGCAACATATTAGGTTCTAAAAGAGTCTTGTTCTCTAAATTATCCCAACTGAGAGGTGTCATACATGGCCTACCATACAATTCTTGAAATGGTGCCATACCTATGGAACTGTGATAACCATTGTTATAAGTGAACTCTACCAAGTGTAAATACTCCTCCCATTTATTCTGTCTATCCATTACATACATCCTAAGCATGTCTTCTAGTATCTGGTTGACACGTTCAGTTTGTCCGTCAATCTCTGGGTGATAAGCTGAACTAAAATTCAGTTGAGTACTTAACTCTCACTGCATGGATCTCGAGAGAGAAGAAAACACTGGATCCCTATCAGAAATAATCTTTTTAGGAATACCATGAAACTTAACTACCTTCTCCAATATATCTTGTCAACCGTTGTTGCATTATAGGATGATCTAACTTGAATAAAGTGGGCAACCTTAGAAAAATGGTCCACTACCACCATAATAGCATCATTCCTATGAGCTATAATAGGAAATCAAGTAATAAAATCTATAGAAATGGTGTCCCATTTCCATTCTGGAATATTATGTGGCTGCAATAATCTCGCAGGGTGCTAATGTTTAGCCTTAACTTGCTGACACTCCAAGCATCGAGCCACAAAATCTACTATGTCTCTCTTCATTCTAGGTCAAAAATAATGCTACTTAAGGTCAGCATACATCTTCTTGACACCCAGGTGAGCTGAATATGGTGCTTTGTTGGCCTCAAACATAACCAAATTTCTCAAATCACCCAACTTAGGAGCGTACACACTCCCTCTAAAATGCAGTAAACCTTTAGAATCTACTAAATACCCCTCAAAATGCCCTTCCAAGATGCTGCCACTATCAAAAATAGCCTTAACATCCTAAAAACAAAGATCTGTGGAAAGGTTCTATAAAATCTTATCCTTAAGATCCACTGTTAGGATCAAAGAAGATAATTCATGTTGCCTTCTGCTAATTTCATCAACAAACACATTCTCCTTCCCTTGCACATAACTAATCCTGAAGTCATATTCACATAGAAACTCCATCCATCTTCACTATCTAGCATTGAGGTATGGTTGTGTGAAAAGATACTAAAGGCTTCGGTGATCAGTATGTAACTCAAATCATTGACCCTGAAGAAAATGCAGCCACTTGATCATAGCATGCATGATCGCTACAAGTTTGAGATCATGAGTAGGGTAATTCACCTCATGAATCTTAAGCTTTCTGGACTCATAAGCTATAACACATCCTTCCTGCATCAACACTGCCCCTAAGCCATCCAAAGATGCATTAGTGCAAACCACGAACTCCTTAGCTGAATCAAAACTACTAGAATGGGTGCACTAGACAAACATTCCTTAAATTTCTGAAATGCTACCTTGCACTCCTCTATCCACACAAATTTCTTCCCTTTTCTTTGAAGAGACATGATAGGATGCACTATTCTAGAAAATATTGACACAAATCTATAGTAATAGCTTGCTAAGCCCATGAAACTTCAGACCTCGAACACATTCACAGGTGCTAGCCAATCTACAATAGCCCAAATTTTGGATGGATCTACAGAAATTCCATCCCCTGAAATGATATGACTTAAGTAACAAATGTTTGATTTAAAGAATTCGCACTTCGAAGGATTGGCATACAGACTGTTCCTACGAAGGCACTCCAAAACTTTCTCTAAATGTTGGTCATGCTCCTTCGCAGAGTTAGAATATACCAAAATATCATCCACAAAAACCACTACAAACTTATGAAGGAAAGTTCTAAGCACACCATTCATTAGGCTCATAAAAATAGAAGGTGCATTTGTTAACCCAAAAGGTACTACCATGAATTTGTAGTGCCCATACCTAGTGCAAAAAGCTATCTTATGAATCTTCCTAGATTCTAAGATGATGATATCCAAATTTTAAATCGATCTTCAAAAAGGCTCGGGCACCCTTGACTTGATCAAACAAGTCATCAATTCTAGGCAAAGGATACCTATTCTTAACAGTGACCTTGTTTAACTGTCTATTGTCTATACAAAATCTCAAGGAGCCATCTTTCTTCTTGACAAAGATTACCAGAGCACCCCAAGGTGATACACTAGGATGAATCAAATCTTTCTCCAAAAGCTCCTCCAACTAAAATTTAAGTTCAACCAACTCTTGAGCTATCATCTTGTAAGGAGTCTTGGAAATTGATTCCATTCTTGGCACTAAATTGATCCGAAAATCAATTTCTCTTCTCGGAGGTATTCCCAAAATTTCTTCAACAAAAACATCCAAAAATCTCTGCAAGACTGGATGCTCGGGAGAGGAACCTTTAACCATGGAATCTTCTATGTTATTTACTAATATGGCAAACAAACTACAACCTTTTTGAGCACACCTTACCAATTGCTTGGCAGAAATTTTTCACAAAGAGATGGGTCTCTTGATTCCAGCAATAACTCTAGCTGATCCAACATCATCCAAACAAGTGATTATCTTATCCTTGCAATCCAAAATAGCTTGATGTTGTTCTAACCAATCCATTCCCAAAACTATGTCATACGATCCTAAAGGTATAACCCTAAGGTTTGTTGAAGTAGTAAAAGGTTTCATGTGAATCTTGCAGTCAAGAGCAACAATATCTGTGTTCACCCTAGAACCTGATGCTAACTCCACTTGCCATCTATTCCTTGCCTTAACCATAGGAATTCCACTATACACAACTAATGCAGAAGAAATAAATGAATCTGTAGCTCCAGAGTGAAATGAAATAGATACTTTCATACCTTGAGTATTACCCTGAGCTTCAATAATCGTGTTCTAATGTTCAACTTGCTTCTAATCTAGGGTAGCAAAAACACAGTGATTCCTGGTAGAGTCACCAACTATCACTTCAAACCTAGCTGGCTTGGGTCCAACCTTTGGCTTGTCCCAATTAGGGCACTGAGACTGGCAATGACCTATCTACCCACAATGATAACACTCAACAGATTTTTGGAATCCCATATTTTGACTAGTAAGGCTAGGAGATGGATTAATACTCTCCACACTCTGAGGTGGTTGAGATGGCCTAAGCCATTCTGAACCCTTGGAATTCTTATCAAACTTCCTCTTCTTGAATTTCCCAACAAAAAATCCTGATTTTGAACTATTTTGAGGAGGCTTTTGATTCTTACTGACAATCGAAGTAGGTAGATCCATGTTGGTTTTGTATGAAGTCCCATGATAGCCAGACTTCATCTCAATCAGCTTTGCTCGCTCTGAAGCTTCTTGCATAGACACAGGTCTAAAAGTTCTCACTTCCTCGTGGTCTTGGCCATAAGACCCCTGATGAAATTTTGTATCATGGCTTTATCATTTTTTGCCCAGCCAATTTTTTTTTTAAGCTCATAGAACCTATGTTCATAAGCTTCCACGGTAGAGCTAGACTGCATAATCTAAAAGAACTCCTCTGCACGGGCCTGACGCCAATATTCTGACATGGACCTCTCCTTGAAATGCTCTACAAAAAGCTCCCAAGTAACTAAAGAGGCATTAATGCCAAGCTTCTCCAACTCCTATTCCCACCACAAGGAACCAAATCCTCTCAAATGCATAACTGTCCATCTTACTTTCACATTACTCAAGTAACGGTGTAAGATAAAGCACCACTCAATATTTAGCAGCCAAGCCTCTACTACTGTACCTTGTTCCATACCATAAAATAGCAGCCCTTTTACCTTGGAAAGATCCTTGAGCTGAGCTCTAGCCACTAGATCATCCTCTATAGTAAGGTTAATACCCTACACAAGAGGTACCCACACATTTGCACCCCCACCAGGAATCTGGTTGTTAGTCTCAATATTATTGAGACGTTCCAGTATCCATTGAAGTACCATAGCTTGATCTGCTTGATTATCTTGGTTGTTTTGAACCCTAGCATTCTGATCAAACTAATCATCCCCAACACTTCTCTAGTGCCTAGGACCTCTACCATGGTCCCTGTGCCTACCTCTGCCTCTGCCAGCAAGGTTATCTTCAAGAATGCCATGACCTCAAGTTCCTCTAGTAATGGGAGGCATGATAACAACCTAAAAATTATTAACTGTTAATAACGCATAGAAGATGAGAAAAACTCTATAACCTAAGAGTCCTAGTTATTCTAACCTTGCTTTGATACCAAATGTAATGATCCACTAACAAAGATAAAACTAAACCAGGAACAAGCATAAAGAACCTAAGAAAATTCTTTTTTATAACATCATATTACAAGAACAAGTACAATGATTGAATCATTCTCAGATCGTAGACCTTAACATAAAAGAATATATCATCTAAATAAATTTCCATAAAGATGTCCATACATAATGAGTTCAGTACAATAATGATGAACAATATCATTTAAAGGCGCCTAGGTCCAACATAAGAATTTTACAAGTATCAAATTCAGTTTCAAGAAGTAACTTCAACAGTCTTCCTTCACACTAGTTATTCAACTTGAACACCTTAAAATTACACAAACATGCAACACAACACACAAAGGGCTCAGTACACACTGAGTTAGAAAGTGTAGTCCACCTGCATACATGTCAGAATAAACATATATATAAAACTGTAATGCAGATATCTAACCACATAACATAGTACAATTCTAATATTACTATGCAAGAAGTAACATCTTCTAAACAATGCAAAATTAAACTCGCACTAAGAATAATCGGTTAATGAGCCGTACATATACTGAGGTGTCATCACTATGGTGCTAAGATACTGCATCTGTATATGGTAAACCCATAGACAACATATATTGGGATTCTCTATAATACTCATGAAATGACGCAATAGAGACCTGCTTTGTTCTCTGTTCTTAACCTTTCTGGTTTAAGTCATAGGTAAGGCCAATTATATTTTATTTATAATTATCCCTCCCAATTCATCTTAAAATTATCACTGAATTAATTAACTGAATAGAATAAATCGATATTCAGCCACCTTGATATACATTCATTACAGCTATCCTTAACATACACATCAAATAGATATTCTAAGAATGCACATGCAACTAATAACAATTTAGTTTTTTCATGATATTACATTTTTAAAATTCTCATCTTCTACTGTCAAATTTGAAAGTAAACTTAGGTTATTTTAACAACAAAAATAAATACTACAATATTACGATCTCGTAAATATAACTAAACTGCTACAACAGTTTAATTACATTTACCAGTCGTAGTACTATACTACTTATCCCTACTGTTATTACAAATTAAACTTATCCTCCAAATTGGCCAAGATAATAATACAATGTACATATGATATTCTTGCTTTTAAATGACATATCACCAACATATATCATAATCCATCTTAAAATGACTTTCCATTTCATTTAAGAACATAAATACATCTTTATAAAGCAAGATTCTATTTCAAACATCTTATTTCAAAACAATTTGTAAATGCTTATTAAAACACTTCATAGTAAAATCAAGTATTACTAAATCTAAGTGTAGCCAATGCTTAACAAAAGATAATCTACAAAGTTACTAAATATCCAAATGTCTATTGATGTTTTACCACTATTTAATGATAAGATACTACCCAGTTACATCTACTATCAACATTTAAAATACAATATATGAATTCAATTTAAAATATGACTCATAAAAATGCAGTATAACCTACATTATAACACTGACCAAAAATGATAAAGATGCAAAATCCCAAAACTGTAAGATGCTCAGTAGCTATTCGCGTAATGAATTTGGTGATACAACATCATCTATCGATGTCGTTGTTATAGAACAATGCCTCATTCAGTTGCAAACATTACCACAAAACGATAGTTAAATAAAAACTCAATTGCCATTGTAAATTATGCTATCGCAGAGAGACTTTTTCCTACTTAATTCGAGTTTCCTATTATTTATTTAACACAATGTTAATACCTTTAGTTATCCCAAAAATTGCTCACAATCTTACTATTTTTAATATACAATAACCGAGATTGTAGAATTCCAACATACTATATATTAACAATAATATAACCCTTATCTAAAACATTTATATATTTTAAGAAACAGAGTAATTGTGCCCCTCACCAATCACGAGTCTATGCAACCTAATGCAAGCTCGTGTCTGGTGCCGAACCACACTACAATTTTTAGACAGTGTATTGGCTATTAAACATGGAACATTTCAAATATTCAAAAACCATAAAGATGCTATGTTATTTACATGTTATTTCAATCTTGTTTGGTTTCATACTAACTGTTTAACAATATGCCTCTTCCCTCGACTGTGGTTATGAGTCGATAATTTTAAAACAAACTCAAGATGAAGGCTGAACCTCTTTCCTATTTTCTATGGAAAAAAAATAAGCTTTGAGATATAATTTCTCACAGAACTCAACCCTGTAAAAGCCGAATACTCACACATAACACAATCACATATGAAATAACTATCGCAAGCATGAGGTGCCAACAAGGTTTAACTTGGAGAAAGAATATATGGTTAGGGCAGAGCCCAAACAAATATATGCATACAACAACTCTTGATTTAATTTCTCCCTAAATCCACATTGAAAAATGGGTATATGCAGGGCTAAGCATTGCACACAGTGCCATGCTCTGCACATATCCATCCTTGAGTGTTGATACAAAATATAAAACTCAAAAAACATTTACAACATGCTAATTGAAATTTCATTGCAATTGCAAATAGATAAAAAGGGAGTAGGGTAAGAAATTGCCCCTACGTGAGTAGTGAAGATGGAAAAGTGTTGTGCATTCCAACTCGATGCCAAAACCCCAGAAGCTAAGTCCAAACTGGTAAGCAATCTCTGATGAGAATCTCCATCAAGATTAACCACAAAATCAAGTTTCCCTTCCAACCAACACCCTAGAAAATTTCAATACCTCAGCAATAGGAACACAAATGTAAAACCAATAGAGCAATGCGACCCAGTAATTGGCCCATAACCAACAATAACCCAACTCACATCATGAAATGGCCGACTAAAACTTTAGTGCCATAAAACCTCATAAATAACCATTCAACTCAAATGCGATAACACACAGGGTTGTGCACAAAATAGTTGCCATGCTACCACCATAAATAACTTTCAAAATAGTGAGTATGTTTTTCCACATTCATGGCATTCGATACCCTTTTAGGGTTCTATTCCATTCAAGAAATATAAAACCCCCTTTTAAAACATAATGAAAAATATTTATGCCAATTACAACTTAGGGTGTTTTACCCTTTTAAAACAAATATATAAGTCTTTTTTAATTAAAACTATATCAAATAAATATGCAATAATCTAAGTCCCTTATCAGTCACACATTCATAACTACAAAGATAAGTTCTAAATGCATACAACATATTACCATTCCAATGATTATGAAATGTCAAGTTAACATACACTATAAAACATAATGCAGTTTACCAAGAGTTTGAAACATAATGAACATCATCGATACCCAACAACATGCAAATATTTATAAGTTAGTTCAAATCACAAAATCCTAAATTACAATCATTGCTAAAAACATAGTTCTAAACAGAAAATATGTTCAGCATTAGTCTCATAATTCCAAAGACATTAATATAACCAAGTTCTTCAAAATACAAACATAACATCAAAAGGATATCTTATAACAGCAAGGTTCTGATTTGTAGAAAAACCCGAAGTAGTCGCCAGGCATGACACTTCAATGGTGTTTTCAATGATCATATTTTGTCCTTATCCTTTGGGACATTTCTTAGTTTGGAGGCTTATTCATTCCCTCAATAGTTTTTTCAACATTATTTCCATCTCCTTTAACAGTAGGGCTTTTCCCATGTGGTTTTTCTATTTTCTTCTCTTTTTAGAGATTTGGTTGTACTTGGGTACCTCATCAGGCCTTGTTACCAAGACCATATTTACTTGTAATAGTAGTTTCTAGGTTTTTAGCTACTTCTTAAGTTTATTCTAATGATGGGCTGTTAGAGTAATAAAGTATTTACTTATTTATTAAATCATATTGATTTGATTATTAAGTCACTTATTATCTCTAGTTTACTTAAGCTAAACTTTGGGCATATAATAATTACTTTATTTATTAGTTATTATCATGCAACTTAGTATAGTTCTCTGTTAGGGTTTTCATCTCCTTTTATAAGGATTGATTGGTTTGTAATAATTAATTAGATTTTGATAATATATATCTCATTTTTACTCATCAAGAATGTCTCATCTATGGATTTGGGAATTTCAAGCCTCCATAGCATTTTTTTTCCTATGATAGGTGTTTGCATGCAGGTGGTTCTTTGGAGCTGTGGAGTTGATCTTTCATTAACCTCAACATTATGAACCTTGGAAAGAGGGAAACTATGTAAACTATTCAACAATACTAGAGTGAAATTAGAGGAACCAAGTCAACATAGATAAGACATAAAAAATATGAAAAGGGCAAATGAAATCCAATTGTAAATAATATTGCTAGTAAGAAAATAAAGTATAGGAAAATATTACCACTAAAAAGTTAGACATGATTAAAATGATGGCTTGGCTCATTATGAAAAGTAGAGTAGAGAGAACATACTATAAGTGAAGGTTGAAAATGTCATGAATAGTGTAGTTGGGTTGAATTTGCATTGAACCCCACATATTGTGAAACATACTCCACATTTTAAGATAATCCAACATTATATGGAGAAGAATTTGTTTATGATATATCATTTTATATAAACTTTATACTTTAACCAAAAGTGACATTGTTGTCAAGTTTCAAATATGAAGTATTTTTAGTCAAACTCATTGACCTATATTTCATCATAGTGGTTTGCAAAAGCCCATCTCTCATAAGAATGAGTAGAGCACTTAGCACTTATTACATCTTGATTTGTACAAAGGTACAAGAAGTTGAGAAAGGTCAAAACTTGATTTACAATATATTACTATACTTTAAGATTCATATGATGGATTCATAGATTGTAGATTAAATATTTTACTATGCCCATTCTGAGAAAGATTTTTTTATCAATTTTACTATGCCCTAAGATCAGTGGCTAAGAATGAATTTTCTTGTATCTGAAATCTCTTTTGCTATTGTAAGGTCACACACTTGACTCCAAAGAGATATCCTCACTTTGATGACATTAGATAAAAAGAGGAAGTTGAGTGTATTTGACATGGTAAGCGAGGATGCCCTTGTTCTGAGCAAGAAAAATCCCAATAAACTATAGAGTATTAATCTATGGATTTCAAGTGAAATCACCATAGGCTTACCATGATAAAGATTAAGTTTTTATCTCTAAGGAATAAAAATATATAAACCATTAAAGAGTAAAATATATCTCTTACTACAAGCTTGATACTTATGTATGAAGCAATCACCCTTTCCTTGTGAAGAGTAAAGGCTAGTAGTTTCCAACATCTAGATTACACTTTATGCTAGGAAGAAATATCCCAACCTTGAGAAGAGTACACTTTGAATGTGCAACCAATATTAAAATTTGGTATCCTTATCAATTATAAAATCTCAGTGTACTCACCTATATTATGAAATAATATTCTATTTCCTTTTGCCAAAAAAAGATGAGATAAATGAGACAAACTATAATAGTCTACTTTGGAAAAAACATTATATCACTTTCTAGACCTCATTCCATACTTTTTGTGTATATTTGTGCATTACATGAGGTAACCTTAAACATCACATAGTACAAACAATTTTAAATTTTGGAAAAAATAGTCAATTTTGAGTATTTATAACTTTTAGCCTAGGATTTAGTCATTAGTGTGTGATCTTTAAACTGCACATTACATGAGGTGGTTTGAGATACAATTTAGTAGATGATCTTGTTTTCGCAACAAAGATCTCAATAGATAAATGATAGTTTCAAATCAAATTTTATTATTTACAAGGATCTAAATATTACTAAATAGAGAAATTAATTAGATAATTAGAAAGAGAAAGAGATAAATATAGATTGTGTGTGTGTGTGTGTGTGTGTGTGTGTGTGTGTGTGTGTGTGTGTGTGTGTGTGTGTGTGTGTGTGTGTGTGTGTGTGTGTGTGTGTGTGAGAGAGAGAGAGAGAGAGAGAGAGCCAACAACATCTTAGATAGTATTTAAGGAAAGTTTTATCTGTAATAAAAATCTCATATAAGATGGCTCTTACACCTATGCATAACCAACCAAGTTAGTTTGTCTATAACTAGTAGTAGCTAGTTATAAAAATATTATTGAATGCAATTGATCTCCCCAGCTATACTAAATATTATACAAATTATAATCCACTAATAGGGCTACAAACATGAACAACATAAAATAATCTAAATATGAATTTGATTAGACTATAACACTATTGGAAATGTTGAGAATAACTGAAAATGGGGTTGAATTAGTTACTAAAAGTCTATAGGTACCACTTGAACAATTAAACATTAAAAACTTGACTATTCTACTTATCATACTTGTTCTTGGCCTCTACTATAAAACTATCATAAACTTCAACAATTTGCATTTCATAATGGAAATATTATTGAATTTAAACATTCATAAAACATTCATCATAGTTTGACACTAGAATATAACATGGGAACCCAATTTGGAAAAAACCACTAGCAACATGTCACTCTTTTTCACTCTTTTGAAATGAGCTCTATTGAGAACCAACCCTATTAAAGGTTAAAATAAAAATGTTTAAATGTGTTCTGGTTAGAGGATTTAATCATCCTATTAGGAGTGGACTTTTAAGAGGACTTTGATCATTCCATTTAGAATGTCACCCAGTTAAAGGATTTACACAAATTGTTAACTCTTCAAATGACCATTAGGTCAATCTTTATTAGAAGGATTTCAATAAAAACTATTTACAATGATTAGAAAGAAAATAGTAGGTTTGATCTACGTGATTACAACTCACTTTTGCTAGTTCAAATCTATGTTCAATTCTTATGTTGGTTCACTAATAAGCCTTCCATTATCCTCTAGTCTTGATCTTCTTAGACACCCTTCAAGCAATTAGTCCACTCTTCTCATTAAAAATTAAGCCTTCTTCTCTAATTTACTTATCAATAACAACATCATATCTACAAGATTTCTCCTTCAGCTTTGCATTCACTCACTTTTGTGTGTCTGATCAACCTTAGTCTATATGTTTCTCTCCACATAAAAAGTTTCACACAACACACATACTAGCTAGATAGGGCACCAAATGTTTTCCTCTATATCTCCTTAAATAAACAATTCATTCTTTACCATTTTCTACATCCATCATAGATCTTAGGGTTTACAATTAGATTCAATGTATATGTTCATCTTCTTGATCATCCTCTAAAATGTTCTCTAGAATCCATTTTTTGGGTCTTTACCTAATCTCCTTCTTGAATTTAATGATCTAGCTAATCAATCTTATCTTCAACACATTTTACATCTCCCAAGATATCAACTGAGTCATCTTGATATTATTATTTCTTTGAGTTTTTTCTTTTACTATCACTTGAGAATCACTAAATTTTGATACTCATTCAACACTAAAATGCTCAATCACTATAAATCTTTCTGTCTTGGCATCAACTAATTTTCTTGGTCAATGAAAATACTCAATCAACACTAGATTTACTCAACACTAACTATAGCTTGGTTGACACTAGCATTACGTAACACTCCTTGGTATTTATCTCTTTTTCTTAGCTTGGCTCAACTTTCTTTACATCAATGATTAATTTTCTTTACCAAAGTCTATCTAATCAAATGTCCATTGTAACTTCCTTTTTATAACTTTGACCTTTCCTCTAGGTTCTATAGTTATGATGAACTCTCAAATTGTCTTAATCAATCAAATAGATATGAAATTTAGATTAGGTAGCAATATGTCTTATCCATAGATTTGACATCAATGACAAACCAACAATTTCTCAAATTGTAAGTTTCCAACAACATGATCATGTACAATATTTTCAATAGGGAGATAAGTTGGAGAAATACTGATAGAAAGAGAGACATAATTTATATATTATTATTATTTTATGTTATAATATGTGTTAATAAGTTAGAAAGAGGGACACAATTTGCATGTTTTTAGATGTTTGTAGTATACTATATCTTAAAATAATATTTCCTTATAACTTGTATATTATTATAAGTTTATAGTACATGTATGTTAATAAATTTCTCTTATAACATGCATGGTATTAGAAGTCTATAGTATCCTGTGTATTAATAAGTTTTTCTTGTAAGATACATTCTTTAGCTTTGAATTGGTAGAGTACTGCTCTATGCAGGAAAAAAATTGAGTTCACATGGACATTCATAGTGGAGATACATGGACCAAATTGTATCTATACATTAACAAACATGTTACATAGTTTGACACTTGGTATGTTTGATCTACATTTGGTAAAATTTTGAAGTAATGATACTAGTTTGAAAATATATAGAATTAGTTTAACAAATATGTTTCATCTCATTTTTTCTTTTTTTCTAGTCATATATGTTCTATCTTTTAGTGTGTTTATTCCCTTATACTCATAGTAATTGGGCAATTCAATATTGTAGAGGAGAGAGTGTCAAAGGAGGAAGATACTTGTAAATTGTTAGGAGATGTTGAATTCATTAGATATCTTATTACTTTAACTTCATTGTTATTGATTTAATGTTTCCTCTTTCTTACTTCTCTTGTTTAGCATTTGTTCTCACCTTTGAGAGTCCTAAATTACTATTGTGCATTATTTTATTTTTTATTTGAAGATGAAATATTAAATTTAATTATTCTTGTTGTTATTATATAATAATTTATCATGCTTTTATAATGTTTTTTAGCTACAAAGATCATGGGGATCAATAAGAATTAAAATCAAGACATCCCAAATGAGAGGCTTGCAACTTACCACTATACTCCAAGTGTTGGAGTTCTTTTTGGTAAAGAACATATCAGGTAGATTTAAACCTAATACCAAGAAACAAAGACCAGGGACAAGCCTAAGGATGAGCTAAATCCTATATTCAGCAAGGCTAAATCTCAGTTCTGGACCAATTAATAGAGTCAATAAGACTCACTTCACTTTAGGCTCTACTAAGCCAAGGTGGGCAAATCTATGTGATACATCTTAATAACTTGATTCTCTTCTCTAAAAGACTATCCCCTATAGTAGAAATGGTCAATATTCTTCTATGATTTGTTGATAAACTTCCTTGATTAAGTAGCTAATTTTAACTAAATGAAAGTAATAAGCAAACAAGCCATGACCGACACTATTATCTCTTCAACATAAAGAAAAAGGGTAAAATGATATTGATTGTTATATAAATGTTCTATAGTTATATGAATATTCCAATATGCCTTCAAACCTCTGGATGGGTCAGTGTCTTATCCATTGGGCTATAGAGTGAATAATTAGCAATTTAAACCCTTTTAATCAACTTGTGATTAAGAAAGTTAACATCAAACTCTTAGTTTCATTCTAATTCTTATTGCTCTCATAAACCATAAACCTTATCAATTATAGAAAGCAATTACCTAATACTATAAATCAGTAGCAATTAGTAAGAGAGATACAATCATTTAAACTACATTTAATTGAAAAGATAATTTATCTACTCAGTCTCAAGGCTATGGATATATGAAAAAGAGACAAAACTTTAAGGATAATGATGATTGCGGATAAATCCTCCATTTCATTTCAATATTACTAATAAAACTCAAACTATAACACATAGAGAGACAACCATTTTTAGAATGTATTCCTTTTGTATTCAAAATATGCACTATCTTGGAAATCATTCAAGTAACTACCACACACTCTGGATGGACTGCAAAATAATAATATTGTATATTAGAAATTCTATAGACAACCGACCTCTACTTCTCATCATGGGAATCCATAAATAGCATTGCAACAAGCTATAGATGAGAGGAGGACACATGTCCAAATTTGAAAAGAACTCTAAAACTATAGGAAGGTGAACACAATAAATATAAAAGATCAATCTTCCACAGTAATCAATCAAAAAGTATGTAGCTAAGGAAGCAAAAAAACATTAATATTGAAGCCTTTGATCTTTTCTTTCCTCTGTGCTTTTGCTGTAAATATGTAGAATATCTTAGCTACTTTTAGTCGGTAGGGCCTTTATTTCACCCACTGCTTCCCAAACATAAATTTTTCTCTTGGTGGGCCAGTCAGTGTCCTTTACCTCTTGTAAATCTTGAGTGGCCTTGGTCCACCTAGCATCCATTATTTCCTTAGACTCAGTAATGAATCTATTTAAATTTATCTCGGCCTTGAAAAAAGAATTGACTAAAAGGTGGAAAGGGGAATCTGAAGTATCTTAAAAAATTGCTGATGTAGACTCCCAGGTCAAAATGTCATCAAAATAAATTGATCACTCCTACTAGTCTCTTACTACATTAGTAGTAGTCATAATTGATGGTATACAAGGTTCTATTCCATCTCACAATGTCCTCAACTTGCCTTGTATAATATATAATTTACCAAAAAAGAAGCCACTCAGTTCTTTTACCATGTCTAGGCTCTCCTTAACTATGGAATTTTATCAAGTAAGTCTGGCTTCTTAGCCATCAGCATTATCAATCTATCCAAAAATTTCATGTAAGGTCCCAAAAGGTTGAAAGTTGGAGTTAACCATGAAAGTGCTTCATTGCAAACTTGCTCAACATTCTGCAAAGAAACAAAAGAGCTATGAGCCTATTGAGATAGGTTCTTTAGAGTATCAATCTTGTGGCTCATCATGGATCTAAGGAACCCAATCCTTACATCTCCTCCTTGCTGAACTAATTGAGTGTCAATGCACATCCTCCTAAGCTATGAGGATTGCTCCTCTTCTGTGTCCTCAGTCTATACTAGAGCTTCAACAGTATCCTTGGCTTGCACTGAAGTCCCTTATCCCTCTTCTCCTTGAATTGGAGCCATTCTTTGTTCTATTTGTACTAACTATTCTTTAAGGGATGCAACTTCATCCTCAAGTGCCTTGACCCTAGCTCCTAGTTCAACAATTCTTTCTCTGTATACATGACTAGTTCTAAGCTCATTTTCATAGAGCTTCCTAACATCAATGTAGTCATGTATAGCCTGGGATAATTTATCCTCTATCTCCTCCACCTTGGCCTCATTCATGAATGAGAAATTTTTCAGTGCCTTGGAGATTCCTTTGCTAGAGCTACTATGTAGAGTCCAAATTATCATGTTTCCCTACTCTGTGCTCTCCACATCCATCAATTTTGATTTATTAGAAGTAGGGACCATCCTCCAAACTACCAAGGACTTGGTATCAATGTTAAAACCAATTCCCCTCTTCAAACCACCAACACCAATTGCCTTATAAGAGATGGTACTTTCTTGTCTTCTGATTTGATCAAGCATAAATGCTTGCACCAAGTCCCAACCAGGTACTAGAAACATGCCACTTCTCTGAACAATATCCCTAGCCTCCTCCAAGGTTATTAACTCACATTCAGGGTCATAGGAGTGTAACTTTTCAATCAACTCCATCCTCTGCTCATCTGATTCATCAGTTTTCATTTGGAGGACAAGTTCACTCTACTTTATCTTATATAAGATACTCTTGAATTCATTGGATTTGATGAATTTATCATCCTCCAAGAATTGTTGAGTCTGGATAATTCTATCATCCAATCTTGTTGTTGCTCACTCTAGGTCTGTCAGATTGCCTTCTGTTGCATCAACCCTAGTCTAGAGATAATTTTTCCTCATGTCAGCAAAATACTGACTACTCCCGGGAAAAATTTTCAATGTTCTTTGCCTGACCTGAGGTGGGATCTGCACAATCTTTTATCTTTTATGCCCCTTTTCCATCCAAGATGCTTGGGATGCATCCTCTTCTTCTACCTCAAGGGTCACATCAGGTTCAGGGCTATCTAGGCACACCCTTTCTTCCTCTCAAACTAGACCTTCTAGCATCTTAGCCATTATTTCAGCATGGTCTATGACTATCTTCCTAATTCTATGGGGGTAAGGGATATCCATATAGAAACCTAGGAGTTGGGGGTCAGTTCTTTTCAATTCCCTCTCTACCCTCAATACATCATCCAACTTTGCAAGTTTATCAGTTGCCTCCCCCTCTGCTATTATATTTGGAATGATGTCTTCATGGGGAAATTATTTGGAATTGGGTAGCACATAGTTTCTCATTTCTTTTAAAGTGTCCCTCATCCATCCCTCAAGGCCATACATTCTATAAGGGCCAGTGCATAAGTTGAAATGATGCAAAAAGACATGGACAGGCTCTACGGCTTCTTTACCAATGGTGAAATTACTGATTTTAAAGCATCTACATAAAAGGGTTCCCTTATGTACCTTAGGGCCTAGGTATTCCCTATTAACCATGAACAACTACCAAATAAATTCAATTATCCCCAATCTAGGAGGGATGAACTTTGGTAAAATGTGGGGTGGTTGAGGACAACCATACACTCTCATTAAAGAAAAAGTAGGAAACAAAAAGATATCCCCCCAATTATGATCTATTTTCTTCCTATTAGACAACAGGGATGGTACTAATAGATACTTCAAAATTTTAGGGGCCCTAAAGTACCTCGGTTCTAACATCTTCATTATAATAGCACTAAAATTATTGAAAAATGACACAGATTCAGAAAAGTGGTAAGAGATATCCCATACCCATGTCCACAACTATATTGGAAAGGCCCCTTCTAGATCAAAGGTTTGATCAATAAAGTCAGAGCTGATGTATCCCACAGTCCTGTAGAGGATCAAATGCATCAGCAAAGAGTAATATGGGAAAGTGAATTCCCTCATTTCTCCAGACCTTGCCTCGGCAATATTATCCTCCATGATATCTAATATATGACTAACATAGTCATATTCATAGGCATGGAAAGCATCTTGTACATCTCTAGAAATTATGTATTCAACTCCCTAGACTTCATCAGACCCATCCTTTCCAATAACCTTATGGACACCATATATGGTCTTGACAAAATAATTTTTGAACTTGTCCATGGGAATCTTCTCCTATATTTTCTTTGGGAAATCACCCACCCTTTTCAATTATCCAGCAATATTTTGTAGCAATGAATTTCTAGTGAAAGCAGTTGAGTTTGCCTCAAACCTTCTCTGTAGGTCCTTCAAATCCAGAGGCTGACCCGTTTCCCTAGTCAACCCAAAAGCCTCAATGAAAGATTATCTATTGAAGGTGCATAGAAAAGTCCCATCTTTCCTATGAAAAGATTTGGTGGCAGGATTATAACATCTAAACAAAACTTTCATCAAATCCACATCCACAAAAACCTTTGGAAAAATCAGCTTAGCAAGGTTCTTCTTCCAAGGATTGCAAATAGGAATCTTCTTCTCCTGGTTGCCATAGACAAAGTAGAAAATTTTAGCACCATTGGTACCAGGGAACCTAGCATCTCTACATTTTGCATATGGATCAAAGAAAGCATGATCATCAACAAAGTTGGCATTTGTGGATCTAGGGAACAATTTTACCCATTCCTCAAAAAATTGATTGGGTTTCTTCTATCTAGTTTTACCTCCCTTCGAGGTCGATGTCTCTAATACTACCATTTCCTTAGCTGAAATTTCTTCCACTTCCTAGTCTGACATCTTGAATCTACAACTGGAAACTCTGTAACTGTAGAAAACTATCCCTTATAAACCTCTAAAACAATGATGCAGCTCACATAGGCAACACAAGATGAACTCAGAATTTGATCCTATAGATGATGAGCAATGATAATGAGAATGGAAAAACTTATAAATTGACAGGCTTAAATGGATGTTTAAATTGCATTGATTTCAACATGCTTGAGAATGATCATAATCCATTTTATCAGCCTCAGGAGGTGCAAAATTGATTTCCAACTATGCACTTTTTGTACTGCATTCAAAACTAATTACCTAAGAAGCTCAAACCTCTTTTCTCATCATTATGTCTGCTTAATAGATTAGATTCTATGATATTATGACAAGGTAATTGAAAAGACCTTCCATAATATCATAACATTATATTAACGGCTCTTTGATCCCATGATATCCTTTAAAAATTTTGTATCAAGCAATTGGCAAGAGTGACAAAATCTTTCACGATCCTACAATAACCCTTCTATTGTAGCATCAATAGCTTACTCATTGTGTTCTATGATCCCATGACAAATAGTTTCAAGGCATCCTAAGTCATCTTCATAACTCCTATGATCACACGATTGCAATTGAGCTTACTGCCTCATAGTATCACAACCCTTCATGTTTTCTTCTACGATGTTATGATTAAGTTGAAAACATTACATCGTGGGTCCAAAAATTTATCCATGCGATGCTACGAGAAACCCTAGTCACAATATCGAGAAACCCTTCCTTAGAGTTCTGAGATCTTACGATGAAAGAACTTATTGTAAGATTGGAGACCGTTATCCATTGGCCATCTCACTAACCTTGGTCCCAAAAATGCTGACTCTGAACATACCTAGCACATGTATACTGGCTCGATTGCAATTGGAAACTGACATCTATCATGTCAGCAAGTGACATGCTTGCATTCATGAATTCCATGATCCTACGAAAATAGGGTGTCACACCATTGTAACATACCTTTATCCATCATACAATCACATGAAAAGGCCTTTTTTGTAATGTCTTAACTCTTTTAATTTCATTCGTTGATCATGTGACACACCTCGTAAAATTGCCAGGCCTCATCTATCTATTTTACGACCTGATGAAAAAAGCTTTATCGTAAGTTCGTGAGCCCCTTGCAATTTGCTTCCGATGACACAAGAAAATACTAATTGTAAGATTGGGAAAGACCCTTTCATAGGCAAAACACAATGCAACATGATCTTACAATATATAGGTCATCGCGGGATCGGGAAAGAAAGGAAACTTTCCTATGATGACACGATACAAGGACTATTGTGAGATCGTGAAAGACCACAACACATGCCCACGATATTATGCCAATCCCTTTTTCATAAGATCAGAAAAGATCAAAGAACAAGGTATTTTAAAATATGAAACCCGCTCATACATATGGCCCAGGGTTAGGGAAAGATGATGATTACAAAATTCACTAGGGTTTTCTAAAATGAAAAGATGATCCCAACCCTACTGAAACAAATTTGAAAATTCCACCACGAAATGCAAAAATTTTCCATTCTCAAAAAGGAGCTATCACCAGGTTCATTCCCAAAGAGGAAAACACTTTTTCTAAAGATATGAACCAGTTAGGCCACAAATGGGGATACTCATTCCCAATAAAATAAAGAATTATTAAATTTTCATGCTAAAGATATGTTTATTCTTTTAAGAATTTTACATTTATACATATTACCCCTCATATAAACATTCATAATACTAATTCATGATATTGACTCATTTGTTATTTACTATATATTTCAGCTTTAGATAAAACCTTCCTTCCACTCACAAATGGTCAAATTTAGTATTTTCAGTAGACACTGTGGTTAGGGCTTTCAACTCCTACTGCTAAAGAGTTGCTGAAAAGACATGACTATAAAGAAAATGCATAGAAGATCATACAAGAAATAAATTTTGTAGGGGGAGGTAGTACAGTATTTGAATCATACAATTTCACAATAGCAGTGCAATAGGTGAAGTAATTTAAAGAGATAATAGGAGGAAGTCACAGGTGTGACTCTCACCAACTCTCTCCATCTGTAGTTCTAATATTTGTCGTTTGAAATGACTCCAAATTCCTTGCTACCCAAAATGACTCATTTGAGGTAATTTTCAGATTTTAGGTCATTTATCAGCTACAAAATTTGCATATCTATCTTTTACACTTTCAGTGTCTATTATAGGTGAAGATCAATTTTGGTGGATTTTTTTGTTCTATGTTGTGCTTAAAAGGAAGGGTTGAAAGCTGCGGAGAGGTATGGAAGATCAAATAATTATTTTCCTTTTTACCTATCTTTTCCTCTCATCCTCTGTATATCTGATCTCTATCTCTACTTTTTTCCCATTCTCTAACTCTCTTTTCTTCTATATTTCTATCTTCCTCCATCCTCCATATCCCTCTTCTTGTCAATTTCTATCTCCATCCCTACAACTCTTTCTATCTCCTTATTCTCTTACTATTCGCTCTACACCTCTCCCTCTTTCTATCCTCATCTCTCCCTATCTCCCACCACCTCTCTTGATATCCCTCTTTCTCTACTCATCTAGCTCCATTTCTCTATCAGCATATCTATCTTATTATCTATCCACTCTATATATATCTTCTTCTCTTTGTCCTCCAATGTCCCCTCATTTTTACTTACTTTTAAAATTATTAAAATTATGCAAAAACAAGTGTTCTCTTTTCTTTCCGTAGGGGAAAACCATTATTTTCATATCTCTTTCTTATAGTTTCTATCCTTGGGATAAAAATTCCCTACTGTGACTATGTGAAAAGTTCAAAATAGAATATTGGTGAGGGAACATGGTAGCAGTAGCCACAATAAAATGAGATATTATTGAAGCAACTTGTGCAATCTCCTACTAATGGGAAATTGTAGTGGATGGCTTGCCCAAATGACCATCTCATTGGGTTATAAATTACATGACACACTGTAGGTCATGGGGTTTCATTTAAAGTACAATGTGTTGAAAATAACACAAGGACTACATTTTTCAGTGGGATTCCCATTTAAATCATTGCTCCTAACCCTTTGATCTACTATGGCTTCTCTTTTGTTGTTACTTTTATGGCTTTCTAGTATATTCGTATGTGATCTTCCTCATTCTCTTAGTAATCTCTCTTGTCATTACCAACACCAACAAGAAAAATTGCTCTTATAATTCAAAATGATTGTTATTTCCAAGAACGACACTTATCTCCTAAGTGGACTCCCCTTCACCAATTGAAATGGTCTGGTCTTATTTGTCATTGAAATTCCCACTTTGTCTATCCTATCAATTTAACTCAAATGAGTTTATATGTCAGCATTTCTCATGTGTTGGGGAATCTCTCCTCTATGTGATCCCTTGATATGTCTAGAAATTACCTCACTAGTATTATTCCACCTCAACTTGATGAACTCCCAAAGTTATAGATACTTAGATTGAATGATAATAATAAAGGGGAAAAATTATGCTTGCTATCTCCTATTTCTAAAATTTTATTTCACTATTTTTAAATTTGGGCTAATTTTAGAGATCTATATTTGCTAGCATTTGTTATACTCTTCACATAGAATGGATTCAATATCACTCAATACTTTGATAATACCTTTACCTCTAATTCTTAAATGAAATAGAAATAATTATCTTACTTTTTACCAAATTTATCAATGAGTGAGGATTGAGTCTGATTTAAAACAACCCATCTCTAAGATTTGAATATTTATTTTTAAAAGTCAAAACCTCTGTGCGCGCGCGCGCGTGTGTGTCTATATATATATATATATGTATATATATATATGTATATATATGTATATATATATATGTATATATATGTATATATATATATATGTATATATATGTATATATATATATGTATATATATGTATATATATATATATGTATATATATGTATATATATATATATGTATATATATATATATATGTATATATATGTATATGTATATATGTATATATACATATATATATGTATATATACATATATATATGTATATATACATATATATATGTATATATATATATGTATATATACATATATATATATATACATATATATACATATATACATATACATATATATACATATATATATATACATATATATATATATACATATATATACATATATATATATATATATATATATATATATATATGCATACACACACACACACACACATATATATTATGTATATATGTATACATATACATATATATACATATGCATATGTATACATATATATGTATGTATGTATGTATGTATGTATGTATATGTACATATATGAATTTTTAGTATTTATCGAAATCAATATTTATTTTCAATTTTCCGTGTTTCTTACCACCACTCTGAAGGAAATGGAACTTTTGATGCCTATTAAGTTGATTCCCCCTTGTACACAGACTGACTCTCTTAAAATATTGACCCATTAATATCAATTTGCCTAGATGTCATTAGGGGAAATGACCTATTATCCATCTTGGCTAACTTCATATACCTAGAGTTCGTAATCCATAAGTCAAATTTTGCCAATTTTTTAGTGAACCTCTATATGTGAGTGAAGAACTTAAAGTTAACCTTTCAACTTTCCCACATTTACAAGGCTATTTATAGAACTAATAAAGTGTGAAGTGGTCTAAAAGTGCCATTAGAAAAATTGAATGGTTAAAAGTACCATTTTTTGAAACATTTTATGAATGACAAATAAGAGGGAAAGATAGCAGTAGACATGACGGTAATACAAACAAGGGTGGCAATAGACTTGACACTAATATAAACATGGGCATCAATAGACATCACAGTAGTACAAAGATGAAGCAATAACTGTATAGTTTCCCCTCAAAATTTTATGTGAGTTACTGTAGAAGGGCAAAGGGAAGATGCATCACTGGGAAGGATAGGTAGAAGGATGGGTAGCACATGCATTATGGCCATAAATGGCTTAGTGGCCTAGTTTATTCTTGAAATCCTATTAACATTTCCATATTCATTTTATTCTGTTGATTCAACAGGATTCTCCATGATCTCTTATGAATCATATAAATTTTATGTTAAAATGTAAAACCTGACATGAATCTTAAAATATATATTAAAATAGGAAAAAAAAAACATGAGCTTTTGATTGTCAGATTTTACCAATGGAACATTAGACAATAGAAAATATTTGTAACACAATTTTATTTTTTTCTGTTTATTCCGCTAAAGAATCCGAAAGAAGCCCAGATTTCCTATTTTGTACCGTACATTCCAAATCCTGTCTGAGTTTGAGCTTCCATTCCCCTTTTAGAAGTCAAAGAATGACGGCACCTAGGCTGTAAATGTCAAATTTGGTACAATATTTTGCACTTGGTACGTTAGAATTTTATTTTATTTTATTTTTTTTGGCTCCAACGGTGAGAGTAAATTATCTGATAAAGTCCAAAGTCCCTTATTTTTCTCACAACATTTTTGTGGAGAAGTATTTTTTTTGGCTTAAGATCACTGTGGATTACTAATCTGACTTTAAACTGTGCAAATATTGTAATGTAGAGCAGACTTAGGTGACAATCTGAATTCTGGCATGCCAAGGGAGCGAAAGAGTGCCATTTTTTAATCTTATATTACATAGATTGACTTGAAATAGGCTCCCGCAGTGCTCACCAAGTGCATGTTGTATGGATATGAAAATCGCGATCTGTGAGTAGAAGATTTTAAGAAACCTATATAAAAATAGAGGAGAATGAATTTTTGTGTGCTTTGAAGTAATTTATTGTCATATTTTCCTAGTGGAACTCTTGATGTGTTAATCAAAGAGATAAACTGAGAATACACAAATAGAGACAAGAGACAGGATATATCACCACAACTGTGGTTACATCAACACTAAGAGCACAACAAATATATTATTCAGTTATGACAACTTACATACTTAGGGCTTTGACCTTATATTTATACATTAGTCTTCAAGAGAAGACAGGGACAAATAAGAAGAATGTGAAATGAATAGACATGATAGTTGGACTTCAAATGCAACAATCTCCCAATTGAATTTCAACTCATGTTATAGCCTCATATTTGAATATCCTCCCACTTAAACATTACTTTCCCTTACCAAATCCCATGGTAAAAAATTGTCAAAAGACAATATTTGTAACTGGAATAACAACCACAGCTAATCGCTAATCACATCCAATTAATCATACAACATCAGTAGATTTATAACCACATAGCCAACCCATATAATAACTCACCAAATATACCATCTTCCAACAAAACACATCAAAAATTCATTGATGTGAAAAAACTAGAAGACTATTATAGAGAAATTAAAATTGCATGAGCAATGTCAACTATAAGTTGACTCAATCTACCAATCAGCACATAGAAGGCATGGCACTAACTTGAGATCATCTCCAATCCCAACCAACTTGCTGCAAAATCACATCTTCCAAGTCCTCATGAAAAGACCATGTACTGTTGTTATAAAATAATGAAGTACAACAATAATAAATGACCTCAAAAAACATTTGGAAGGAACACCAACACAATTCATAACTCATCCTTTTACCAACACCACCAAGTTCCCAACTGTGTCAAGTATGATCTCTTTCACCTCCTCATGTGAAAGCATTTACAAAACCCAAACACCATAGATGAAAGCCCATATAAACAAGACGATCAAACTCTAAACATTCTAAAACTTGGAACAAAACTGATCATCTTCTAAATGCATAAGGAGATAAATCTGTCGAATAGACCAAGCATGGGGAGTGAGAATTCTCCTATAGGATACACCAATTCTCAATGGCTCTTTTCCAAGAGCAATCTCCACTAGGTCCATGATGAACTAGCATCCATCCACAGTTGTAGATTTCTTAGACTTCATGCTGAAACCTCCAAAGAGAAACCATCTCAACAAATATTCTCAAACCAAGAGAACTATAGCCTCACCCAAGCCTCTTAGTTTTCAAGATCACCTCTCTGTTCAATGTACAAAAGTACCCAATAAAGGAGCACTAACAATTATCAATTTTCAAAACTCCCACTACACTTCTGCATAACCTGGGAACACAACATGACAACTTGATCTCAAAACCTATCAAGAGAACATCTATCATGCCAACACTCAAAATAGCTCACCATGGCACAATAAAAATCATCTCCAATCACATGGAGGAAGGCATCTCTTAACAAAAAAAAATGTTAATATCAAATATCTTATTGCAATATGACACCAAACTCTTCATGGTATCAAAAAACAAAATATGAAACATGATACCAAACATCAAGCCTGAAACTGAAGCTACAACTACTCTAAAAAAAGCCAAATCAAACATTACCACCATAAAAAATCCTACTTAGGAAAAACAAACAACACAACCCTAATATCCTTTCTCTCTTAGATCTTGTTTTAGGCTCATAGTTTTTCCTTCTATGCCTCTTCTTATTTCATGACCTGCACATCTCCTCTTAAACCACTGAAGCATCTCAAGATTTCCTACTTCAAATATAGTCTTCTGAAGGTCTAGGTGCCCCCCAATGAATGTGATTAACTTTTCTCAATTTCTAGATGCCTAATGACCATGTTTATTAGTTGAAAGGATCAACATAAATCATGACTAAATCTATTGCAAGGCCTAAGAATTTACCTTCTTCTCTAGCTAAGTTTTGATTTCCTAGTCCAAGGAATATCTATTAAACCTGCATTATCTTTATTTTATGCTTCTACTTAATGTGCTCACTATTTATTCAAATAGAGTCTACACTACTCTCTGTCTTCACCATGCAAAGCTAAAACCAACACAAGCTACTTGTAATCTTATGCTAGAGCACCACCATATCATATTTGTCACCTCAGAGATTTTAGGAGGGTTGAAAAAAAATCATATAATACAATATTATTAAGGCTCAAATAATATCCACCAATTTCTTCTTACGATGTGGATGTGGATGCTCTTTTTGTTCATTTTGATACTACAACATATGTTATTTTTTGCTATCTTCTGCTAGTAGAGAAATCAACATAGTACTATTGGTAACCTTATTCTTATACTTGGCCCCTATTATCTTCACACAATTACCATGGGATTAGTCTCCACAATAATCATAGACTCTCAATTCTCCTTATAAAACTTGGGTCCAGGATTTTGGACCTCTTTGATGGTTTTCTTTCAAATGTAGCTCAACATGCTTTATGTCTACCCTGGTGCAACCATCATCTTGCATGTTTTCCCAAATTCCTTCTAGGCTCTAATACTAATTGCTAATCTAAGAGATAAACTAAGAATATACAAATAGAGATAAAAGACATGATATATCATGGTTCACCACAACTATGGCTATGTCCACATTGAGAGAAGAGAAAATATATTATTCAGTCATGGAAACTTACATACATAGGGCTTTCCCCTTATATTTATACATTAGTCTTCAATAGAAGATGAAGAGACAAATAAGAAGTATGTGAAATGAATAGACATGATAGTTGGACTTCACATCCAACATGATGTCTAACCACCTATTCAAGCAATTGACAATCCCAAATGTATTTTGACAACATCAACAAACATAATCACAATTCAATTCTCTATCCATGACCAACCACACACTCCATTTTACCTTTCCTTTAGTCAATCCTATCTACTACTTCATCATAGGATTTCTCTTTATCTAAAGGAGGTGGACAGAAAAGACAGAGCATGATGGTGACAACTTCAATCCAAGGAGCCTCCAATCCATTTCATAAACCTAAGTCAGAGGTGATGGCTCTGACTATTTAAACATCACACACCAAGCTGCATTCCAACACTAAAAGTTTTAAATAATCAAAGTTGACTTATTTTTTCTAATCTTAATTTTCCTCGTAGTGTTTGATGTTCAAGAATGGCAGTGATGGCTTTCCTCTTTGTTGAATAGTGAAACATGATAATACAAACTTAAATAGAGTTTGGTGGAGGCTCCTATAGATCTTACTCATCTATTACCCTCTCCCTTTTAACACATTGGGCTTTCCTCACAATGTGCCAGTACTGCAATAGAGGTATTAGTGCCCCTTCGATGGTAGTACATCATCATTATACAATAGCAATACATCATTGTTATTGTTAGAATGGTTGTTGTCTATTGTAGTGATGAGAAGCAAAACTAAAGATGCATGATGGTTCCATATATAGCATTGGAAAAGTGAGGCCAACATTATGTGATTGAGCTTCTTCTTTTTGGAGGATGCAGATGCCCAATTATTGGCCAAGATGGAGGATGCAACAACTTCTTGACTTTGATGAGGATGACCTATCCATAGGAATTGTGCCTACCTAAAATTATTTCTAGCCCTCGTACATCACTTTTGCTATTAGAAATTTTACTCTCTATGTGACCCAAATTATGTCTTTAGTCATGTTTGGATTCTATATTTATTTTTCTTTGACAAGCACAAGGAAACTAGGCACTGGCTAATCTACAGACAAAATGAACCGAAGATTTAAAAAAAAGTCAAACATGATTCTTTTTCATATTCATGAAAATACAATGAAATTTTCTCAAAAATATTGTTGTACTCAATCACAAAATATACAGATCAAATGCTGAAATTTTAAAAAAAAATCGTTGTGTTTTCATTTTTTTGAAATTTAGTCAATGGTATAATTTTTAAGGAGGATAGCCATGTCAATGCAATTATGCTTCTATAGAAATTTATTAATAATATTAAAAAAATATCACATCTAGTGTATGGGTGAATTAATTCCTTCATACTAGCGGTGTAGCATAATTATTTGAGAGGATAGATTTATTTTCGAAGCCATAATAGTTTCAAAGTGATAGTTTATCATCACACCTTTATCAAAAAATGTAGGTAAAGTTTACATATAGAATGTTTACAAATTTTAGTTTAATTAGTTCCT
Source organism: Cupressus sempervirens (assembly GCA_028749045.1). NCBI lineage: Eukaryota > Viridiplantae > Streptophyta > Pinopsida > Cupressales > Cupressaceae > Cupressus > Cupressus sempervirens. The sequence goes on from CM053791.1 coordinate 74,269,750, forward strand.
TTCTAATTTTGATAGTAATTGACTATAAATTTAATATGATCTATATATACTCAATAGTGAAATTAGAAATAACTAATTATATTTTAAAGTTTTATTTTATTAATGTTTAGAATTACAAAAAGGATAAATAAATATAAAATTATTTTTAAAATTAATAAGTTTTTAATAATTTTAAATTACACAAAAAAAATTTAGTCATATAATATTTTTTATTTTAAGAACCAAATTTATATACAATAATAAAATTAGGGTTCAAATTCATTTTAATAATTTTTAATATAAAATAGTTAAAAGCTATTTGAATTAATTTCATTTATAATTCTCACACTCACCAATCTCTCTTTTGTATCCCTTATTTCTCTTAATTCTCTCCCCATTGATAGTTAATATTTATAAAATACTAATTCAATTAGGAAATTAAAACTAATAATTTTAAAGTTAGAAAGGTAGACATAAAAAATAAATTTGTAGTCAAATGAGCCAATTATATAAAATTTTAATGTTATGTTGGTAGTAATGAAGCCTAATAGTAGTTTTTTATTGGATCACTTTAATAACTACAAAATAAATGATAAGAATATGACATAGAGATATAAATATATGAAGATAAATGTAGGGTAAGTTATGGGTAGAAGCCAATGTAAAGAGGAGTAAAATGGAGATACATACAGAAATAGAGATACATATACATTATAGTATATATGGAGTGAATGAAAGAGTGAGAAATATAGATAGAGATATATGGAGAGAGAAAATGCATGATAGATAATTTGAGAGAAATAAAGTAGGAAAGATGGAGTGGCTATGAAAGAGGGGAGGGGTTGGCAATTAATAGTTAGATATATAGAGATATGTAGGCAGATAGAGTCATGATTGAAAGAGGTAGCTAAGTAGAAAAAGCTAGAGAGATATGCCAAGAAAAATATAGAGATGTAGATAGAGCTAGAGAGACACACCTAGAAAAATATAGAGAGGTAGATAGAACTAGAAAGATACACCAACAAAAATATAGAGAGGTGTATCAATATAAAACTTAAATACGACAAGTCTTGTAAAAAAAAATGAAAAATATTTTTTGTTTTTAAATAATATATTAAATTCAATTGTTAATAAAATTAGAAGTCCAAGATATGCACCTTCATGGTAGAAAAATATTAGAAGCATAATGAAATGTAGACAATAATTAAAAATTCATACAATGGCTTCATATCAGATCAGCCATTAATGATAAAATTGAATTTTATTTTCTATATTAGCACTAGGACCTGAAGATACACAAGTTGTCTCTAGAAGACATGGATACAAAAAGAGACTTTTCTATTTATTTAGACTACCAACGCGAAACCCAGATTTGAACTAGGTATTGAGGATTTGCAATCCCTACCTTCCCACTTGGCTATGTCACCATCTCCATATCTAGTTTATCCTAAGGCGATTTTTTTCTTTATCTATCAAGGATTATATGTAAGGTATTTCAAATATTCTTTTTTATCACTTAGATATGTTGTATAACCAATTTATAGTCCCCAAGTCTAATAGGGTATTCAAACTTTTCTAATGAGAAAAAGGTGGGATTGGTTTTCAATTATCTTCTTGAGATGGAGCCTATAACCTATTAATATTAGTTGGGAATTTAAGTTGATGACTCTAGTATAGAATAGGAATTTAGAGTACCCAATTAGTATACCAAATCCACTTTTTTTGTCAATAACTAGAGAATTTACAACTATAGAAATATTCTCATCATGTATCATATATTAATAATAAAAGAAAATAGGTTCTTTTTTCTTTTTTGATATAGTGAACAAAACATGTGAACTTTTTGTCAAATTTTTTCATCTAGTTCAATGGGGAATAAATATTGAAATATAAAATATACTATATAAATATAGGATAGCAAACATTCAATGTGATTAGAAGAAAATAAAGGATTATTTACATTTCCTCAATTTGGTAAAATACAACTTGAAGGATTTTTTCGTTTTATCAATCTAGGCTTAATAGATAAAATCAATAACTTTTCAAAATTTGAAAGCTCAAATAAAAAAATACAAATTATTCTTTTTGGTTCTAAATATAAACTAATAGAACCTTTCATTAATGAGACAGATGCTATATATGCCTCTTACATATAATTGCCAATAATATGTACTAGCAAGATTGATTAACAAAACTTGTCAAATACATGACTAGATTTTATATCTAGGAGATATTCCTTGGATGAATTATAAAGGAACTTTTGTAATAGCTAGAAATTAACAAGTTGTGGTCAATCAAATTGTAAGAAGTTTCAATATCTATTACACATTGGAATGAAAATGGTTGGGAAAAATTATCTGGATTGGCATAATAATTTCAAATTAGGGAGGAAGACCAAGATAAGAGCTTAGTAAAAAAAAGATATGGATTTGTACAAAAAAAAAATTTATCTATTTTACTTTTTTCATTGGTTATGGATCTAAATTCCAAAGATATTTTTTACTCTAAAAATCTTAAAGCATTATTCCAATATCCAAAGGAATATTATACATACAAGTGGAATTGGTATGGTGAGAAGTGAAAATATGTTTTGAAACTTTATAAAAAACTTTACATAAGTGACAAAATGAAGAAGGAGAAGAAGAATTGGATTTTGAGTCTACATATGAAAAAGTAACAACATTTTCTTAAACAAAATGTTTATTAGGAAATATTGGTCGACTAAATTTGAATAGAAGACTAAGTCTTGATACCAAAGAATGAAATTTTATTATTACTGCACAATTTATTAGCTTCTCTAGATTACCTTGTCAAAGTGAAATTTGGAACAGGAACACCTGATGATATAGATCACTTACAAAATTGATATATTCATTGTGTAATAGATTTATTACAAGAGCATTTACAATTGATATATATGATTTTAGAGAAGCAGTTGAAAAAACTTATATATTACCTGTATCAATCAATGCTAAAATGAGAATAACTCTTATTAAATTGAAAATTTTCATTTCATTAATGGATAATTTTCATAAATTTTTTGGGTTGCATCCCTTATCACAATTTTTGGATCAGACTAATCTGTTGATAGAAATAGTTCATAGTCAAAAAGTTAGTTCTTTGGGCCTTGGATGATTAAAAAATATTTTTTTGTTTTCAAATAGTCTATTAAATTCAATTGTTAATAAAAGTAGAAGTCAAAGATATACATCTTCATGGTAGACAAGTATTAGAAACATAATGCAATGCAAAAGATAATAAAATAATTATACAATGACCTCAAATGATGAAATATTTACAATAGGGGAATTGAAAATGAAATATTTATCTATTTTATTGGTAGGGAACCCTATTTTATTAAAGCTTACATTAAAACAGTACAATTTACCTTGTATTGTTGTTGAAATAGGATACAAGATAGTGAAGAAGGATCATTCTTATGACCTTGCTGAGCTATAGTTTCAATAGTTATCAAAAAACTTGGGAACCATAAGGAAAACCAAGAGCACACAATGCAAGATTCAATCAATACTTCTATGTATATTTTTCTATGTGTAGAATACATTTCCTTACTTTGGTAAAGTTGCACAGAAGAAAAATAGATACGTTGCAGTACAAATAGGTGAATTCATTGAGCATATGGGAGAGAATTTTGAGTCTATTATGATTAGTTACTTTGAGTACTTTAAGAAGTCAATGAAACAAATACATAGGATTCCAATGTCACTAGTTGGGAAACATTTTAATAATGTTTTCTTTATAGTTGATATTGATTTTGAACATATGTACAGGTTGTAGTTCCAAGGGTAAGATTGTTAAGACCTTTCGGGTATGAGATTAATGTGAATGAGGCATCTGCAACAATTACAAATTTTCTTGTAAAACAAGTAGATAATAATGCTATTACCTTTGGTAAATATGATGTTTCAAAATCAAAAATAACTATGGAATTGAAGACAACATTAGTAATAAGAAAGAAGAACAAAATTATTAAGAAGCTTAAAGAAAATTTTGGTGGAGTAGAGGAAGAGGAAGAAGGGGAAGACAATGAAAATGATGAAGAAGAAGATGTTCCTCTTCAAGCACCATTGAACCTAGCCCAAGGTCAAGGATAAGATCAAGGTGAAGAGGAAGTCAAACTTGAAGAAGATGTTGAGGGATGAGAAGCCAGTGAAGCACCTTTAACCATAGAAAAGAAGAAGAGGAAAGCTAAATCTCCAATAGTTAGCAAACCAAAGAAGGTTGTAAAACCTAACCCTACAGCTCTAGCTACCCAAATGAACACAACAGTTACTTCTAAGAAAGCTCAACAAGTAGCAAAGCCAAAAGAAAAGAGGGCTAGGAAAGCTATACAAGATGACAAGTCTAAGAAGAGACAAAGGAGAAAGTACATTGCAATAGCTGAATCAAATGAGGAGATGAAAAAAATCTGATGATAATAGCCAATTCAAAGTGGTAAGTTAGATTCCTTCTTCCAATTTTGGTAATCTATGTGAAAATATAAAGAATAAGGCATATTTGAGTGGATTTTTGCCTATTGAATTTGATAAGCTTGGTAAGATAGAAATGGTTAAGGTAGAAGAATCAATATATGCCATTATGGCAACATTTAAGATGATTCCAATTGAGGTTGCCAACTCTCTACCAAAGAACTTATATGATAGAGTTGAGAAAATATGGAAATATAGTCTTACACCAAAGAGAAATATAAGAGAAACTACAATTGCAAGGGTGATGTCAGATTTATATAAATATGAGATGAAAAAAGCCATTAAGAAGTACATAGGAATATTTTCTCCAAAGTACCAACAATTAAATATGTTGCAAGATAAAATTGAAGATTTTTTTCAATAAAGTACCCAAATATGGAAGGTAATTTATGGGCTAACAACACCTAAGTAAATGGAGTAGACACCTATTGAGGTAGGTGATGAAAAAAGTGAACAAGAAGTAACTAAGGTTACTAAAGTTGATACTGGGAAAGATGCACATGTGGAAGGAAATGAGACAAATGCAACTACATAGGCAACATTTTAAGATGAGCAAAAAATAGAGTAGAGTATACTAGATATACAAATGTAGAGTGCCAATCCAAAACATGTGACAAAAGTAGACACTAAATTTATATAGATCAAGGATGTTTTTGACAATGTGACTCAAAACATCAATCCCCTAATAGATGAACTTAAGAAGGAAAAAAAGACATATGTAGAGGTGGAAGCACAAAACATATCAAAAACCCCTCAATTTCTTGTGATACAACCTACATTACCCATTATAGTGTATCAAAGAAATGGGACATCCATGACAAACATTAACAAATTGGTGTACACTATGTCAGTACCAAAAGTTACTATAGAAGCATAGGATGGAACACAAGTTCAAAATAGGTTAGGTAGATACTCATGTACCAACATCACAAGTTCAAGGTGCAATTGAAATTAAACGGCAAGAAGAAAAGAGGACTGAAGAGTTAGACTTGACTACAAAGCTATAGGAGCAATTAGTAATATACACACTGGTTACTTTGTCAGCAACTGCTACTCCTCCAAGTCAAGCACTTCATAGGCTAAGTGTAGAAGCTACACTACTATAGTCATCAAGGCCTAGTCCTAGTACATCCAAGGTAGAAGGAGGTTACATCATTTGATGACGTCAAGTTGGATAAATTGATTGATTTACATAGTTTGACCTTGCAACAATCACTATTGAACAAATGAGCATACTACAGGATGCACCTACAAGGAAAAAGCATCAAGAGCTCCTCGAAAGAGAGCATAAGCATAAACAAGCATTGAAAGACATCGGGGATATATTTCTTTTTGCATTTAGCTTCCTAGCACTTGAAGAAGACAAGGCATACCCTGAAGAAGTTGCTAAAAATTGTAGAATAGATTAATGATGCAAGACCTAGATTCCAATTTAGAATTACTTGAATGGTCTAAAGGAAATTTGAAGGAAATGCCAATGAAAATATATCAAGCAATATTGCACTTAGTGTCATCTTGAAAATATAGGACAAAAACAGACATAATTTTTTTTTAAATTAATTAAATTCACTAAGTTTGATATGTTTGTTTCACAAGTTAAAGTATAGGTACACTATAGGACAGATAGGGGTTCCCCTAACGATACCCTGACATTCCATTTAAGTTTATAACCAACATATCGGGTGCACTCATTAAATTTGAACATATATTATTAAATTGATTTCGATGTTTGTTTCATATTACATTAATTTTAAAAGAATAGGGTATGTGCAAGATCATGGTGTGCCAAAAAGTGGCGATCTAAAAAATATGTAGTTCTGAAATGCCTCATAGAATTTCAAAATCTATTCCCACTTTTTTCCCACCCATCCTTATACTAAATGAAAACAAATAATACCTTTATAATTCCTACAATATCTTTCAATACCAACCTTATATGGTCATCTTTAAAACATCCCGAAAATGTGTTTTTGGCATGTTCTTATGTGTTTTTTACTTCAAGCATGTAGCTGATGACTTTTTTTTAACCAAATTTTGATGTAATGAAAAGGGTTTCTTAAGGGTTTCTTAAGAATGTTCTTAGCTTTTCATAAATGTAAGTTTTGTCAAATTACGAGTTTAGTAAGTAATTATTACTTATTTTCTAATAGAGTTAGCTACAAAGTGCTGATTGACATACTAGTTGAAAAATAGCTACATTCAAACCGTATAAGATTTGTGAAATCCAAAAGATGCGTCACATTCTATGCTTTGACTAGTATAAGAAAAAAATAAGAAAAACTTAATTTTGATTTTTTTTGAACTAGTTAAGGTGGTCAAACATGGGAGTTTTTTAATTCTGAAAATAGTATAGTAGAAAATTCATAATTAATTATTTATTTAGAATAAAAATTTCCAAAAATATGCGTCACATCCAGGCATGAGTCTACTTTTTATATCTAAAATTATATTTAAAAATATTATCATTTGATCATGATTAAGGTGGTCAGACATACACCTACTTTTTATTTTTGCCTTGAAATTTTTGTAGTACTGCATTAAAATCCAAACTTTTGACCAATCAAATAATTTTTTCTCCAGATAAGGCATTGTAGTTTAGAAATTAGATTCAATTTCCTATAGATTATTTTCTTACAACTTTTCGATATAAAGTCCAAAACCACTTTAAAATTATGTGTCAAGTTGACATAACCCTGATTTGCTGATTTTTCACTGCCACTTAAGGCCATAGTTTGGTACACCATGATCCTGCACATACCCAATAGATTAATTTTCATTTACCTTTCAATAACCCATATGTAAACCAACAACTTGTTTAATCTAATAGAAAAAATAATTTTCATGTAATTAAAAATAGTATTAACATTAACCATTATAACGTTAATTAAGAAAAATATTAATGAACAATATATTTAAATTATTTGAATAACAATTTAAATAAATATAAATCTAACTATTTTGAAATATTGAAATTAAAGAACTAACTAACTAATATAACATCTAACATGTGAATAATTTCAATTTTATTTGAAGCTAACAAACAAAACATCACTTAATATATCTATTACTATGTTAATAATAAATAAAATTCTAAATACTAATTACTAACATAATAATAATAATAATATTTTTAAAAAAGAATTAAATAAAATAACTAACATAACTTAAACAACATCATAAACAAATAATAAAACTAACTTATCTTTTTTTTTTCTTACATCTATTTTTTTATTATCGTTAAGGCCATGATAATTGATTAATAATAATAAAATTAAATACAATAGTGTTCCTTCATTCAAACTGGCACTAGTAGGAAAGAATGGGGAAAGAAAACCTCTAGTCTAGCTCAAGATCAAGGTCCTTTATTATTACAACATAAAAGGAACATTCCCTAGTTGAGAATATTCTTATTTCAAACATTACAATCAAAAAATCTGTTTTGAACAAAAATATGTAAGTACATAGCTCTTCGATGCTACCAAAGACCTCTTGGCGAGGATTCCAATGCTTCTCTTTTCATTCATGCATGGAAGCCAAATACGATCAACCCTATCTTGCTATCTTACAAACAAACTGGTTAATAATTAATATAATAGTAATCTTAAGAAAAAAGACTATCTAACTCTAAATTAATATTGTTAGAATCATTATAAATAATATGTTAGAATCATTATTAATATAACCTATACACCTTATCCCACGCTGCCCCATGCATACTTGCACACTGACCTAGGTTTGTCGGCGTAGACCTATCCCCTCCCTTGCGTGCTTGCTATGAGGTGAAGAATTTCTAGCGCATAGTGGTGGGACAAATGGGATAGGGGGGGGTGGGTAAGATTTTCTAGGTTTAGATTCATTAAAAAAATGTTTTCTTTTTGTTCCCCACCTTTGACATGACAAGGGTGCTACGAGCGTCCAGTACAAGCATTTGGCAGGTGGTGGGTGGAGTCCATGCCTGGCATTCCAAGATAAAGGTGAAAGGAGTAGGTGAGGGGGTATGATCTTAAATATATTTTGATTAAAAAAAAAAGATTAACATGAAGTCCTAAGTACCTTGCCTTGCTTATTTCATGGAGTTTAATGCCAGAGCATTTAACCAAGACTGCGCCCATACTTGGCAGGTGGTTGGGATTGATCACAACTAGTGTTTTAAATGGGAAGGATTAAACAAGTTAGAAATGGGGTAGAATAGTCATTGCAAAAGTTTAATTTGGTGGAAATTAGTTATTAGTTTAGCTAGGATGTTTATTACAAGGCACTTATTTAATTTTGAAAATTAAGTGATTGTGTTTGTTTAAATGAAACAATAATTTTTTTTTAAAAGGAGCATCTAGGGGAATATTCTCTGTAACTTGGGGAAATTAAATTTTTTCCCATACATTTTTCAGAGAGGTTTTTTTAAACCTACAGATGCAAATTTTTGAAAGTCCATTTTCTAAGTGTTGATATATATATTTTTTCTTTTTAATACTTAAGACAGAATTTTAACCCAATAACAACATAGATTTTCCTATGAACAATAAACTAATACAAGGATTTGAATAGGGTTATTTCTTTCTCTTCTCTTACCATTCATGGATTATCAATCATCCTACAACAAGGTGTATGTTCCCTTTTATTTAGAGTTAAAAGTGATGCATAACTCTTAATTGAATTTGATTGTGTCAATTACGAAATTTAACAAGGAGAGATAACTTTGTGATCACAATGTAGGAATTTTATTTCATCTTAATGCTTAAACATCAAATTCGAAACCTCAACATATCAAATAGCTTCTCATTGACATAATTGAAAACTTGAACATCCATAATTCAAAGACATTATCTATCATTCTATTTTCTCACATACATATGCATAATTTGAAATCACATAAGAGCCATACAAGGAGGTTTTCATAATCTTTTTTTTTTTTTCTTTCTCTATTATTCATCTTGATTCAAGGCTCCATCGGGAAAGAGCTAGTAAGAAAACCCAATGTCTTTGCCAAATACATCAAAAGTTAAAATTCATTTTTACAAATATTACAATACAATTGAATTTTCTTCAAGGGTTTCCACAAGAGAACTTTTCCAGTGTCTTCAATGCATCAAAGGAAGCCATGGGAGAGACAAGAACCAACATGGAGGTAAAAAAACACAATAAGATGAACAATTCAAGCATGCATTCCCAACCTGGTTTTGCAAAATAGGTTCAACGATGAACCAAAATAGGGGGGAGGTGGATTTTCTCAATAGGAGATGGCAATCACCATACAATAACATAGCCCTTTTGGGGCTAAAACTTCAAGAACTTCCATTCTTTTACAAGGCCCTTTCGAGGCTATTTCCACAAGGATTTTCATTCCTTTCTATATTCAAGAATTCTCAATAACAAACAAGGTATGGGATGAAAAGTACGAGCCCATACACCCTACCCTCTTTCCCTCCTCTCACCATGAAAGGAGACTCTACACTATTGAGGTCCAACTAAGGCCCTTCCCCCAAACATGCCTACTTCCCTATCCAAGGGTGAGTGATGCCAAAACAATCCCCATGAAATCCCCTCAAAAACACAAAATATCAAGAAAGCATGAGAATAACATCAAACGAAAACAAGTTAAGATCCCTCCCAATCAACCCCAACACACAAGAAAGAAATACAAGACTACACAATGCCTTATGCATGATTCAAGAAAGATTCAAGTATGAACACATGAAGAAACAATATCAAGGAGTGAAGAACTCCTACCTTCATTAAAGAGTTATGGAAAAATGGTGGTTTGAGAAGAGCTTTTCCTTTTCTTCCTTCAATCTTCAAAACTTTCTCCAAAATTAGAGATTGGGTAAAAAAACCAAAAATACTCCAAAAATGCCTCTAAGTATGATCCTTAACTCAACTAGACTTCAAGTAACCTCAAGATGGAGTTTTGGTTCACCAACTCAAGTAAAGAGACAATCCATTTTCGCAATCAACCAAAACTAGGGTTTTTGAGTGACCCTAAAAGTCAACCAAGGAGGCTAAAGGGGTGGAAAGTACTCCCCACCCATACCCTTACCCCTAGGGTGCTAAAATTTAATGTTTTTAGGCCTTAAAGACTTAATAGAATGCAACAAAAGATAGGATAATTTTACGAACAATTACAACATTAAAGAATTACAATACAAAGATAGCACAAAATTAACAAGTGGTTTAGTTCCGTCTTTCAATCAGATTTCCCAACTAAACTTCTTGCACACTCATTGCACACATTAGTAGTTCAAGAAACACACACACACACACACACACACATATAGATAAAACTACACATCAAGAAATTCATGTAATTTAAAATATCCATTTTTCTACAATTCAATTATTCATCTTATTCTATTCATTAAAATTGGAAAAAAATTCAAAGGGTTAGTTTTGCATTCATTCACTTCATCCTCATACATGTTCATAAAGCATTAAATTATGAAAACAAATATCTAAAAGTAAAGCATCATACATCATAAATAGCATAATAATGTTTAGTGCATCAAATAATGTTCTGACATATCGAGTCATGTGTATCAAAATAATAATGTATCATCGATGCTAGGATGGGTCGAGGCCAGGCCTCACATAATATAAGTGTAGGAGAATCCATGAGATGTATATACACTCTCCTACTCTTATTGAAGAATCAATAAAATTAGGCCTATATTAAGCAAAAAAAAGAAGAATATGAAAGCATACCTGATATGCTTCACATAGAATTTAGAAGAGAAACAAGAACTAAATATAGAATTAAAACTCAATTACTAAATTCCATCAATTCAACTAAAACTCCAAATGAAATTTGATCAATCTAAATAACCTAATAGTCTTCCCAAACAAAAGGAGTACCAAAAATCAAAAGGGAGGGCACATAGCCACCACCCTTGTTCATCTATCCATACTCGGACCAAATCATTGGAATTGAATGTCTATCCTAAGCTATCCAACACAAAGAGAGGTCTTACAAAATATAGTAAATATACTTCTTTATAAGCTAAGTGTATATGAAGGATTTATCAATAATGATAGAAGAGTATATAACTATTTGATTGAGCCTCATATAAATTAGAATAAACTAGGGCTCAATATTATAATTGAAGACTAAAACATATCTGCAGAATACGATTTAATAGAGAGAACTATCCCACAAATTAAAACCAACTGCCAAAGATTTCTTACATCTAATTTTACTAACATACTAACTAAATTATTTAACACAACTAAAATTTAAAATTTATATATTAAATTTAACACTAACTAGTACTAACACCTAACATTAAAGCTTAACTACACTGAATACTAAAATTTTTAAAAAATAAATAAACAAGTAAAATACTAATTAACTAATCTCTACTACTAACTTCAACTAATACTAAATAAAATCTAACCTATAAAAACAACTAACTTTACTAACATCTAATCCTAACTTTCTACTTCCCTTCCCCTCATGTCCAAGTCCTCCCACATGGGCCCAAGGCCCCAAAAAGCCCCCCCTCACATGTCAAGCACTTTGCCCAAAAGGGTGGGCTAAAACATTTTAGGAGGTTGTACGAAAAAAAAAAACACAGAAAGGTTTGAAAGTTTAATGCATTTGACTTTTACCAAAACTTTATTTCATTCCCCCCCTTCCACACTTCCCAAAATTGACGCCTTGGAAGAGATAAAAAGGATAGTGGGATGAGTAGATGGGATTTTCTTTTTAGGGGATAAGGGTAGTTAATTAAAAAGTTTTGTTGATAGGATATTTAGTTTTTTCAACTTTATGTATTTTTTTTTTTCTCTTCTTTTGTTTTTATTTAAATTTAAAATATTTATTATGTCTAATAAGATATTTAAAGAATCTATAAGATTCCCTATTTAAAAAAAGCAATTAACTTTTTTCCCCATATAATTCCTAGAGAGCATAATTGCTGTAGGTGGGTAAATTTTTTTGCAAGTCCATTTTTTTCTAAGTGTTCAAAAATGTGTATGAAAGTAATCAATGGTAAGGGAAATTATATATCCATATATTTATTTTTTAAAGTATTGGATTGACCAATTTACTTAATTAACCAAGGGGGTTATATTATTATTATTTTTTAGGTGATAGTAAGATTAAATGTAATACTTGAGTGTTCGAGTTGAAAAAATTTACTTTCTAGCACTTATGAAAATTACAAAATGAAGTACCAATCAAACAATGAATTTTCTTTAACATATTATGAACATAAATTTCATAATTATATATCATTATTTTATCTATATATCTTAATCAAATGAATAGGATTTCGAAACATAAGAATGTCGTAGGAAGGATGAAACATCATAATATCCATTTTTTGATAAGCACATGCATATAACTAAATTACAAGAAAAAAATCATATAAGAGGAAAACACTCATTTTTTTGAAATTTCATTCATCTGATTCAAGGACTCCCTCATGAAAGAACTAGGGAAGCAAACCTAATATCATAATTGTTTCAACAATACATTAAACAATAACATTTTTACAATAGGCTCTTAATCTCGAGGAGAAACCTCATAAACATATTTTAATTTAAAAACAACTCTAAATTTCCTACTTGGCTCCACAACCTAGTAGCCATTACGAAATCTATAATACATCAAAATATTCATAGAGAGAATGAAACTATTGGGAGACAAACAATAAAACATGAAGACAAACTCAAACATTTACTCCCATCCAAGTTTGCACAATAGGTTCATCATTGAACCAAGCTAGAGAGAAGGCAAATTTTTCCAACAGGAGATGTCATTCATAACACCATAGCAGGTACCCTTTCGGGGCTATAATCACAAGAACTTTCATTCTTCCATTTCATAAATTCTAGAACTCAAAACATGGTTTCTGCTGATGAGTAGGGACCCATAACACCCTTGTCTCTCCCTCTACTCATCCTGAAGAGAGACTCTATACTATTAGAGTCCAACTAAAGACCTCCTCCCATATATGTCCACTTTTTCCCTATCTAAGGGTGAGCAATGCTAATACAACCCATACAATCCCTTCGAAAGTCGAAAGTAAAATACTAAGGAAAACTCATTTCAATCTCTCCCAAACATGTTCATCAAACATATGAACATACATATGCAAGAAAAGTACTTAAGAATGAAAAACATGAGACAATAAGGTGATGGAAACTAAAATTTGATATGATCTTCCCTTCCTTCTCCTTCAATCCTAAATTTCTTTCTAAAACTAGATGTTGGGTGAACACCCTTCCTCTCTCAAATCTATCTCTAAATAGGATCCCAACTCAACCACCTTCAAAAAGAAATACCTCCCCCACTTGCCTAAAGGCTTCTAGAGTCTTCTAACTCAAGCTTGTCAAAAGGTTAACCTCAAGGTGGAGTTTAACTTATCCAACTCATGGTGAAACTTCAATTTTTGATATAAAGCAAAAATGAGATATTTGGGTGACCACAAAAGTCAACAAAAGGGGCTAGAGGGTGGAAAATGGCCCCAACCCATACCTATACCCCTTAGGTACTTAATTTTCTTGGTTTTTGCATCTGGAACTATTTAGGAACCTATCAAAATGCTGGAATAAAATTTGGACTTTATAAAAACTCTCAAAAAGAAAATTTATCACTAATCTTGATTAGGGTAAGTAATCTTGATTACTAACTGATTAGTAAAAAGCTCACTAACCTAGTCCAACTTAGATCTTTAGGTTACATGGTTAACCCTAACTATCATGATGAAATGCATATACGAGTCATGAGTGTCAAGTGACACTATAAAATCACTATTGCAAAACATTAACACCTATTGATTATAGAATGATACATTCATTCAATTCATGGTACAAAGAAAAATATGAACAACAAGGTTTGCATCTTTTATTAAACTCAACCCTAGTTTCTAGAAATGGTACATAGGGTTCAATTTTGATTCTCTATTAAATTTCTCAGCTAAATATCTTGCACACTCATTGCACAAATCAGTAGCTCAAGAAAATCACATGGATATATATAACTCATTAGGATAATCACATAACTCAAAACATAAATCTTTCAATTAATTAACTATTTGTCTAATTTATGCTCATATACTTAACCACTAAAATTGCATAATCAAAGTTTTAATCATAGTCCATTTTGCCTTCACTTTCTGTACTACATCATTATTATATATGTTCATGAAACATTAAATACATAATTGAACATGTAAAAGTAAACATCACATGACATATAATAACATAATAATATCTAATGTATCCAACAATGTCTCGATGTATCGAGTCATGAGTATCAAAATAATAATGTATTAACTATGCTATGATGGGTTAGGGTGAGGCCTCACATCCTCCCCCATCAAGCATGAACTTCCTCTTAGAGTTCATAAAAAAGATATGGGTACTAAGATCGCATCTTTATTGCATCATCTCATGAAGCCTTGAACTCATCATAATAATCCCACTAGACCCTAACCTAGTCTAGTTGTAAGCCTCAAAGAGTTGGTGTCCAGCAAATAATAATATGGATATGCTCTAGTGCTAATTGCCCATCTGACTCCACCTGCAAGGCATTCCAATCTATAATGTGAGACTCATCATAGTTGTATCCTCTACTTCTATAAATGTGAAGCACATCATGGATGCATGACATACTAGGTGGAAAATCTAGTTGGTATGCAACTAGTCCCATCCTCTTTAGGATCTTGAATGATCCAATGAAACAATGTGCCAACTTAGAGCCCTTTCCAAATCAAATCAGGCTCTTGTGTGATCACACCATCAAGAACTCTATCTGCAACATGATACTCTTCATCTATCCTCTTTGCATCAGCATATTATTTCTACCTATCCTATGCCTCTCTTAGGAACTTTCTAATCAAGGTTGTTGGCGTTAAGAAAAGTTTTTTATTAGTGACAATACTTATTCAAATTATGTACTATTACTGAGCTCTTTGAATAGTCTTTAGTGCTTACCATGGTTCATAGTTTAGACCAAGCATTCTAGTGGTTACCAAGTGAATTTTGGCAGTGTGAAGACCAATAGGTCTTGTTGAGTAGTTTAGTGTTCATCAAGCTTTGTAGTGTCTATCAAGTCATCGGTTCTTGTAAAGAGAAGCCAATGTTAACTGAGTGATGAGATGATCAATTTTTACCAAGTACAAGCATGGTAAACATGGAATGCAATTTTCATTGAGTTTTGTATCTATCGAGTCAACAATGTACACCAAGTTCAAAACTATGTTGAAGTGATTAGTATGGACCAAGCCTCTACTTCTACCAAGTGCATGATGATGCCATGTAATGATAGTGGATGTCATGTATCAGAAAGTCACCAAGTCAATTTTTAGAACCTGAGTTTCTACATTTGGGCCGACTCGGTTAAAATTGGTGTTAACTTATGTATTAGCTGACCTTGTAATTATAAGAATTGGGTTGATATATATGTAATCTATTGTATCATACCTAAGTGTAGCATTTTGATATGAGGTATTGTGAATAAAATGCAAGCATGTGAATGTGAATCAACAACAAAGTAAAGTGTATTGAAAGGTCATATCAGGAGCAACAGAGTTACACCTATCACATTGAGGTGATCAATACTTCAAGGATCTTAATTAGCAATTTAGTTGTAAGTTAGATCTAGTGTTTCATCCTAACAGATGAATCAACTTCAAATCCTTTAATAGGGTAGACTTCACAATCTTTTCTTAAATCTCTTTACTGAGTGTGTACTTCATTTTATGTTTGTAAAACCTCTAATAAGGTGGACCTAGCAATCCTAATTGCTCCTGATAGGGAAAATCATCAGAAGTGATCATTGTAAGCCTTAATAGGCCAACTTTATGCTATAGTATTAATTATTTGCAGGTATCATTCCCACCCTAGTTTTACTTTCTATTTGGAAGGTTTTTGGGTCACCAAATATTATGTTCAAAGTGTTTCATGCTTTCATTTTCTCATGCATACAATAGATTAGATCTATGATAATCGAATTTTTTTATTAAGTGCTGAAATTGTTAAAAGTTTTGAGGTTACTGATTCACCCCTCTCCTCTCAGTAATCTAGCTAGTCCTATATATTTCCAACAATTGGTATCAGAGCCTTGTGATTCTTAGGAAAAAGTTTGATAGCTTGAGCAAAGATAAAAGGCAATGGAGATATTCAAACTAGACAAAGCTATTGATAATGAAAAACTAGATCTAGTGATGGCTGTAGCTCAACTCAAGAAAGAAAATGAGCATCTTGCCCAATCCCTAAAGAGAAGGAAGGAAATTGAAAATTAGATGGATGACCAGCAGTATGTTGATGAAAATATTGAAGACTTCTTCCCCTCAAGTAGTTCAGATGAAGCAAATGATGCAATCAAAGAACTCCTAGAAAACAATGGCTCCCTGCAAGAAGAAGTAAGAAAAATAAAAAGAGAACAAGAAATTTAGTCAATAAGATTGTGTGAAATCTCAGAATAGAGAAACAAGACAAAACAAGACTTGGAAGTAAGGAAAAATGAAATTCAAAATCAATCTCTTTAGCAAGAAAGTCTTGTCAATTAGCTCTCCAATGTAAATGAAGAAATCATGAGTTTGAGATTTGAAAATGAAAGGTTAAGGAATGACTTAAACACTAAAAACAAAATCAATGAAAGGATGAAAGTTGATCTAAATTCTGAGAAGCAACTCAATGAAAGAATAATGAAATCTCAAGTAGACATGGATCAATTGAATTAGCAAAATGAGAAGAATTTTAATAGGCAAAAGGGCCAAGTACTACTTGGATACAAAGAAGAACATGAATCCTCCAAACAAGGTACTCCAAGGAATCAAAGACCTACTTTCAATTATTGTGGTAAGATAGGTCATACATCAAAAAAATGTTGGAGTAATGGAAGGAGAAAATTTAATAGAAAATGCTACAATTGTAGTCAACATGGTCACAAAGCTAATGAATGCAAGGAGACACCAAATTTTGAAGGCAAGTGTCACAAATGCAAGAAACAAGAGCACAAGGCATCTAAATGTAGTTCTAAGACATTCAATCTAGCTGGACAATTTGTGAAGGCAATATTTGGTTGGGACTACAATACTTGGTGTAAATGTCATTACTATGGAGAATATGAACACATTGGCATTAATTGCATTAGACATTACATGAGAAGAAAGGATACTACCATGAGGTGTTACACATGTACTAAACTTGGTCATATAGCTAAGAATTGCATGAATATAGGCAAAGTTCAAGATGAAAAGAGAGAAAAAGTTGATAGCATTAGGAAGCAAATGAGACAACAATGGATTCCTAAATCTAATAAGAAAGCTAGTTCAAGTGATGGTAGTCAAGCCACTCAAGAAATGGGTGACTCCACCATTTCCAATTAAATTCTTAAGGAAGATCTAGAATTGCATTATCATGATCACGTCTAAAATAGTTCTAGAATTGGAAAGAAAGAAAAGATCCAAATCAATATTCTAGATACAAAGGGATTACAAAAGATTGGTATCAGTTATCATTGAGTAAGGTTGGGTCATGGGCTCTATAGAGCGAAGTCGAGAGTAACAAGGTTATGGTTGCCAAGTTACAAGCTTCTACTGAGTGATCTATATAAATAGTGGATGACAAGATATCATGCACTATGTCATTATTGCTCTCATTGTATTGAGCATTAATGGAAAATTCTTTTATCAAAAGATAGGAATTTGACTTCATTTCCACCGTAAATTCATTATATTGAGAATAGAGCAATTTGAGCATTCCAGTGATCTTGAGCAAAATTCCCAGCTAAAGTTTTTTAAAGAATTGTCTCAGCTTACTGAGTGATCATGGCATCTAGTAGCAACAGTAAGGTGAATAAAAGATCTAAAGTGTTGGTGCAAGGCATTGTATGGAAAGCCCTAGATTTAAAACTTGTGTCAGTGATCATAGAAACTCTTGACCCAAATGGAGCTCAATCACAGATACCACCTAAGATACTTCTTATCAATGATATTAGAACTCATTTCAAATGTGTTGCTCAAAATATAGGAACCCTAGAAATGGATAGTGCCCCAAGTGAACTTTGTGTGGATGGAATTCTTAAACCTGAGCATAAACACTTGGAAGAAAAAGGCTTAACCCATATTCCTCACCTACTATGAAACTTTCAGATTAAATGGAATAGGTATATCTTAAGCTAGGTTCATAATGATCAATTATGGTTATAGTAGCTAGTTTAAATTACAAAGAAAATGATTCATTACATTACTGGTCTCCCTATGCTTGCCAAGGCTAAAGTCACTAAAACCCTACGTTAGGATGAATTACATAAGCTAACCCTAGTAGAGTGGGATGGTAGAGGAATGAAAATTAGTAGTGTATCTAATTTAGAACTCAAATTTTGCATTTATGTGATAGCTCATAAGATTTATACCTCAAGTCCACTCAATAGTGTGTCGTGTGAAGTAGTTGACCTAGCTTATAAGGTTGTTAAGAAAAAAGTTTCATATGACCTAGCAGATTTGATGTTGAAGTAGCTAAACAATAATATGGAAAGCATAAGAACCTCAAAGAATAACCCATGCAAGTTTGGTTCACTGTTGAAATGTTTGTTTTTCTATGTTCAAAAGTTTTTCCCCTCTAAAGGCATAGTTGTATGGAGAAAAGACACACTAGTCTTATACCATATCAATGAATTTATAGCTGAAATGGGTAAAATTTTGATAGCATCATGGATAATTATTTTGAATCCTTCAAAGAAAAGTTGAATAATAGATTCAGGATACCACAAAAGTTGGTTGAAGACTATAAGGATGATTTTTGTTTTATGGTTGATAGTGACAGAGTATACATTTAGGCAGTAAGGCCCAGAATAGTGTAGGTAAATCCTCTTCCTTATGAGGTTAATATTGATGAGGCTAGAGAAATAATTTAAGCCCTATAGATCCAAAGACACCTCTCTTTGGAACCTATGATGAAGCTAAAGAAAGAATAGAACTTGAGATCAAGCTTCCATAGACGATGAACAAAGGAAAGAGGAGGATAGCAAAGTTGAAAACAAGAAGTTCCCCTCTTACACTTACCGAGGGAAAAGGTGAAGATGTGGAGGAATATAAAAAGCAAGAATAGCTAGTAAGGAAGAAAGGTAAGGTGATTATCACCAAGCCACCCAAGACTGTAGTATTCTCAAGAAGATCCAAGAAGAAAGGTGGTAGTGAAGTTATATTCAATAAGCCCCCTCTTGTCTTCTAGGAAAGATTGAAACAAATGGAAGAAGGTGCAGGTATAACCAATTTCAAGCATTAAAGTATGAAACTAAAACAAAGGTTGAGAATATGTAGACTGAGGAGTTGGTACTAACCAAGATGGGAAAATGAAAGTATTCCCCTGATCAAATAGCACTTCAAATCTCTAATGAGCTATTAGAAAGATTAAATCCAAGATGGAAATCAGCCATACAAATAGAAAAAGACATATATGAGAAAACTCTGAGATAGTTGTTACCAAGCATTACCAATGCTAAGGTAAAAGGTTTTATGAACAAAAATGAGGACAAGATGACTATTAGATTTCATCCTTGTTTAATTTTGGTAAAAGACATAGAGCATGTAATCAAGGGTGTGACAAATATGTGGAAGAATATTTATCATGTATAAAAACCAAGTGAAAATCCTATTGAAATCAAAGATGATGATGATGATAGTGACAAGGATGAAGAAAATGATGAAGACAATACTCCTTTTGTCACTATTGATGCTGAAGAATTTTAGGAGTTGATGAAGGATGATAAAGAAGAAAAAGAGGATGAAGCTGAAGAGAAAGCAAAGCAAGAAGAAGAAGAGAGTGATCTTGTTAAGATAGTAGTGACTATCATAGCCTCCCTTCCTTAGTCTGTAGAAAAACTACCAACATCATCAAATCTGAGGACAACTTCAGCAACTTTGATTGTGACAACCATTGATACATAAAAAATTCAATCACTCCCTGCTACCTCTCAACTCATCACATCATAGATAGAAGTTTCTACCATTTCATCCATGAAGATAAAGAATCCTTTAGCTATCGAGTTAGTCTCTAAAAAGGATTAGAATGTTCCACAATTTTGACTTCTTTTGTAGTAAGTTCAATTTTGGATTCTTTAGTTTTGGCTACTTTAGATGTACATGCTATAGTAAGTACTTCACCTATAAATACTTCAATTTTGGGAAGTTTGGAAAGTACATCAGTTTTGGATTCTTTAAGTATTCTAGTAAGTATTCCTTTAGTAGGCACTATACAAGTTTTCATTGCTAGCCCTATTGTTTCCACTATTGTTTCTGTTTCAAAACCTACAGCATTAATCTTAGAAGTTAAACCAAAGTTTCAACCAAGATTTTTGATTAGTGGAAAGGAAATAGAGGAAGATATCGATTTGGATAAGGATATTGAAATTACCAAACTAGATTTTGACAATGCCACTATAGAACAAATGAGATTAGTTAGTTAGCTTCTTGAACAAAAAGGCCAAGCAAAGGCAATGAAGAGAAGAGAGAGACTGAGAATTTAGGATCATTGAAAATACTAAAAATATTTTGATAGAGGCTATAGGTGTTGATGTTGATTCATCTCAACACATTTTTTTGCAATTAGAAGTGGCAGTTATTAAATTCAATGAAGACCCTAGTAATGGAGAAATTAGAGAAGAAATTTCATAATAAAGTGCTTGAGCACATTGCTCAGCAAATAGCCATTCAAGAAGTAGAACTTTCTTCAATTTTGTCAAATCTTGTAACCACCTTCACTAATGTAACATCTCTTTTTACAAAGTTATGTGATGTTACCAAGTATACAAAGAAAATTAGGGGAAAATTGAATAAGATTGATGAAGATCTGAAGGCTAGTGCATAGAAGTTACAACTTGACCCCAGTTCAAGCTGTCAACACCATATGAAAATCATATTTTTATCAAATATGTAGGTAGAATTATTGAGAGAGGAAGCAAGGATCCATTCTACACTCATAGACATCAGGGATACAATGCAAAATCATATTACTTATTCCAAAACATTGATCCATGACAATAATTTTTCAATTGTAGATAATATGATTGAACTCTCTGTAGAAGTACAAGTTTCTCTTCAAACCTACAAAGTTATGCAAGAAAACTATGACAGGACCTTAACTCTTATTCTTAAGGTACATTCTGAGTTTTTCTCACATTTTGGTGTCTCTATATAAGTATGTTGTGTATAAATCTTTGACATTACTATCAAAAAGGGGGAGAGAGACATTTATATATTTGAGGAGGAGATATATTTGTATATACACTCAATATGTTATTATGCCTGATATGATATGTATATTTTATAGGGTAGATATATGAAAAGGGAATGTATATACAACAAAGTTACAAAGAGAAATTTTGAAAAATCAAGAAAATCAACATGCCATAGCAAGTCAGTATCACTCTATGTTGTACATAACTTATGACTGATAAGTTTTTTTGTCACTAATGCCAAAGGGGGAGATTGTTGACATTAAGAAAAGTTTGTTATTAGTGACAACACTTATTTAAATTTTGTACTATTACTGAGCTCTTTGAATAGTCTTTAGTGTTTACCAAGCAGTTCAATAGTTACCATGGTTTATAGTTTAGACCAAGCATTCTAGTGCTTACCAAGTGAATTGAAGCAATGTGAAGACCAGCAATTCTTGCTAAATAGTTTATTGTTTGCTGAGCTTTGTAGTGTCTACTGAGTCATTAATTCTTGTGAAGTGAAGCCAATGTTAATAGAGTGATGAGATGATCAGTGTTTATCGAGTGTAGGCATGGTAAACAAGGAAAGCAATTTTCATCGAGTTACACTATATCTACCAAGTCACCAATGTACACTAAGTTTGAAACAACACTGAAGTGATTAGTATGGACTAAGTCTCTACTTGTACTAAGTGCATGAAGATGTCGAGTAATAACAGTGGATGTTATGTATCAGAAAGTCACCAAGTTAGTTTTCAAAACCTGAGTTTCTACATTTGGGCCAACTTAGTAATATTGGTGTTAACTTGTGTATTGACAAACCTTGTAATTATGAGAATTGGGTTGATAGATATTTAATGTATTGTATCATACCCAAGTGTAGTGTTTTGATATGAGATAACATGAATAAAATGCAAGCATAGAAATGTGAATCAGTGGTAGAGTAAAGTGTATTGGAAGTTCATATTAGGAGCAACAAAGTTACATCTATCACATTGAGGTGTTCAATACATCAAGGATCCTAATCAACAATTTAGTTGTAAATTAGATCTACTATTTCATTGTAATAGGTGCATTAGCTTCAAATCCTTTAACAAGGTAGACTTAATAGTCTTTTCTTAAATCTCTTTATTGAGTGCATACTTCATTGTATGTTTGAGAAACCTCTAACAAGGTGGGCCTAGTAGTCTTAATTGCTCCTAATAGGGTAGATCATCAGCAATCTCATGAGGCTAAAGAAGCCCATAGAGATGGTAGTGCTCTACCTTTACCCTTTGACACTCAAGGCATCTTGCAACTATGTTAGCAATTTTCACTCTCATGCTGGGCTAGTGAAATAACTACCTGAGATCTATGTCTAACTTCTTAACACTAGGGTATGTTGCATAAGGTGATCTATGAGCCTCAAGTATAATGAGCTCATACAAGCCCCCAATGGAAGGCACATACATATGTCCTTTATGATGTAAGAGTCCATCAGACTTAGAAGAATTCTTTGAATACTTCCCTTCCAAGGGTCTCTGTGAATGCACCATCTAACTAACTTCTGCATATAACTCATTTGTTGGCAAATGATGTAGGATCCACTCTCTCAAATCAGTGCAAGTAGTCATAGATGAAAGCTCATGATGCCTTCTACTTAAGGCATCTAAAACCACATTCTCCTTTCCCTTGATGTAATGAACATCAAAATCATACTCACAAAGGAGCTCCATCAACCTTCTTTTCCTAGTATTAAGGTTCAGCTGAGTAAATATGTACTACAAGTTTTGGTGGTCAAAATGAAGTTTGAATCTATGATCTAGAAGGAAGTGTTACCACTTGAGTAAACCACTACTGGAAGCTCCAGGTCATGAGTAGAGTAATTGAATTCATAATTCTTCAACTTCCTAGACTCGCATAAAATAGGTCATCTCTCCTACATAAGAACTACCCCTATACCATCCAAAGATGCATCTATACACACGACAAAACCTATAGATAGATCTAGCACTACAAGAACCAATGCACTTGTGAGGGCTCTCTTGAGCTCTTGAAAATATCTATCACACTTCTCTCTCCACTCATACTTCTTCCCCTTTTTTTGAAGAGATGTGATTGTGTATGCCAATCTAGAGAATCCTGCAGTAAAATGTTGGTAATATCCTGCTAGTCCCATAAAGATCCTCACTTCAATAACACTAATGGGTTCTTGCCAATCCATGATGGCCCTAATCTTTGATGGGTCTATAGAGACTCCATTGCCTAATATAACATGATCCAAATAATGTATCTCAGGTCTATAGAACACACACTTCGACAAGCTACCATACAACTGATTCTCCCTCAACTTCTATAACACTTGTCTCAAGTGCTCTTCATGCTCTTTCTCATTTCAAGAATTAATTAGAATGTCATCAAGGAATATGACAAAAAACTTACCCAAAAAGGTATAGAATACTCCATTCATGAGGCTTGTGAATATAGCTAGAGTATTCATGAGGCCAAATGGTACCACAATGAACTTTTAGTGACCATATCTCATATGGAATGTAGTCTTGAGGATGTCACTATCCGCAATCCTCAACTGATGATAACCCAACTTCAGATCAATCTTTGAAAATACTTGGACACCCTATAACTAATCAAAGAGATCATCAATCCTGGGAAGAGGATATCAATTCTTGACAATTAATTTGTTCAACTGTCGATAATCAATACACAACCTAAGTGATTCATCCTTCTTCTTTATGAAGATCACTAGTGCACCCTAGGGTGACACACTATGTCGAATATGCCCCTTCTCTAAGAGTTCCTCCAACTGAGTCTTTAGTTCACTGAGCTCATGAGTAGTCATCCTGTATGGTGCTCTTGGTACTAGCTTGGCTCCTAGCACAAGATCTATGTGAAATTCCACTGCTCTAGGTGGAGGCATAGTAGGGAGCTCTGAAGGAAAAACATCAAAAAACTCCTACAGGATTTGTGAGGGCTCGCCCTGACCCATGGTAGCAGAGTGATACATTATTATTATTATTTTATTCACGACTAGAGATGTTGTGACATTATCTGATGCTTAGAACATACTTTATTATTTCATGTTGTGTGATGTTACTTTTAGATATATTTGATGATTGTCATTTAATGTTTCATGTGTATATATGTTGATGAAATCAGTAAATGTAGGATTAAGACTTTGATTTAAGATATTTTAAATGGTTAAGAATTATATAGGATGAAGAAACCCTTATTGATGTATGTTTTAATTTATGAAAATTTCTGATAGGTATACATTTATATACATGTGGTTTTATGGGACTACTGATGTGTGCAATGAGTGTGTAGATATTTAGCTGAGAAACCCTACGGAGGAGCAGAATTGATCTCTATGTGCTAATTTTGGAAACCTTGTTGTTCATAATTCACGTATTATATTGTGAGATATATGTATGTATCTTCTTTGTTTAGTAAATGTTAATGTTCGTAATTATGTTCTTTTAGTGTTGCTTGATACTCATAAACTGGTTATGTTCTTCAGCATGCTGCTTAGGGTTAATTGTTTAACCTTTGGACCAAGTTGGGTTAAGTTAGTGTTAGTTTGATATTAGGTTCTTAATCAAGGTTAGTAATCCCTTAATCCGAATTAGTTTTTTATCTGAAAGTTAGAGTAGTTGCACCTATTTTATTCCTAAATTTTTATTTGGCTCTAAACCTCTTTCCTAAAGCTTAAAACATGATATTATTATACCCAAAGAGTATGGGTATGGGTTAGGGGTCTTTTCCAACCCCTAAGCCCCTTTTATTGACTTTTGAGGTCTCTCAAAAAGTCTCTTTTTGCCTTTGTGCGAAAATTGACCATGGTTATCTTGAGTTACCTCACCTCATCTCCACTTAGGGTTTAACCGTAGTGTAGGTTGAGTTAGGAGTTTCTAGAATTGCTATTGGGTGGAAATAGTTATTGAGCCCTTGGGTGGTTGAGTTAGAGGCCTATTTAGAGGCCCTTCTTGGACTTGTGGAGGTGGTTACCCAATCTCTACATTTAGAGAGGAATCCTTGAAGGTTGAAGGAAGGAAAGGGATACTCTACTCAAACTTGTTCATTGCCATTACCTCTTTGCGAAGGTAGGAAATTCTCATCTCCCTTATTCAGTTTTTATGTTTTGTTTCATGTTCATGCTACCTTGTTGTTGTTTCACTGTTTGTATGGTTGTGGGTATGTTGGGAAGATTTGAAAACTATGTTATTTTGGTTTTTTTCCTTTCATGTTTATGTTTGCAATTTTTGAGTTTTTCCTTGCATGTGTGTTTTGGTATTACTCACCCTCGGAGAGGGCAGAAGTGACCAATTTTGGGAAAGCTCTATTTAGTTGGACTCCAATCAGTGTAGAGTCTTTTCTCAGGATGAGAAGAGGGAGAAAGAGTAGGGTGTTATGGGCCCCTACCTGTCAGCACAAACCTAGTATGAGTATGGCATTTTTAAATGGAAGAACTAAAGTTCTTGGTTATTAGCCCCGATTGGGCATCTAAATTGGTGTTGTGCTTGACTTCTCCTGTTGGAAGAATCCACCTTTCCCTAGTGTTGATTCATTGTGGATCTTTTTGTGAAAACCTTGTATGAACATGCATGTGTTTGAAGTGTTCTTGGTCATGCTTTTGGCTCACTTCATCAGATTCTGTTTCCTCCTTGGTTCTAGAAATATATTGCAAAAAACATTATAAATCCCTTGATGAGGATCATGGAGAAAATTCTATTAAATTGTTGAAATTTGGGATTGAGATCCTATTGTAAATTTTATTGTAAACTGATTCTTTCCCGGCTGAGCCTTTGAATCAAGTTTTCCAATAAAATTGGTGTTGAGAATAATTGCTTGTTATGTGATTTAATTGTAAATTTTTAAATTTAGATAGTTGAATCTCAAAATTTGGATGGAATTGATGATGTTCAATTGAGTAAAATTTTCAAGGTTTTCCTTTATGTTGAAAACAAAACTTAAATCATGGATGTAGATTGAGTTCATTTTAGCAAATTTTCAAGTTTTTTATATGTTCATTATATGATTAAAATGAAAATTTATGTTAAGAAAAGAAAAGAGGATTATAGTTAATAGTTATATTCGGGATGTTAGGAGATCAAATTTAATCATGTATTTTTTGTAAAACATAAACCATTGTATCAATGTTTAAAGCTTGTCAAAAAATATATACACCTTAAAAAAAAAGAAATATATATATATATATATATATATATATATATATATATATATATATATATATATATATATATATATATATATATATATATATATATATATATATATATATATATATATATATATATATATATATATATATGACTCTAAATCTATACTTACAAAATTTTATGACAAGAAAAAATGTGCTCCAAGAGAGTAAAAACTCTCTACCTTTTGTATGGGCTTGAGATTAAAAATTTTATGAACAGAGAATATTCCCAGATTTGAAATTGAATATTAAGAATAAATAATAATAAATATATATTTATGATAATACATACTTGCAGAAACTAATAACTATCTATCTTACTCTCCTAAATATCCTAGTCTATCAATATAACTTTATGTCTTTAATGCTACCTCTTTTCCTTTTTGAGCGCAACCCTCTTTGCTTGAGATTTGATAGACTTGTGTTAAATTTGTAAATCAAATTGTGTTGGAGGGTGACGTCACCCTGTCCCCTCCATGGTTATGGCTTCACCCTTAATGTGCTTGCAATTTATGGAGGGGGGGATTAACTTTGTTTTAAACTTGTTTCTTTCCTTGCGTGCCCTTTTTCTCACCTGACTTGGGTCTGCGCTAAGTCTGTTTTTGGGCAGAGCGTTGTCCCAAGGACAACACTTAAGAAGTGTTGCCCATAGAGGTGGGTAGGGGGTAGGTGTAGGGTGGGGGTAGGTGTAGGGAGGATGGATTAGGGTAGTATAGGTTAGTTTATATTAGGATTGTTTTATAAAGTTAGTTTGTTTAATTTTTATGTTTGTTAGAATTAGTTAATGTTAGATTTAATTATTTAGTTGGTTATTTATGATTGTTAAAATTTATATATATATATATATATTTTTTGTAGTAGTAGTATTTTTTTTTAGCATGTTTTAGAAAAAGTCATTAAAGTTAGTTAAATGTAATTAAATTTAGATTAAATTAGATTTAGTTAATGTTATTTAGTAGTACTAGTTAGTAAGTAGTTTTATTTACGTTGTTTGAGATTTTCACTAAATATTTATATGTAATTGTGTTAGTTTAATCAAGACTTGGTTAGCAATTGTTAAAATTAGATTCTAATTAAAACAATTTAAATTAAGTAAAATTATGTAATAACGAAACAAATGTTGATATCAAATTTATAACGAGAGTTCAAATTTAACGATGTTTTCCTCCACAAGTTTATAAACTTAAATGAAATGTAGAGAACCTTTACTTTAACTGTGTATATGACCATATCGAACTTAGAGAATTTTAATTATAATAATAATTTTTTTTTTTTTTTTAAAAGAAGAGAGTGTGTGTGTTTTTTCCCTTGTAGTTTGGGCATGACAGGATTGGAAAATTGTCAAGGGATGGATTTTCCTCTAAATATTCCTCTCTATCACTAATGGTGATAGTAAAAAACTGACATCCCTTTCACATGCACCATCTAAGCTATATAGTAAAAATCATACAAAGGGATACTAGTCTCTTTACTTCGAAGATCACTCTAGAGATCACATATTCATCCACACATTCTACCCTCTTTTGTCAACAATCCATCTCAGCAATATGGGCATAAAGCCAATCCATGCCAAGGACAACATCATTAGAACCTAGAGGGGTAATGCATAAATAAGACATCAAGGACATGTCTCCAAACTTAATCTGGTGATTATGCACCATGGAACTAAATGATACTTTGGCTCCTAAGGCTAACTCTACTTCCCAACTGACATCCTATCTAACTGCCACTAGCCCGCAATGCTCCATGACATATGGAGATATAAGATAGTCAATAGCTCTAGAATCAAATCAAATATCAATCATACTACACTATATTATACCTATGACCTCAATAATTATGGCCTAATGCTTAGCCTGATAGTTGTCAACCACTACAAAAACTCTGTCAAATCTGCCCATATCACCAACTGTCAGATCTGAAAAAGCCCCTCTCTAAACACTAGATGATTGTCCCTATAGATACTCTCTAGATATATGCCCCATGCCACCACAAGTGTATTATGTTCCTAGGGTATAAGATTGTACACCCTATGATTTGGACTTTTGTGGGCCCCCTGACCTATTAGGTTCATTGTATCCACCCTTGGAAGACAGTTAAGTCTTTATTGACTATGACTATGGGGTCTATACCTTCTAATCCTATTTGGGACCCTATGACTGCCAGTACTTGGACTTAGAGCCCTGATAACCCTATGAGGGTTTCTACTACTACTGCTTCTATGGTTTTTGCTACTACGACTATTGACCATTACAAGACCCTATTGTATAATTCTGATTCCCTTTCTAAGGAGGATTCTACTGGGAAGAGTTTCATTTGTAAGACCAATCCTATGACCCTTATCTACCCTGAGTATCCTTAGAAACTAATGTTATCTCAACTACCTATCTAAAGGTGGTAGGGAAGGCCAAATGGATTATACCCTGGAGTGAGAAATTTAGGCCCATGATGAAGTGATGTACTTGCAGTTTCTCATCCTTATGTATTCAACATATGGAAGGAGCTCGAGAAACAGACTCTCATACTGAGCTACTGTGAGGCCCCTCTAATGTAGAGAATGAAATTTCTCTATATGCTTCTATTTGAAGTGCTTATATTCCTCTATATGAAATTCCCATGTGACGGTATCCATCCTCACTCCTCCTATAGTTTCCTCCAGATGCCACCAATTAGAGGCATCTCCCCTTAGTTGATGAAATACTGGACATGCCTTTGGATTACTCCCATAAGGACATAATCCAAAGCACTACTACAGACTCTGTAACCAGGCCTCTACTACTATTCTATCAGTAGAACTGGTATAGAATGGTGGCTGGAGTCTATCAACTTCCTAATCTCATCTCCTACATGTCTAGGAGGTCTATCAAGTGGTGGTTCTCACTGATGTATCAAATCACCCTCATGCTCACCCTGTCACTCTACCTACCTTAGTGGGGCACTCCTACTCCTCTCTTTGCCACTTGCTCTACCCTATCTGGGTCCTTGTGCTTCTTCTTTGAGAATCTACAACTCTAGCTAAACTATTGGTGGTAGCCTCTACTAAAGTACTCCACTAAGTGTCTAGAGGGCAGCCAAGATGTCTTGATTTGGGTTTAGCAGTGGTGGTGGTGATGTAGGTGGTCGTAGTGGTGGACATGGTGGTTCATCCTCCTATTCCACTCTATGAACTCTTGTGCTATGACCTCTACCTTGTTAGTTGCTTTGTGTGACAGGAGGCATCCTACACAATTTAAAGTATAAATTAAGTTTTAGAAGTGTAATGGTTTTAGGTTCCTAGTGTTGAAACATAGGCTCTGATACCAAAATGTCATGCCCAAAATATGGGGCAAAAGCACATGCAATTTTTTTAAAATTAATTAAATCCACTAATTTTGATATGTTTGTTTCACAAGTTATAGTATAGGTACATTGTAAAATAGATACAAGTTCCCCTAACAATACCTTGACATTCCATTTAAGTTTATAACCAACACGTGGGGTCCACTCATTAAATTTGAACATCCATTATTAAATTGATTTTGACATTTGTTTCATATTAAATTAATTTTAAAACAATAGATTATTTTTACTTGTTAAATCGACTAGAAAACATAGTTTGCAACTAATTTAAAATCATATTAACATTAACCATTATAACGTTAATTAAGAAAATATTAATGACCAATATATTTAAATTATTTGAATAACAATTTAAATAAATATAAATATAACTATTTTGAAATATTGAAATTAAAGAATGAATGATTTAAACTTTATTTGAAACTAACAACTAAAACATCACTTAATATATCTATTACTATGTTAATAATATTTAAAATTTAACTAAGTTGGTAGTGTTTTTGGGTGACTGGTTGTCACCAAGTTGTAATCAACCTAGAAACTTAAGTATGGGCTAGAATTAAGTACCGATTATTAATTATTTCCCCCTTCACAATTCATTTTGGCATGTGTGATGTTATGGTAATTCTTGCAAATTCCTTCTTCACTACCCAGTGTCATGTAAGCTATCGTCACTTGGGTATGACATGGCTTCACTTTGGTCACATGGTGAGACGAATATGGAGATTGACTTTGCAATTTGTTCATATCTTTTCTAATACTTCTTATGATTAGCATGTATTTACATCAAGTGAACATTTATTATACTACATGGCTACTATAAAGATATTTTCTTTTGATTTTATAAAAGGTGGCACTGGCCTATTTAGCTTCATATATTGATGGAGTTGAGAAATACTTGATATACCCTACTAAAAAATGTCTTTTCCTTTGGAGTTATGTGTCAAGTGTGAATCATGCAATCAATTTCATTGGTCTCTAATGCCCAAAAAGTATTGCATATGGATTAACCACAATGTCAATGAAGTTGTTTTTCCCTTGTTTAGTGATGATAGGGTCATGGAAATAATGTTCTACATCAAGTATCCTTCAAATTGTAGGGATCTTCGGCAAGTTATTGGTGAACCAATTCTATGCCCTTCTGTGAAACATTTCCTATACCCATCAAATTTTGTGTCCATCTTTCTTTCAAATGCTATCGACTTGTTGAAGTCAATTTATTTGCTAGAAATTTTGGTGGCAAAAGTGCTTCTTCCTCAATTTTGGAATGAAAACAAACTTGCAAATGCCATGCAATAGTATGATCTTTGGTCTGGGCATGCATTAGTGGGTGGTCTCTTCCAAAGATATTAGTTATTAAGGTGACATTGAATACATGGTCATGTTTGATGCTCTCTAGAAATCGTTTAAAAAATAGAATCCTTGCATTATGAAATCTACTCTCCAAACTATTGCAACAACTTTGGGTCACCTACTGGAGGATAGAGTTAGGCGTACTGGTTTTTCTATATTGGATTTGCTAAGCTTATCCAACTTTGACTATGAGATTCATGAAGGGCCTCATTCAATTGCTCTCCAAGATTTTGGTCCTAATTTGCAAGATGACATAGTGATTACTAATCAAGTGCATTGGTAGAAGCCTCTTGTCATAGATGTTACAATTGAAGCTATTGCTAGTTCAAGATCAGGTTGGGAGGTTGCTCCAGTGACAAGGTTGGTTTTCGTGTGGGTACATTCTCTACAAATTGGTTTGACCTCAACTTTTTCTGATGGTGTTTCTTGCGAGGAAATGGAGGAATGAAAATTTAAAGGTATTAAGGTATTATGTTTTGGGGGACATTTTGACAAATGACATTTTAAAAATTGTTCTATTTTTTTTTGTCGAGTTTGGGACCTTCATTCCCACTTGGTTGAATTTTTTTTGAAATTGTCCCCTCATTTTGTAATTTTGATCATGTTCATTGATATAAAATGTTGTAAAATATCAATGTTTAATACTTGTACGTATTGCAACAATGTTGGGTTTTCTTTCTAGTTCTTTCCCGGTTGAGTTCTTGAACCAATTTGAGTGAAAATAATATATTCAATGGCTCGCCTACTTTTGCCAAAATTAAAATTAAAATTAAAATTTAATGAAAATCCTAAATACTAATTACTAACATAATAATTCTAAATTATTTTTAAAAAAAAGAATTATATAAAATAACTAACATAACTTAAACAACATAATAAACAAATAATAAAACTAATTTATCTAATTTTTTTCTTACATCTAAATTCACTAACATACTAACTAAATTATTTAACACAAACTAAAGTAATTAAAATTTATAAAAAAAATTTAATGCTAACTAGTACTAACACCTAACATTAAAACTTAACTACATTAAATACTAAATATTTATATAAAAAAAAAAAAAACTAAAATACTAATTAACTAATCTCTACTACTAACTTCAACTAATACTAACTATTAAAATCTAACCTATAAAAATAGCTAACTTTACTAACATCTAACACTAACTTTCTACTTCCCTTCTCGTCATGTCCAAGTCCTTCCACGTGGGCCCAAGGCCCCAAAAAGCCCCCCTTCACATGCCAAGCACTTTGCCCAAAAGGGTGGGTTGAAACATTACAAAAGGTGGAAAGAAAAAAAGAGAGGAAAGTTTTGAAAGTTTAATGTATTTGACTTTTACCAAAACCTTATCTCTTTTCCCCGCCTTCCAGACTTCCCAAAATTGACTCCTAGGAAGAGGTAAAAAGGCTAGTGGGGTGAGTGGATGGGATTTTTTTAAAGGGGATAAGGGTAGTAAATTAAAAGGTTTTGTTTGTAGGATATTTAGCTTTTATTTTAACTTTATGTATTATTATTTTTTTCTCTCCTTTCCTTTTTATTTAAATTAAAAATATTTATTATGTCTAATAAGATATTTAAAGAATCTTTATGATGCTCTGTTCAAAAAAAGTAATTAACTTTTTTCCCAATACAATTTCCACAGAGCATAATTGCTCTAGGGGGTAATTTTTGTTGCAAGTCCATTTTTCTCTAAGTGTTGAAAAATGTGTATGCAAGTAATAATTCCAATGGTAAGCGAAATTATATATCTATATATTCATTTTTCTAGGTACTAGATCAACCAATTTACTTAATTAACCAAGGGGGTTATATTATTAAAAAATAAAATTAGGTGATAATAGGATTAGATTTAATACTTGAGTGTTCACATTGAAAAATTTTACATTCTAACACTTATGAAAATTATGAAATAAAGTACCAATCAAACAACAAATTTTCTTTAACATATTATGAACTTAAACTTCATAACTATATATCATAATTTTATCTAATTAACCCTAATCAAATGAATACAATTTTGAAGCATAAGAATGTCAAACGAAGGATGAAACATCATTGTATCCATTTTTTGATAAGGACATGCAATAATTTAATTACAAGAAAAAAAATCATATGAAAGGAAAGAATTTTTTTTAAAATTTCATTCATTTGATTCAAGGACTCCCTCAGGAAAGAACCAAGGAAGAAAACCCAAGATCATAATCATTTCAACAATACATTAAACAATAACATTTTTTACAATAGGATCTTAATCCCAAGGAGAAAACTCCTAAACATATTTGAATTTAAAAACAACTCTAAATTTTCTACTTGGCTCCACAACCTAGTAGCCATTACAAAATCTACAACACATCAAGGTATTCATGGATAGAATGAAACTGACCAAGAGACAAACAATAAAACATGAAGAAAAACTCAAACATTTACTCCCATCCAAGTTTGCACAATAGGTTTTTTATTGAACTTGACTAGGGAGAAGGTGGATTTTTCCAATAGTAGATGTCAGTCACAACACCATTATAGGCACCCTTTTGGTGCTATAATCACAAGAACTTTTGTTGGTCTATTTCTTAAATTCTAGAACTCGAAACATGATTTGTGCTAACAAGTAGGGGCCCATACCACCCTACTCTCCCTCTCCTTGTCCTAAGGAGAGACTCTACACTGTCAGAGTCCAATTAAAGATCTCCTCCCATACATGCCCACTTCTTCCCTATTCGAGGGTGAGTAAAGCCAATATAATCCATACAATCCCTTTGGAAATCAAAAGTAAAATACTATAGAAAATATATAAAGAAAACTCATTTCAATCCCTCACAAACATGTTCATCAAACACACAAATAGATATATGCAAGTAAACTACTTAAGAAAGACATACATCATGAATAATATGAGCCTGAAGGATTCCTACCTTCACAAGAAGGTTATGGAAACTAAAATTTGAGATGATCTTCCCTTCCTTCTCCTCCAACCTTGAACTTCACTCTAAAACTAGAGGTTGGGTCAACACCCTTATTCTCTCAAATATGCCTCTAAATAGGATACCAAATCAACCACCCTCAAAAATTAATAACTCCCCCACTTTCCTAAAGGCTTCTAGAGTCTTTTGACTCAAGCTTATCATAACACTAACCTTATGGTGGAGTTTAACTTATCCAACTCATGGTGAAACTTGAATTTTTGCAATAAAACAAAATGGGATATTTGGGTGGCCACAAAAGTCAACAAAAGGCACTAGAGGGGTGGAAAATGCCCCCAACCCATACCTATTCTCCTTAGGTACTTAATTTTCATGATTTTTTGCCTCTAGGACTATTTAGGGACCTATCAAAATTCTTGAAAAAAATTTGGACTTTATCACAACCCTCAAAAAGTAAATTTGTCGCTAATCTTGATTAGGGTAATTCATCTTGATTACTAAGTTATTAGTAATTCATCAGGCGACACTATAAAATCACTATTACAAAACATTAACACTTATTTATTACAAAATGATATATTCATTCAATTCATGATACGAAAAAAATGAACAATGGGGTCTGCATCTTTTATTAGACTCAACCCTAGTTTCCACAAATGGTACATATGATTTAGTTCTAATTCTTTGTTATATTTTCCATCTAAAATATCCTACACACTCATTGCACACATCGATAGTTCAAGAAAATCACATGAATATATATAACTCATTGGGATAATCACATAACAGAAAACACAGATCTTTCAATTAATTAACTATTTGTCTTATTTTTGCTCATATACTTAACCACTAAAAGTGCATAATCAAAGTGTTAATCATAGTCCCAATTTTGCATTCAGTTTC
Source organism: Cupressus sempervirens (assembly GCA_028749045.1). NCBI lineage: Eukaryota > Viridiplantae > Streptophyta > Pinopsida > Cupressales > Cupressaceae > Cupressus > Cupressus sempervirens. Next base: position 74,305,115 of record CM053791.1, read on the forward strand.
TGTACTACATCATTATTATGCATGTTCATGAAACATTAATACATAATTAAACATCTAAAAGTAAACATCACATGACATATAATAACATAATAATGTCCAATGTATCTAGCAATGTCTTGACGTATTGAGTCACGAGTATCAAATTAATAATGTATTAACTATTCTATGATTGTTCAAGGTGAACCCTCATAGTCAGGTTGAGTTAGAAACCAAGATTATATGTGTAAGTCTTAAAGAACATTTTCTCACTTTACACCAAGTCGTGTGATACAAATTTGTTCATACAAGAAGTGCAGTGTTATATTGATAATTTGGAGGAAGATATGAAGAAAATAGGAACAACTCTACCTAATTCTCTAGGTTAGGGTTAGAAGAACTTTAGCAATTTGATGAATTCCCAAGGTCAATTGACAACCTTGAATGCTCAAGAAGAAAATATTTGGGCTACACTGAAAAGAATCCAATCCATGTTGACCCCACACATGGAAATATTTCACAAGGAGCTAGCCTTTACAATGAAATTAATGCAGAAAGATCCCTATATTTCTAGACTTGAAGGCTTAGTTCATCTTGCTATCGGGTTAGCCATCCAAATCAAATCACTAGAGGTAGATTGTGATAACTGGGATGTAACTTTGAAGTTAATACTTGAGATCCATACATCTTTCTTGGATAAATACACTATACATGTATAACCCTTTCACATAAGTGTCAAAAAGGGTGAGAAATAAGTAAGGGGAAGCACTAAGTTTTGAGAGTGGCAATGACTTGAAGGAAAGAATAGATATAGTTTGGGGGAGACTGACCAAAGGGGGAATCAAAGATAGAAATAAAGTACAACATAATTTAGAATATGTATATTTACTCAGCAAGAATACTAGTTCAAATTCAAAACAACACAATCAACTCTAAGGGAGTTATAAGATTTTGAGTTATGACTATTAAGTCAAGTTTTTGCAAACTTCTAAAAATTTTAAGTTTTGTACATATGTCAAACACAGATAGTGAATATCTAAGTTGTGCTCATAAGTTAAGATCATTCATGCATGACCAAGTGTTTTTGCCATTCATTTCAAAGGGGGAGATTGTTAATCTCAGATTGGTTTTGACATATGAGTGACAATATACTTAAGTCATTTACTTAGTTCATGCCAAACAAGTAATACATGTTGAGCACAAGTTGCCAGATAGTATATGCCAAGTGAGAGATATACACTATGTGTCGAGTAACTAGTAAGTGTCAAGTCACTCAACTACCAAGAAGATAGTAAGTGCTGAGTCATTCAGATGTCGAGTGATCAATGGATGTCAAGTCATTTTATGGTTGAGTTATAGCATTGAAGTTGCAGTTGATGCCTAGCATCAGGGACTTCAAGTGCTAAGCAATACAACTTTGACATAATTGTTTGTAATGGAAAAAACTACTGTGTAAACCATTTTGTAGCTGATTTGAGAATTTTTTTACAATTCTTGATGATAATAAAAAATATTTATTGAGGATCCCTATGCATAATATATAGCCAATTAGAAAAAGGGAAAGATTAAGAAATGATGTGGGTGAATCACAATCATTGATTCATACCTAACCCTAAGTCATTGATGTCTTCTCAAGGAGGAAAAACTATGAACTTTTTATCAAGGGAGGAAGAACAAGAAAAGAGAGAAGTTTGAATACACAAATAAAAAGTTAATGGTGACTAAAGTATTGTGAATTGAGATACATTGTAGAATCAGTTGGAGGAGAAAAAAGGGAAGGAATTAGAGGATATAAGAGATACATCTGATCAAAAGGATCAAGGATACATGCAAATAGGTCATCTATTATTTAGAAATAGAATGCTAACTACAGGATTATTGTTGTTACATTCTAGCAAGTGAATCAATTAAATCTCTTAATAGAGTAGTCTTAACTTGCTGTTGAAAATCCTTTAACAAGGTACTTCATTGTAAGTTAAATTCCTCTAGAAAGGCACACTTCCAATAGGGTGTTAAAATCCTTTACTAGGATGAGATATAACAATCTTGTAAGCCTTTAATAGGGAAAGACTTGCATGAGGTAGATCAAGTTTCATGATCAAACATTGTAACCTTCATTGGATACACTTTATTACTGTAGTAGTGAAGATTTCTAGGTGTTATCCCAACCTAAGCTTTACCTTCTCCTTGTAGGGTTTTTGGGTAACCAAATATCTTGTTTCATGCATGTGTTGATTATTTATATACTTTCAAGTTATGGATGTCATCTTGTATATGTTGACTCACCCCCCCATCAAAGTTTATTTTTTCCATTGTATTTCCAACAATACACACACACACACACACACACACAATATTTGTATCTATCACTTTCTCTTTATAATATATAATTAATTTCTCTATTTGGTTATATTTAGATCCTTGTAAATAGTAAAATTTGATTTGAAACTATCACATATCTATTGATATCTTGGTTGCACAAAAAAAGTCATATACTAAGTTGTATCTCAAATGACCTCATCTAATGTGTGGTTTAAACATCACACATTAATGACAAACTCCTAGGCTAAAAGTTATAAATAGTCAAAATTGAATATTTTTTCCCAAATTTAAAATGGTCATTACTATGTGATGTTAAAGGTTGCCTCATGTAATGAAGAAATATACACAAAAATATGGAAAGAATCTACAAAGCGATCTAATGTTTCTACCAATGTAAATTGTTACAATTTGTCTCATTTGTCTCATCTTTTTTGCCAAAACGTAATATAGATATTGTTTCATAGTACATATAGGTGAGATTATGCTAAGATTTTATAATTTATAAGGATACCAAATTGTAGTATTTGTAGCACATTGGAAGTGTACTCTTCTCAAGATTGGGATATTTCTTTTGAACATAAAGTGCAACCTAGATGCTAAAAACTACTAGACTTTATGCTTTGCAAGGAAAGGGTGATTCGTTTAGACATAAGTGTCAAGTTTTTAGTAAGAGATATATTTTACTCTTTAAAGGTTTATATGTTGTTATGCCTTAGAGATACAAACTTAAGCTTTATCACGATAAGTCTGTAGTGATTTCTCTGGAAATCCATAGATTAATACCTATAGTGCATTGGATTTTTTCTTACTTAGAATGAGGGCATTCTCACTTACCATGACCTTCCTCTTTCCATATGAAGTAATAAAAGTGAGGAGATATCTTTGGATTTAAGCATGTGACCTCACAATAGAAAAAGATATTGGAAATAAAAGAATAGTCATTTTTAACCAGTGAGCTTAGGGCTAGCACATTGAGGGGAAGGAGAATACCTCCTTTAAATCATGGCAACATTTTTTTTGTGCTGATGAGGAAGACAAAATGAGATGAATTATGGAAGATGGATAAAAAATCTTTCTTAGAATGGACATAGTAAAATATTGAATCTGCAATCCATGAATCTTAAAATGAAGTAATATATGGTAAATTGATTAAGTTTTGACCTTGCTCAAGTCCTTGTATCTATGTAAGAATCAATATATAATAACTGCTAAGTTCTTTACTCATACTTATGAGATATGGATTTTTGGAAACTATTACTGATGAAATATAGGTCAATGATTTTGACTAAAAATGCTACATATTTGAATCTTGACAACAATGCAACTTTTTTTTTAAAGTATAAATTTTATATAAAATGCTATATGATTAAATTTTCTCATTAATTAAATTTTGTATAATCTTATAATGTGGGGTAATTTTTACAATATGAGCGGTTTAATGCATATTCACCCTGACTCCATCATTCATGAAATCTTCAATCTTCTCTTTGCTCTACTTTTTCTAATGAACCAAGGCATCCTTTTAATAATGTCTTCTTTTTCATGTGTAATGCCTACCCCTAGTTTAATTTTCATGGTCTATTGCCAAACTCTTTTAGGCCATTTTTCTAAATATATTTTATAGTTAGTGGTACTTGGTTACTACATTTTATTAGATGTATTTCATATTGAGTTGATTTATGAGTTGAGTTAGTTATTTCATGTGCTCAAAATTATTTCTATGATGACACATGTATGTTCATATAGTGATTTTGGTTATTTCATGATGTTAGTTAGAGGAATGATTTATATGCATTTCTATGGATACTTACCCCATACTTTCATGTGTATGTTGTACTTGTATGTTTTACTTTATGTGTGATAATTTTGATGTGGTTAAAGGGGGGAGTCATAGTCACCTACTAGTTGAGATCTACACAATGATAAGAAAGATATTATGGAAAATAGATTGTTAAAAGTATGATAAATGTGTTTTAAACATTGTTTTTTCGTTGATGTCAAACCTACTTTTTGTTGGTAAGACAACTACTTACATGATTTAAGTACTATCACCTATTTAATTGATGAAGAGGATTTGATCAAAAGATGTAACAATAGTACCTAGAGGAAATATTGAGTCATGACATAAAAAGGAGTACTAGAATCAACTAAGACAATGATATCATAGTGCATTGATAATCTACTTAAGATTGCAAAGGTTGGTTACACTAAGCCAGTTCAGAAGAACAAGTTAAACAAATTTTGTCTACCACACTTGACCAAATGGATAGTAGGTTTTGAGAAAAGTTAGTGCAAACTAGGAAAAAAATTGGTTGGACCTGAGTAAAAGTCTATTGTAATCTATTTCAAGCAAGATAGTGGATGCTAAATAAATTTTAGTGTTGATCTCAGATTTGTTTTCACAATTGAGTTTCAACACACTTAAGACATTCACTAGGTTCATGTCGAACTAGTAATGCATGTCAAGTATAATATGTAAATATATAGACCATGCCAAGTTGCAATGAGTGTCGAGTCACTCATGCGTTGAGTCACTCAAGTGTCAAGAAAAAAAATCATGCCAAGTCATTCAAGTACTGAGAAAGACAGTTGATGTTGAGTAGTTCAGGTGCCGAGTGAGAAGAAAATTATTATATGTGCCAAGCATCAGTAACTTCAAGTGTCAAGTAACAAAGATTGGACATAGTTGTTTGTGATAGCACGAACAACTATGTAAATCATTTTTATGTTGACGTATGGATAGATATCAATATTTTAAAGATAAGAATGAATCTATTTGTATTCCCTATGCAATTACATGTAGCCAATTAAAAAATAAGATGAGTTAAGCAGCAAAACAAATTAGTCTCAGTTGTAGATTAATACCTAACCCTGAGCCACCCAAGTCTTTATAAGGAAGATGGTGCCCCAAAAAATAAAGTAATCGAGAGAGCAGTGATAGAAGGAAGATATCAAGGGGAGAATGATGAAATTGTTCAAAGAGAATTCAAGCTGACTTAGTAGTGTGAAAGAATTGTAGAATCAGTTAAAGTACAAAATATAGGATCGAGGACAAATTTTTTTTATATTAGGTTAGAGAGGATTAAGAAGGCTAGAACTATGATATGAAATTAGCTAAATAAAGTTGTAAGTTGTATCAAATCTAAAGCTCTACTATTTATTTCTAACAATTGTATCAATTAGGGTAAAATCCTTTGGACTAAGGTTGATTTAGCAGTCATTATTAGATTCTTTAATAGGGTGACATTCCAAGTGAATATTTTAAAGTCCTTTAACCAGGAACACTTCTAACAGGGTGTTGAAATCCTCTGACAAGGTTGGACTTAATAGTATTTGTAAGCCTTTAACAAGGAATGCCTTTCATAGCGAAGATCATGTTTCATGGTCAACTTATTATAACCTTAATTGGCTACACTTTATTGCTATAGGAGTAAATATTTGTGGGTGTCATCCCCACCCCAATTTTACCTTCTCATGTGGAGGGTTTTTGGGTAATCATATTAGTGTCAAGTGTGTATTTGTGATTACATGTTTTAGATGCATTTTATTTACATGTTATTTCAATTTACATACTAAATGCATCTAATGAATGGTAAAAGTTTTAATTATTGAAGTTTGAACCTCTGATTCACCTCCCCAACACCCCCCCCTCTCAAAAGTATATGTTTCCCATTTTTTATTCTAACATTTAGTTGATGCTGAGAACCAATAAAATTTAGTTCATGTTGAGTGATTTTATAGAGGATGGTGAGGAACACAGTATGTGCCAAGCATCAAAAGCAAGTCGATGCTGAGTGCTATTAAAAAGATCATGAATTTGATGGATCTGAGCAACACATTTGGTTTCTTGGATTGTGTGAACCAAGAGGAAGATAAGATTGAGGAGTTGGTAGCACAAAATTCATGGTAAACCATTTTGACTCAAATTAAAAGAGGATTGAAGGAGAAGTTTCTAGAAGTGATATGAAATGTGGGCTAGATTCATTGAATCTTACCTAATCTATCCTAACCCTAAATTGGGCAATGGAGAATGAGTGGAAAAATATCCTAATTCTCTATTTATAGGGATGGCTAGTTAGAAGAAAGGGTTATCATGTGCGAGAACCTAAGAAAGACAATAAATCAAGGGTATTGTTTAATTTAGTGACCTAATATAGAGTCTACATTAGCATGTTAGGAAAGAAGTCTTAAGGGTATGGATACTTGAAGGGTGAACAAGATATCAAAGCTGAAATGTCTGAAAGCCAAGTAGAATGGAGGACTAAAATAGAGATCTGAAATTTATAAATGGAGTTGTAAATTGTTATTAGATCAAGACTTACTGTTACTCTCTAATAATTGTATTAGCCTAGAGTAAATTCTTTGGATTAAGGTTGACCTAAAAGTCATTTGTATATCCTTTAACTAGGTGAAATTACAATTGAATGATCTAAAGTCCTCTAGAAAGGCTCACTCCTAATATGATGATTAAAATCCTTTTAACAAGGTCACATTTAATGGTCTATATTGTAACCTTTAATAGGGCTGGCCTTTCACAGGGAATCACTTTAGAAGAGTGAAAAAGAGTAGCATGTTACTCGTGGTTTTTTTCAAATTAGGTTTCCATGTAAATCATTGTGTCAAGTGTGTTGTTGAATCTGTTATGTTTCATATTTACATTTCTGCAAATTTATTTGATAGTAACCTACACATTATAAGTGATTGCATAATCTTATGGATGTATGCCTGAAGATAAATGTTTTATGATACACTAAGCTATGAAATTATTTATTTATACATCTAGACCTTAGATAACTGAGTCACCCCCCTCTTAGTTATTCTAAAGAATTACAATAATTTGTATTAGATCCATATTCTTAAGAGGATTATTTTGAAGGTACTTGAACTACAAAGATCAAGATGTCAAAAAGAGATGTACCCAAGCTTAACAGAGATAACTTTCCTGCATGGTAAAGTTTGATGAAGAGGATTGGGAGATTATAGATAATATACCATTACTATCAAGCATGTTTATCATGTTGGAACCCTAATTGTTGATAATATAAAAAAGAAAAGAACACAATTGGGCAATGTCGGAGATTACCTCTGCCCTAAGCTATGTTGAATTTGATAATATCAAAAGTTTTGATAGTGGAAAGAAAGTTTTGATAGTGCAAAGTTTCTATATTGCTCAAGGATAAAAGATGTTAATGTAATAAGAGGAGCTACTAGTACACTAGATGATGTTAATGTACTAAGAATTTTTTTAAGAACAACCTTGCCTATATATACTATTAGTGTTTCTGTAATACAAGAGTTGAGATGTACACCAAGGAATACTCTATCACTTGAAGGTTTTCTAGGTAGACTCACTACTTTTGAGCTATCTAACTTTGATAATTACAAACCTAAAAATATTGAATTTGATTTCAAAGCTAAGATATCATTGAAAGAACCTAATATAAAGAAGAAATAGACAAAGTATGTGTCCAGTGATAGTGATACAGATGAGGAGGATCTAGATCAACTTGAATCACTACTGGCAAGGAGATTTCACAGAGGTAAAGGCAAGTTTAAAGGTAAATTACCTATCATTTGTTATAATTGCAATGAAGTTGGTTATATTACTTCTAGATGTCAAGAGAAGAAGAACTACAAAGGTAGTGACAAGTATAAAAGTAGAAGAGATGAAGACATCAAAGATTAAAAAGAAAAAGGAAAGAAGTCTTGCTATATTGTTGAAGAGGAAACAAAAGATGAATCTAATGAACATGATGATGAAGTGGTGTATGTTGCAATAAAGGACAAATCTGATGAAGATGAGGCACCTACACTTCTATGTTGTGTGAACAAGAATGATAGATGGATAATTGACAGTGGGTTTTCACATCACATGATTAGAGATAAAATTAAGTTCATTAGCTTGAATTGTTATGATGAAAATAGTGTAAGATTTGGTAATGATGCACCATGATTGATAAAAGGAAAAGGTTCTATCCAACTCACAAAAAAGATTTAATGTGAGAATGCATACTATGTTCAAGGACTTAAATATAATTTGTTGAGTGTGTCACACTTGAATGATTTTGGATGTAAGTTGAGTTTGAAAATAAGATTGCTAAGATATATGATACTGAGGTAAAACTAATTGGAAAGGGTGACTAAACTAGGAGTAATCTATTCTACCTTGATATAGAGGAGGCCACTTGACTAATTGTAAAATTTGATGATGTGTGGCTATTGCACAAGAGGTTATGTCATGTTAATTTTGATAACTTGGTTAGTATTAGCAACATGAGAAAAGTTAGAAGTTTGCCTAGTTTGAAGAAGCCTAATAATATAATGTGCAAACAATGTCAGTTAGGAAAAATGAAAAAGTCAAGTTTTAGGAGTAAAACTCATAACTCTAAAGGAATACTAGAGATTGTTCATATTGACTTGTCTGGACCAATTGAAGTGCAAAGCTACAAGAAAGATAAGTGCATTATGCTACTTATTGATGATTAGTCTAGAATGATGATAATTATGTTTTTGAAACAAAAATATGATGCTTTCCAAATGTTTAAGTGGTACTTAGCAATAGTTGAGAAGGAAATAGGCAAAATTCTAAAATGTTTGAGATCTAACAAAAGAGAGAATTTACATCAAATGAGTTTGAGATGTTCTCTACTAATAGAGGAATCAAAAGAAAAACATCTACTTTGAGAACCCCTCCACAAAATGGAATTTACAAAAGGAGGAACAAGTCTATAATGGACCATGATAGGAAACTCATGATGGATAAAAATGTTGTTTTGAAAAATTGGAGAGAAGCTCTAAGTACAAATATATATACCCTAAACCATGTACAAGTCAAGAAAGGTACTCATTTAATGCCTTCTGAACTATGGTATGGATACTCACCCAATGTAAATATTTTGAGATATTTGGAATAAAATTTATTATTCTCAAAGATTTCAAGAATGGTAAACTAGATGCCAAAAGTGAAGAAGGTATATTCCTAGGTTATTCCACAAGAAGTAAAACTTATAAGTGTTTAAATACTAACACTAACAAAAATTTGGAAAGTGAAAATTTGAAAGTTGATGAATATATAGAAGTATATGAGGCCGAACCTATGAAGAAATTAGAAGAATACAAATCATTTGTATATTTTTATAAAGGTACACCTACCAAAGAAGATTCTACAAATCAAGCTACAAGTCAACAACAAGTTTTAGTGACTATTGAGTTGCATTCAAGAACTGAGCTACATTTAGATGTTGAGTTATAGAATGAAGTGGAGGCACGTTATGATTTTGAGATTTTTGTACATGAGAGAGATGCTAAACTACCTCATAGAGATGTGCATAGTGACTCTGAAGTAGATAGACTAAATGAAGAATCTAGAGTTTGACCAAGATTGTCTAAATATGTCAAGAGACATCATCCTACTACATAAATCATTGAAGATAAAGATGCTAGACCAATGACAAGGAAAAAATTAAGAAATGGTACATGTTTTCTAAGCATGAAATAAATCAAAATAGTAAAAGATGCCTTATAAGATGTTTACTAGAATAAAGACATCGAAGAAGAGATTGAACAAATTGAGAAAAATAAGACATAGACTCTACTTCCTAGATCCGAAAACAAAAATTTTAATTGGCACCAAATGGGCATATAGAAATAAGCTATATAAAAATGGTGAAGTCACAAGGAACAAGGAAAGATTAGTTTGAAAAGGATTTACACAAGAAGAAGGAATTGACTATGGAGAAATATTTTCTCCTATTGCTAGAGTGGAAGGAGTAAGAACTCTTCTTGCTTATTATGCATATAAAGGTTTCAAAGTTTATCAAATGGATGTTAAATCTACATTTCTGAATGGCATATTAGAGGAAGAAGTTTGCATAGAACAACTAGAAGGATTTGTTGATGTTAACAATAAGAAAATGGTATGTAGATTACACAAAGCCTTGTATTGTTTTAAACAAGCATCAAGAGCATGGTATGAGAGACTTCATAATTATCTTGCAAAGATTAGATTTAAAAGAATTGATGATAACAAAAATTAGGACATAAAGATAGAGAAAGGAAAAGTTACTTTGTTATCTAAATTTTTTGTTGATGATATCTTATTTGGAGGTCAAAATGCTTTATGTAAGACTTTTTCAAATAAAATGAAGCAAGAATTTGAGATGTTTATGTTTGGAGAGATCAAGTTCTTTGTAGGTTTTCAAGTACATCAGATGAAATATGGTATATATATCACTTGGTCAAAGTATGTCAAGGAGATATTGAAGTTTTTTGGATTGGATGATTCCAAACTAGTAATTACACCTATGGTGATAGGACATAAATTATTAAAGAATGATGATTCAGCTAAGGTGAATCAAACATTATATAGGTCTATGATTGGAAAATTACAATATGTAGTACATAGCATACCTAATATTATATTATCTATAGGGATAGTTGATAGATTCTCTACTAATCCTAGAGAGAATAATCTAATGCCTATAAAGAGAATAATGAGATATTTGATTTGAACATAGGAATATGGTGTATACCAAAAAAAACAATGAAAAAAAAAGAATTAAGAGCCTATACAAATGCTAATTGGGCTAGAAACATTGATGATAGAAAAAGTACCAGTGGAGGAAAAAAAATTTAGGCAAGAGGCTAGTTACATGGACTAGCAAGAAACAAAAATTCACTTCACAATATAATGCTAAAGCTAAATATGTTGTTGTTACTGTAAATTGTACAAACATTGTATGGATCAAAAAACTACTTAAAGGTATGAAGGAAGAGATCACTGAACCAGTGATACCTTATTGTAATAATACAAGTGCTATAAATATATTAAAGAATCATGTAATGCACAAAAGGACTAAGAACATTGCAATCAAGTATCAAAACTTGAGAGAATTAGTTCAAGGTAAAGAGATGAAGATAGAATATGCTAACACAAAAGAGAAAATTGATGATATCTTTAGAAAAGAATTAAGAATGTTTATGAGTATCTAAGAGATAAACTAGGGGTGATACCCCTGTAAAATGCTATCTAAGAAACAAAAGGAGTTACTTGCATCAAACAAGTTAATTGACATACATTACACATTGATGTAGTGGATCTTACTTTAGGAGCTACCTAAAATAATCACAATACTGAAAATACAAATTAGTCACAAGTAAGGTGACTAAAGAGAAACTCAAGAAGTTCATATTTTCATATTAAGATGGAAAGCCTTTGGTGTTGTTTCAAAGAGGGAGGAATACAAGAGATTAAATTGATCCTAAAGGGATAAATACAAGAATTGAACAAAGAGGGAGAAATCCTAACAAACAATATGAGGGAGAAATGCTAACTGCTAAGAAAGAAAGTGTATCTATTAATAACATGATCTATCTACCTAGTAAGAGGGAGATACTATAGAAGTGAGAAATGAGAAGTAATTTAGAGAGAGTAATAAGGATTAATTGATTGTTGATTGTCTGTTGATTAGAATAGAACATAATTTTGTAACCTATTTAGAAGATGAAAGTTGATGATAAAGGGAGAGATTTCAATACAAGGAATTATTTCTTTTTTGTTATTTTGTTGGTCTTACTATTTTAACCAAGTTAGTTTGGTTGATCAGTTTGGTTTATCATCAATGTCAAAGAGGGAGATTATTAAGAAGGAGATTGTTGAAAATAGATTGTTATAAGTATGATAAATGGGTTTCAATCATTATTTTTTCAATGATGTCAAAACTTATTTTTTTTGGTAATACAACTACTTAAATGGTTTAAGTACTATCACCTATTTGATTGGTGAAGAGGATTTGATCAAAAGATGTAATAATGGCACCTTGAGGAAATGTTGAATTATGATATATAAAAAGGCACAAGAATTAGCAAAGATAGTGATATTGTAGTGCATTGATAGCATACTTAAGGTTGCAAAGGTTGGTTGCACTAAGAAATTTTAGAAGAACAAGTTAACCAAAGTTTGTCTGCCAAGCTTGACCAAATGGATAGAAGGTGCCAAGCAAAGATAGTACAAGCCAAGTATATAATCGGTTGGAACCGACTAAAACTCTATTTTAGTGTATACCAAGAAAAAAAGTGGATGCCAAATAAAATTTAGTTGATACTAAGCACTAGTAAACTTTAGTTTTTATCAGGTGATTTTATAGAGGATTCCAAGCAACATAGTATGTGTTGAGCATGAGAAGAAAGTTAATGTTGAGTGCCATCTAGTGCAGGAGCACCTAGGAAATATGACAAGTTTCCTAAATCATATTTCGCTTGTAGTGTTCTTCACCAGACCACATGAATAAGAGCTATGTGATAAAGTCCCAAGTGTGTGAGTTGTTTTTATAAATAGGTTTTTGTTGTGTTTGAGTTCCCAAGTTGCTTCTATGTTGGCAAAATTGCTTAAATTGCTTGTTAGAGCCTAGAATGGTCAAACATTGACCAAGACCCCAGGAGGATGGGAAACATGGAAAATATGTTAAAATTTTTAATTACATGGAAATAGGTTCATTTAACCATGTTTGAGATCATGGAGCCATTAAATGCACAATAGTGCAAAAGTTGCACTTCGCAACTTTGCAACTTTGCAAAGTTGCTTGACAATATTGACAAAAAGTGCTAAAACTTTATAAGGGATTCAAGAATTAGTTGGAAACCTATGAGATCTATTTATTCACATGGTTAAGAGGTATTTAAGACCAATCCATGTCATTTTGAGGGTTGGCACATGCATTTTTATGAATTTTGACATTCGAATTAAGAGAAAACTAAGCATTTTGATGACAGTTTTCTGATTTCACCCTTCATCCACACCTTTAATGGATTGATAGGGTTGTTGTTTTCATGTGGTTTGGTAGTATATGGAATTTAGATTATTTGGTAAAGATTAAGAGTTTTTTTGATCAGTTTCATTACTGGTTTGAAAAAACTTTTTAAAGTTACCAGTTCACTGGTCTGTTCAAAGCAATCAACAAAGAAACCTCTATAACTTGAATTCCAATAGTGGAACCATGATGGCCTTTTGGAATCAAGTAAAAAACTGTATAAGAAATTTAAATATGTATTTTGGTCTTGTTTTGCAAAGGTTTGTTTTTATTCCAAGAGGCCCTAGGCGAGTTTGCATACCCGGCTAGGCAATGAAATCAGCAAATAAGTGTTTGAAAGAAGTATAGAATGAGGTGTTGGGTGCAATAAAAATTCATGGAAGGCAAGAGTGGTGATTGAAGGAAATTAATTCTAGAATATTATTCATTTAGAGTCCATTTGAGTGGTGGAAGGAAAAGCCCTCTATATTCCTATTCATAGAAACAAGAAATCCTTGTAATTAGGTATATTTTTGGGAATCCCTTATACGGATGACCTGGGTGTTGTAGACCTAAAAAATCTCCAAGGGAGCCAAAAGGGTATCCAAATCATAAATTTTTTTGAGTTCTTCTTAAGGGTCTGGGGAGATATAACACAAAAATTAGTTCTGGAGGCCTAATTTGTTATTAGTCCTAGTAGCCCTCTTAACTATGCAATCAGCAAATTGATTGGAAATGAAATACTCCAATCCACTTAGTGATCCTAAAAACTATTGAGTGAGACCTAATACAAACCTTGGAATTCAATATATCCAAGAATGCACTCCTAAAAGCCAATTGTGAAGAAAGATGCAATGAGAGCACTAGGGAGACCCCATGGTGAAATAGAGTTTTGAGTTGATTGGTGAGGATTAGTGTAATAAGGGAATATAGAGAATATTCCCTTGGAGTAGGGTATAGGATAAATACCCTAAGAGGCTAGGAGAAAGTGTAGAGTGAGTTCTAGTAGTTGAGGCTAGAACCTTGTTCAAGATCCTCCCCATCAAATTGGTATCAAAGCCTTGAAAGGTTTGGGACAAGACATTGTGCATGTCTAATTTTGGAAGTGAGTCAGTGGGAGAAACCACCATGGTAACAAATGTTGAGTTGGCAAAGGAAGTGACAGAACAAAGGGAGAAAAATAGGCTCCTTGAGGAAGCCTTAGAGGCTATGAAAGATAAGCTTGATGAAGTGGTAGAGACAACTAGAAAAATGAAAGAGAAGTTGGAAATTAATGAAGAAAAGGGCCAAGAAGTGAATGAAGAGGACTATGTACTTGAACTTGATCCTCCATTACAAGAGGAACCTTTCCTTAAAGCCATCAAGGCATTGGGTGGCAAAGCTCTTGAGGGGATACCCTTATTTACTTGTAAGATGAATTCAAAGTTGGTCATGGAATGGATTGAAGGGATGGAAAACCATTTTGAATGTGAAGGCATATTAGAGGAACAAAAGGTGAAGGTTACCAAAGCAAGGTTAAGGGGACCAGCCCTAACATGGTGGAAGTTCATTCAAGAAGAGAGGGAAAGAGAAGGCAAGAAACCCATCGCTAATTGGAAGGCTATGGTGGAAAAAATTAGAGATAACTATTTGCCTAAAGACTATGAAATCCAGCTGCACAAGAAGAGACAAAGCTTGAAATAAAATAGATTTGGATGTGACCTCCTATACTGAAGAGTTTCAAAAACTTTTCTTGAGATCCAAGGTATAAGAGGAGGAGAGCATCAAGGTGGCTTGATATTTAGGTGGTTTGAAATGGAGTATTCAAGAGGAGATCAGCCTTTGGACTCCTACAACTATTCATAAGTGTTTTCAATTGGCACTCAAACTGGAGGATAAGAATAGAAGGAAACAAGACTCTAACTCTAGGGGTAGAGGAAGAGGGAGAGACTCTAGAGGACATAGAGGTGGTTATGGGGGAAGAAGCAATGAACCCAAGGCTATAGGAGACTCCAAGTTGATTGAGAAAAGTGGGGAAACAAGTGGAAGAGGTAATTTCACTAGAGGAAGAGGATTTGGTGGTGGATCTAGATGCAAATCAAATAATTTTAGTAGGGGTTCACATTTTGCAAACATGAAATGCTACCATTGTGGACAACTTGGTCATCCAACCTATAGATGTCCTAAGAAGGAATAATCTTCCCAAGGTGATAAGAAGATAACATATGTTCAAGAAGAATGCATAAACAATATAACTTCAGAAGTGAATCTTGATTCTAAGAAGGGAGAAAATTTGATGTTTAGAAGATTTTTGATCAAGAAGCCTAGCAATGAAGAGCCTAAACAAAGAAGGGCACTTTTTAGAATAAAATGTAGGATACTTGGTAAGGTTTGCAAAGTTATTATTGATTCAAGATCAACTGATAATATCATCTCTGAAGAGGTTGTCCAAAAGCTCAAGCTAACAAAGATTCCTCATGATCATCCATATAGAGTCACATGGCTGAATAAAGGGAAGAATGTGTTGGTAAATGAACAAGTTTGGGAGGATTTTTCAATTGGAGGATATCAAGAAAAAATTATTTGTGATGTGTTGCCCATGGATGCTTGTCATCTACTCTTGGTTAGACCATGGCAATATGATAGGGATGTCATCTATCATGGGAAGAAGAACTTGTATACATTTAAGAAAGGAGGAGTGACATACAAAATCCAATCACTTGTTGAGGAAGGAGTAGATGTAGTAGTAGATTAGAGTGTTCTACTCATGAGTGGAAAAGAATTCTTGCATGATTTCAAGGAAAACAATGAAGTTGGGTTTTCCATAGTTGTGAAACCAAAGGAGGAAGATGTTGTCAAAAAAACACCATTTCCAAGAGAGGTAAAAATACTATTGGATCAGTTCAAAGACATCATAAGTTGTGGAGCACCTTCCACACTCTATCCACAAAGATCTATTAGTCATCAAATAGACTTTTTTCCTAGATGCTCATTACCCAACAAGGCATCTTGAAAGATGACTCCAGATCAGAATAAAGAAATTGCAAGACAAGTACAAGAGCTACTTGACCAAGGTCTCATTTAGAATATTATTAGGCCATGTGTTGTACCAGTTGTTTTAGCACCAAAGAAAGGAGGTAAGTGGATAATTTGCACTGATTTTAGGACCATAAATAGGATAACAATCATATATACATTTCCTATTCCTAGAATAGAAGATCTAATGGATTGTTTGAGGGGTACTAAGCATTTCTCCAAGATAGATCTCAAGAATGGCTACTATCAAATCAAAATGAAGGAGGGTGATGAATGGAAAACAGCCTTCAAAACTATGGAAGGAATTTATGAATGGTTAGTAATGTCATTTGGCCTCTCTAATGCACCTAGTACATTCATGAGGCTAATGAATGAAGTGCTAAAGGACTACTTAGGAATTTATGTAGTTATTTATCTTGATGATATTCTCATTTTTAGAAAGACTAAAGAAGAGCACATGAAGCATTTGGAAATTGTTTTAAAGACGTTACAAGAAGAAAAGTTGACCATTAATCTTGAGAAAAGTGAGTTCTTGAAACAAGAGTTGGTTTACCTTGGTTTTGTAGTTTCACAAGGTAACTTGAAGGTGGATGAAAGTAAAATAGAAACCATTCTAAATTGGCCTACACCTAAAATAGGGGCTGCAATAAGTAGTTTCCATGGTTTGGCACAATTCTATAGGAAGTTTTTAAGGGATTTTAGTGAGATATGTGCACTAGTATTAGACACCATCAAGGGAGGACTAAAAACCAAGTTCTCTTGGACCAAAGAAGCCAATGAAGGGTTTGAAAGGTTGAAGAAAGAGGTAGCTACTAAACCCATTTTGGTTTTACCCAATTTTGACAAGTTTTTTATTGTAGAATGTGATGCAAGTAATATTGCTATTGGGGCTATATTAAGCCAAGAAGGAAGGCCAGTAGCATTCTTTAGTGAAAGGCTAAATGAATCAAAATCTAGGTACTCAGCCTATGACTTAGAATTGTATGCATTGGTGCAAACACTTAGGAAGTGGAGGCACTATATTTTACCTAAAGAGTTTGTTGTATACACTGATAACCAAGAATTGAGTTACATCAACACTCAAGAGAAGTTGAGCCTAACACACATCAAATGGATGGAGTTTCTACAATCATACACATTCACCATCAAGCACAAGAAAGGGAAGATAAATAAAGTAGTTGATGCATTAAGTAGAAGGCTGCTTACTATCCAAGAAATACAGTTAGAGGGCATTAGAGTTGAAGGTTTCAATGATCTATATGCTGATGATGAAGACTTCTCAGAGGCCTACAAGGTATGTGTAGATTTTAACAGTCATTTTCATAGCAAGTTTGCTGATTACACTTTGCACAATGGCTTGTTGTTTAGGGGAAATCAATTATGTGTTCCTAGAGGATCAACAAGAGAAAATATGATCCAAGAGAAGCATAATTGAAGCCTTAGTGGACACTTTGGTTTGAACAAAACATTGGAGTTGGTGGAAAGATTCTACTATTGGCCTAGGATGCAAAGAGATATCCGAAAGTATGTTGAACAATGCACGATTTGTCAAAAGGCCAAGGGAACTTCTTCAAATGCAGGATTGTACCAGCCCTTACCCATTCCAAATAGGCCCTGGGAATGCATCAGCACAGACTTCATAGTGGGCTTACCAAGAACAAAATCAGGTTTAGATAGTGTGTTCGTAGTTGTGGATAGATTTAGTAAAATGAGTCATTTTATTCCTTGTAAGACTAATCATGATGCTAGCTATATTGCTCACTTATTTTTCAAAGAAGTTGCAAGGATTCATGGCTTACCAATCAGTATAGTTTCAGATAGAGATGTTAAATTCATGGGGCACTTTTGGAAAACCTTGTGGAGAAGGCTAGGTACTAACTTGGCACATAGTTCAGCTTACCATCCCCAAACTGATGGTCAAACTGAGGTAATTAATAGGGTACTTGGAAACCTTCTAAAGTGTTTAATAAAGGAGTATGGCCAAGTGTGGAATCAAGTCCTACCACAAGCTGAGTTTTCCTACAATGATAGCACAAATAGAAGTACCGGTCAGAGCCCTTTTCAAGTTGTTTATGGTTATCACCCAAGAGAAGTTTGTGAGCTATGAGAATTAAAGAATTAAGAGGAGATTAGTGGACATGTAGATGATTTTTCCCATTCCATGAGAGAGGTACATGAGTAGGTCAAGAAGTCCTTGATAGAGGCTACTCAAAGGTTAAAAACTAAAGTAGATGAAAGGAGGAGAGATTTAAAATTTGAAGTAGGAGATTTGGTGATGGTACACTTGAACAAGGCTAGACTTCAAAAAGGTGTTGCCAAATGACCTAGCCATCTCTCCCATCTTCAACATTCAAGATTTGGTTAAATAAAAGGGTCCTAATGTCATGGAAGAGGAACACATAATAGAGGTAGATAAAAATATTCTAGAAATTAGTATTCCTATCCAAACTAAGCCTCAAGATGAAAAAGTTCTAGATTCAAGAGTAAAGAAGAAGACTAGGCATGGAATTTATATGGAGCATTTAGTAAAATGGAAGAATCAGCCTAAATCTAAAGTGACATGGATAGCTAAACGTGAATTCAAAAAAAGAGGTATCAGTCAAGATCTCTTGAATACTGACCCACCTTAAGTTTTTTTTGTCATAGGGGGAGAATGGTGTAGGAGCACCCAGGAAATTTGCCAAGATTCCTAAATCATTTTTGGCTTGTAGTGGTCTTCACCAAACCACATGAATAAGGGCTATGTGATAAATCCCCAAGTGTGTGAGTTGTGTTTGTAAATAGGTTTTTGTTGTGTTTGAGTTCCCAAGTTGCTTCTATGTTGGCAAAATTGCTTAAATTTCTTGATAGAGCCTAGAATGGTCAAAAAGTGACCAAGACCCCAAGAGGATGGGAAACATGGAAAATATGTTAAAATTTGTAATTATATGGAAATAGTTTCATTTCACAATAGTGCAAAAGTTGCACTTGATAACTTTGCAACTTTGCAAAGTTGCTCGACAACATTGACAAAAAGTGCTAAAAATTTATAAGGGCTTCAAGAATTAGTTGGAAACCTATGAGATCTCTTGAGTCAAGTGGGTAAGAGGTATTTAAGACCAATCCAAGTCATTTTGAGGGTTGGCACATGCTTTTGTATAGATTTTGGCATTGAATGAAGAGCAACCTAAGCATTTTGATGACAGTTTTCTGATTTCACCCTTCATCCACACTTTTAATGGATTGATAGGATTGTTGTTTTCATGTGATTTGATAGTGTATGGAATGTAGATTATTTGATAAATATTAGGATTTTTTTTATCAGTTTCATTACTAGTTTGAAAAATCTTTTTAAAGTTGCCAGTTCGCTAGTGATCTATACAAACCAATCAGCAAATAAACCTCTATAACTTGAATTCAAATGGTGGAACCATGATGGCCTTTTGGAATCAAGTAATAGACTATATAAAAAATGTAAATATGTATTTTGGTCTTGTTTTTTAAAGGTTTTTTTTTTTTCCAAGAGGCCCTAGGCGAGTTTGCATACCCGGCTACATAATGAAATCAGCAAATAAGTGTTTGAAAGGAGCATAGAATGGCATGTTGGGTGCAATAAAAATTCATAGAAGGAAAGAGTGGTGAGTGAAGGAAATTATTTCAAGAAGATTCATCATTTAGAGTCCATTTGAGTGGTGGAAGGAAAAACCCTCTATATTCCTATTCATACAAACAAGAAACCCTTGTAAATAGTCATATTTTTGGGAATCCCTTGTACGGATGACCTGGGCATTGCAAACCTAAAAAATCTCCAAGGAGAGTGAAAAGGGTACCCAAATCATAAATTTTTATGAGTTCTTCTTGAGGGTTTGAGGAGATATAAGCCAAAAATCAGTTTTGGAGGCCTAATTTGTTATTAGTCCTAGTAGCCCTCTTAACTATGCAATCAACAAATCGATTGGAAACCCAATACTACAATCCACTTAGTGATCATAAAAACTATTGAATGAGACCTAATACAAGCCTTGGAATTAAATATAGCCAAGAATGCACTCCTGGAAGCTAGTTGTGAAGAACTTATCAATGAGAGCACTAGGGAGACTCCATGGTGAAATAGAGTTTTGAGTTGATTGGTGAGGATTACTGTGATAAGGGAATAGAGAGAAGATTCCCTTGGAGTAGGGTATAGGATAAATAACCAAAGAGGCTAGGAGAAAGCTTAGAGTGAGTTCTAGTAGTTGAGGCTAGAACCTTGTTCAAGATCCTCCCCATCACCATCATTATTAGAAAGATCTTGAATTCGATGGATCTAAGATGACAGGTTTTCTTTCTTAGATTGTGTGAACTAGGTGGAAGATAAAATTGATGAGCTGGTGGCATAGAATTCATGGTAAACCATATTGAGGTGAATTCAAAGAGGACCAAAGGAGAAGTTTCTAAAAGTGATATGAAATGAGGGGTAGATTAATTGAATCCTACCCAATACGTCATAACCTTAAATTGGACAATGGAGAATGAATAAAAAAATCTCTTAATTTTATATTTATAGGGATAGTTGGTTAGAAACAAGGGATGTCATCTATGAGAACCAAAGGAAGACAAGGATTCAAGGGTATTCCTTCATTCAGTGACCTATTGAGAGTTTGCATTGGTATGTCAAGAAAGAAGGCTTAAAGGTATGGATGATTGATTGGTGAACAAGCTATTAGAGAAAAAATGTGTGAAAGCCAAGTAGAATGGAAGACTAAAATAGGGAACTGTAATTTGCAGATGGAGTTCTAAGTTGTTATTAGATCAAGCCTTATTGTTACTCTATAATAATTGTATTTGTCTAGGATAAATCCTTTGGATTAAGGTTGACCTAACAATCATTTGTAAATCATTTAACTGGGTGACATTCCAAGTGAATGGCCTAAACACCTCTAACAAGGCTCACTCCTAATAGGGTAATTGAAATCCTTTAACAAGGTCACATTTAATAATGTGTATTGTAATCTTTAATAGGGTTGGCCTTTCATAGGGCATCACTTTAAAAGAGTGAAAAAGAGTAGCATGTTATTAGTGGTTTCTCCCAAATTGGGTTCCCTCATAAATCATTGTGTCAAGTGTGTTGTTGAATTTTTTATGTTTCATATTTACATTTCTAAAAATTTATTTGATAGTAACCTAGAAGTTTTAAGTGATTGCATAATCTTATCGATGCATGCATGAAGAGAAATATTTTATGGGTTCACTAAGTTGTGAAATATTTTATTTATACATTTGGACCTTGGATAACTAATTCACCCCCCTCTCAACTTGTAAGGTCCCATCCAAGTAAGAACTTGAAAAGACCATTAATTTGATTTCAATATAATTTTTTTGGTTTAGAAGTTATCATATTTATTTTTTCATTACAAAAAATTAGATGACTCATTCAATAACATGATTAAGAAGAGTCTGTATGTGATTCTCTATAAATCTTTCCTTGTTATGTGATTATTGTGTTGAAGTGAATTAAGTATCATATAATTCAAAATAAAGAAGTACAAAAATTATTAGAACATAGATAACACATTTAATATTAGTGGTACTCATTATTTTATTCTAGTAAATTCTATGAGTTGAATCCTATAATTAGTGAGAGTAAGTACTTATTCCTAATGAAATTATAAATGTATAAGAAATTACCAATCAATTTAAATAAAAGGATCATTAATGTGTTGGAAATGATTGAAAAGATCATGAGGAAAGTTGTTAGAATGATCATGTGGAACTGGTAAAGAATGTTCTTAATCATTGTTTTGTCATTGATGTCAAACTTGCTACTTGCAGGAATGACAATTGCTTCAGTGATCCAAATACTATCAGTTAGTTGATTGACAAGAAGGAGGCAATCAATAAGATGTAACTAGTACACTAAGAGAAAGGTTGAAGTTATGATGTTGTAATGAAGTACAAGGATCAGCTAAGCCATTGATGAAAAAGTGTGTTGATGACATACTATAAGACATAGAGAATGGGTACACTAAAACATATCAAAGGTGTAAGGTTTTTAGCTAAGACATCTATAAAGCCTAACTAAAGTTCATTAGAGAGAGGGATCCGAGCCGAATAGATTCCTAGTTGAAGCTGAGCAAGTTCAACTTCAAGTGTCGAGTAAACTTCAGATGCTGAGTGATACAGAATTTATCAAGTGCTGAGTAAACTTCAGATGCCAAGTGATACAAAATTTATCAAGTGCCGAGTAAACTTCAGATGCTGAGTGATATATAATTTATCAAGTGCCAAGTGATATAGTTTTATTTAGGTGCTGAGCTATCCAGGAAATAGATGTCGAGCATCAGAAAACCAATAGTGGTGAGTAACACAGAGGTGCCAAGCACAAGTAAATAATAATGTCAAGTTGCTGCATTATTTTGAAAATGGAGATTCGCCAGATCTAAGCCGACAAGGTTGTTATCTAGAAGTTTGTAAATTAAATGGAAGATAAGAATGATGAGCTGGTGGCACAGAACACCATGTAGAATATTTTTAAAAGATACAACTAATGAAGTTTTTAATAAGAACAAGATATGGGATAGATACATTGTATCCTACCTAATCCATTTGAAACCCTAAAATTGGAGAGGGAGAATTGAGCAGAAAAGGCAAATCAAATTTCTATTTAAGGAGACATAAGTTCATGAAGAAGAGATATAGAGAGAGGCAGTAAAGCATGAAAACATAAAATGCTAAAGGAAGTGCTAAGGAGGAAAGAGAGCATAGTTACTCTGTTTCAATAAGAAGACCCTAGATATGGATGCATTGGTATGATGAGTAGGAAGACTCAAGGAGATGAAGCTTGAGAGGAAGACAAGCAGTTGGAGCTGAAGTGATTAAAGCCAAGCAAAAGGATAGAACTGAAGTGTGATATGAAATCTGCAAAGTATGTTGTAAGTTGTATCAGATCAAAAACTCATTATTGTTACTCTCTAGCAATTGTAATAGTTAGTTTAAATCCTATGGACTTAAGTTGGTTTAATAGCCATGAGGTGAATCCTTCAATATGGTGACATTCCAAGTGAATGTTCAAAAGTTCTTTAACTAGGCCCATTCCTAACAGTTTGGTGAAATCCTCTAACAAGGTCACATTTAACAGTGTGTTGCAAGCCTTTAATAGGGTAGGCTTTTAACAGGGCATCACTTTAGAAGAGTGAAAATCAAGTAGCATGTTACTGGTGGTTTTTCCCAAATTTGGTTTCCACGTAAATCATTGTGTCATGTGTTGATCTTTCATGTTTTATCTCTACATGTTGATTTATTTTAACTTGCTAATATGGTTGATTTAAGTTTGGATGGATGAAAAGTGTATCGATTCATTAAAAATAGAGAAAAAGTATTATTAGGGCATTTGGACCTTGAATAACTGTTTCACCCCCACCCCCCCCCCCCCCCTCCTCAGTTATTCTAAAGAATTCTAACATAATGTGAATAATAATGTAGGAATGGGAACATTTTCATAAACATTGGTGACTTCAAGGAGTAAGTCAAGAACAAGGTGGGGAGTATGTAATACCCCAGCTTATTATAGACCTAGACAAAATTGTAAGAATTTGATTAATGTATGTGTAAGGTGTAAGGTGTTATGATAAAAATATTATGAATTATTAATGTGGCTACTATTCTTCAAAATATTGTACTTAAAGAAGGGGTTATAGTAAAATGAACAATACATATTTGTAAATAATTTTCATATGCAAATGATTCATAGAAAAATGATGTTGGAATATGATACTGATCTAATGTATTGTTCTATGGTTTAACTAGGTATATGTATTAATGGTTACAATCATATATATATATTTGGGCTACTAATGTGTAAATTAAATTGTAGCGAGGATGATTATGAAGACCTTCAAAGAATCTATGTCAACTCTTGTACAACAATCGAAGTTTACCTCAATGTAAAATTATCCTCAAATCGGATGCAAACTAAATTTGGACTTTAAAGGAATTAAAATCGACCCTAAAGTGAATTTTGTGTTAAAATAACCTAACCCACTTAAACTACCTAGGGTTGGGGTTTAGTTGAAGGTCAAATCATGGTTAAAGCTTTCATTATGACACCTCAAAGGTACCACTTCTCAAGAGTGACGAAAATGAAAAGTGGCAAACACAATCCATGTCTTCTCCCCTATTTAGGAGATGTGACATTTGAGTGGGAGACAATGAAGGGCATAGAGCCTTGTGTCATGATTAAAATAATAGGGATAGAAAGTGATACTTTGGATTTTAAGAAGAAGGTACAAAGACATGGAAGGGGGGATTCTCTTTTTTTCATGGGAGGGAGAATGACAAAAATATGGAGATGGAGGAAGATGAGGAATGACTCTTGGTTGAAGATGTAGATCTATCTAAAGGGAGAGCTCTTGAAAAGATAGGTAACTTATATGCATCTAGATTAGTTTCATATTGATTCAAATGAAATAGTGTTAGAAGGAGTATTTCATAATGTTTTAGAGAGAGAACTCTTAGGATTGCATCCATGATCTCTTGGTTGAAATGACTTCTCTTTCTTGAGGGTATGCCTAGGGCACAAGAGGCCTCATGATACCATTATGGTAGGGTGGAAATGGAAAATAGTGTGAATGGTTTTCGTTATTATTGATGTAATCTTGTAAATAAATATGAATGGAATCTTAAAGTCTTTGTTAATAGATCTAAACTTGTATATGAGAGAAGTTTGTGATAAAAATTATAGAAATGATGCTATTTTTATTTGAGAAATTGTTAATATTTTCTAAAAGCTATTTTTATTTATGGTATTGTTAGTTACACTTTTGTTGAATAAGAAATTGTTTTGGATATAAACTTTTTTAAATTATTTCATTTAGAAAAAATTAATGAATATTCAAAATCATGTTATCAAAATATCTATTACAGATCTAAAATGTTGAATCTAAATATTGTTATTTATTAATTAAATTTAAGTAAGTTTTCGGTAGAAAAAAGTGGGCATGACATTTTGGTATCGGAGCTAGGTTCTCAATACTAGGACCTAGGCTCATTATGTTTCTAGTTTTGATTTTTTTTTTAAATATGAAAAAAAGAGAGTTGTAAAACTGTGAATTTTGTTTTATTGCATCCATTTAGTAAATATTGGGAATTTGATTTATTCTAGAAATGGCATTAAAAAAAAACTGAAATATGATTTACTCGACATTAGGAATTTGTTATTATCATGTAAATTATTGATGTTAGACTTTTCTCGTTCTGAAATAGGAAAGGAACTTAAATCTATTGGTTATATGGTGTAGAGAAATTAGTATATCTATAAATCTAGTCATGAAAATTTAAATATAAAAATCTTCAATTTGTTAAGTTGTAGATCTAAGAATAAATAAATAAACCCTAATTTTGCTGAATTATTCAAGAAAATAGAAGGTTGTTTTAATATACAACTTACCTCAAAAGTCTACACATTTGTTGAAAGATTTATGAAAGAGGGATGGGATGATATTTGTGAATAATAATACAGATCCTATTACGTAGATTTGGAAGTGAGAATAAACTTCTCATTGTAAAATGTAAAGCCATTTGCACCTACCATGCAAATGATTACATGTATTTTAGAAGGTAGGCTAGAAAGTAAAAGCTTATCTTATAGCCATTTGATCTAAACTAATATACTTTAGACCAATTTCAAATTTAAACATATAGAATAAAAATGTAAATTCTAACTAGAACATATAAACTATATCACCAATGTTCTAATCTTATTCAAGACATAGTAGTAATGACAAACTGAATTTTAAATTTTAAAAAAAAAAAAAAAAAAAAACAAGATGAAATGTATCGATAAAAATTTAATATTATCTCCTTCAAGATTCTTTAAATTTATATTATGCCCACATTAGACCCTAAATGCCCCCATTCTTGAACATTACCCAAAAAAAGTTTCCATTTTTTCATCTAGATTTGTGCATAGATCCAACTGCAATATGACTCCTATTATTTTGTTTTGGAAAATAACTTCTTTTGATTTCTTTTATGATTCTCTATGATGATCCTCTCCTTACCCTTTATGGGTAGGCTGAACCTAGATCACCAGTGCCTAGATGAAGGAGAAATCAAACCTAGCCTTTGGCATGGCTATCACACAACACTAACACCATGAGATCTCTGTAGATCCAAAAATGTTTGAAAAGAATAAAACAATGAACTTGCATGGAGAAATAAATTTCATAATTTTGCAACAAGACAACACATATATATTCACAAACAAAGTAAATCAAATGACATAGTGGAAGGAAATCCACAAATGAACACCATTAAACCTGCACACAAAAAATGAAAGAAGAAAAAAATGTTTAGAAAGCCATGAGGAAGTAGAGGAAACAACAACTACAAAAGAAAGAAAGAAAAAAGTTCCAAGTCCATGAGAGTTTGTAACCTCTTGGAAGAGAAGAAAAGAACAACCATAAAGCACAAAAAAGGTGAATTATATTTTTCCCCAAACCCTAATTCAAACTAGGGTTTGGAGTTTGGTATGAACTCAATGTTAAATCAAATCAACTCTAGTAACCCTTTTGGAGGGAAAGTCCAAGTTGACTCTATGACCCAATTTTGAATGGGACCCTCTGTTAGCAAGTTTTACATTTTGAAATATGAAGTTAAAAGGGGGAAAGTTAATTATGCAAATTGGAAAAGATGTTAGGAAGTGAGAGGTCATGTGTTCAAACTCCACTTCTATCACCTATTTCTTTTGTGGATATTTTAAATTATTGATTTATTAAGTGACATAATTTATTTTTGAAACATGTTTATTTTATAAAAAGAAAATATCAATATAAGATGATTATATAAATCTGAATTTTGATTGTTTCCATTAGTAATTTACTATCAAACGTAAATCAATGCATTATCTATTTAATAGTGTTATTTTGAGATGATTTCAACATGTAAGAAATAATAAAAAAAGTTAACTTTTATTTTATTTTTAAATAATAATTTAAATATATATACTAAAATTAATTTAATAATAATATTAAATAAATAAATAAGAAGAGGTTGTGTATGTTTGAGTTATTCCAAGATGTTTGAGTTAAATATTTCCCTGAAGTTACTCTAGTTGGACATTGGAATTTCTTTCAGATCCATCCTGATATATATAAAGATTGTTATTGCAATTAGCAATCCTACTATTCAAGAAGGATGTTAAAAGACAATAAAAATAAATTAAAGGGAATATTAAGATAATTTTATATTATGTTAAAGGAAGGGAGGTAATACTGTCTTCTTACCTTACGAAAACCACATGATGATGATGACTTACATAGTATTCTAGATATCCTAATATGAGTAGAAAATGCTACGAAGACTATTACTTAAACTTTAGAGGTGATTTTACAAGGGGGTTTAGATAAGAAGATTATTTACAACTAGAATCTTGAACAAGTTAGTTTTCTTTTATGAGATTTCAATTAATTCTTTTATTAGGACAATAGAGTTGCTTGCAAATCTATTCTTCTGAGAATGTTCTATAAAATTTGATTAGTAAATAGTAGGAAGATTATACTAGGATAGAATGAAGGTTATGAATTATGACCTTATATATTCATCTTCCATCTTGTTGGTCTAATTTTTTGATATATATAAAAAATCAGAATTGAGTCATAGTATTAGCCATGGTTTTGAGAATATTGTGAATCAAGCCCATGAATGTGAATTTAAATGCATGTTTACCCGACTATACCTTTGAGGCCCCTGAGGTGTTTAATGTTTCTAACACTTTCCATTCAGTATGTCTAAGCAACTCATAAAGTTAAATTGATATTCTGAGCCATCTTGTGAAGTCCTATTTTGAGCTACTGTCAAATTTGCATTTTACCCCAAGTGTCAAACAACTACAAAAGGCTATGTTTGCAAGTGAATATCTCACACCTAGAAATGTCTCATGATTCACCACTTTGGGAATATTTAGTATCCATGCCTGAGAACCTATGTTTTAGATTTCAAGTTGTTTTTGATTAAGGAAAATAGGTTTTATAGGGACCTGAAACCCGAAAGTTTTACAGCATAAAAGTAAAGACAATAAAGTCCAGAAAAACACAAAACAACAACCAACAACCAAAAAGAAACAAAAGGTCAGAGGCCAATTGGCAAAAGCCAACTGCTAGACCAACAAGGAAAACAAAAGCTAATGGTTCTCCTTATGTAGATCTTGTAGAGTTTCTATAGCTTCATTATCCTTCTAGTTTTCTGCTCCTTCCTGGTTGATGTTCTGGGCTTCTTCTTGGTCCAAATGATCCACCTGGTCCTTGCCAGAATTTAGATCAACCTCTTCCTTACTAATGTTCTAACTAGTCAGCTTCCCCATGTTCCCCTCGACACCAATTCTCATTAGAGTATCCCCTAGGTTGACAATGTTCTCATTTAGAGTGTGTAGAGTGTCCACAATTTGATTAGTTAGAATCTAGATGATGTTACGTCTAACCTCTGGACTTTTTGTTCAACCCGAGAAAATCTATCCTCTTGACTATTTTTGGAGTCTTGGTTGCTGCAGTTCTTTTGGCTATCATCCTAGTCATTCATCCTTTCGGTGTTCTCCTAGACTCCGTGGGAGCTCTAGCTGCTATGTTGGATAATCTTTTCCTTTAGAGCCTCAATTTCTTGAAACAATCATTTGATAGATCGAAAGTTATCTATCAAGCCATTCTTTGCATTTTTTAGAAGGTTGAAGCTAGATTTCTACATGTTATCAGACAAGACCAGAAGAGTGGGGTTATTGAGCTCATCATAATGGGTTATCCCATCGAGGTCCTCCATCACCTAGATGTTCATTGGCTCTCTAACAATTCCTAACCTAGCAGTATCCATGTTAAAATTCCTCCAAGCCCTCCTTTTTTCCTTTGTTATCACCTCCCCCCTTTTTTCCACAATCTTCTCCTTAGGCATGGAAGAGGGCGAGATAGGACTAGGGGTCTTGGAGGTCAAGGTGATGGGGTCTTGTTGAAGCAGGGCTTGTTCTACTTTTCTTTTTCTGGGGTTATCTAGGGGAGCATCGAGGGTATTGAGGGTTTCCTCCCTGTCTCTCTCCCACCCCTTATCCTCATCCTTCATAGTGTCCTTCCCCTTCACCTTGTCCTCATCCTCAAACTTAGTCTCAGTCTCCTCTTCTTGTTCACTGTCATCTTTCACCTCCTAGGGCTCAGGGTTGGGAAGAATGGGGGGGACACCTCTAGGTCTCTTTCTACTAGGAAATTGGGGGTTAAGGGTAGCAGAGATGGCTTTGGTGGAATAATCCCCATCCTTTTATTGAACAACTTGAACATCCTCAAAGTTTGAATTGGTAGTGTCCTCCGAAGCATTCCCAGGGTCACCAAGGGTTTTTCCCTTGGTTTGAGCTTTCAGAAACTCATAAAAAAAGAGGAGAAGGCTTTCATGGAGGGTAGGATTAGTGATGGGATTTTTTTTGAAACCCTAAATATTATTAGACATGGAAGTGAAAAGAAAGAAAGGAAAGGAAATTTTAAGAGCATGCCCAAAGTGGTTAAGCAACACAAAATGGTGCATTCTTATCCTATCGAACCTGGAGTCAAGAGTGATATACTCAATGAGAATCTTGAGAACATACCTCCATAATTTTTTGATCGATTCCATCTCTTAGTAAGTGTCTATCTTGATAAGTTTGTTCCTCTCGACATCATACTTGACAAATTTGCTAACAACATTGACCAACATCTTCTTATCCCTAAAGAAGTTTATGCCAACCTGAGGGCTTTTCATCACCTCTGCTATCAATCCCTCAGTAATTTGGTGGGTGACACCATCTATTTTAACTTTCCCATTGTTCCATGTTTCCACCATCCCCTTGGTAACCCAAACATCAAAGCCATGAAGCTTCTCCATGAATCTAGTTATACCCCCTTTTTCGAGCTTGTGCCAAACCTTCCCCTTCCCCTTCCACTTCTCCATTTCCCCCCAAGGCTCTCTTCTAATCCTTTCCCCAACCATGGCAGACTTCGGCTCTATAAACCCTCTTCCTCTAGCAGAAATGTTGAGCTTGGTTTTCCTTGAGATGCTGAAAATAAAAACGTAATTATGATTTTTTTTTTCTGTGTTCATGTCAACCCTCAAAGCGTGCCATCTTTATATGTGATTATGACTTGAAAAGAGCTCTACATGACTTGTAATTACTCCCCTTCTGATGTGCAATTTGGCATATCTTTCCATAATTAAAAAGGGGTGATATTAGTACCCTAGATTTGATCCTACTAGAGTAACTCAATCGCCACTGCCAAGATTTCATGTCTATTCATTCATGTCATCACTGAGTTTTTGGTAATAGCATCATTGGCGAACCAGTCAGCAACTGAGTTGGCTTCTCGGTAAGTGTGGCTAGTGAAAGTCCTTTTGAACTTTCCCAAGTTAGATCTAAGGTCCTCAATGATGTTAGCAATTTTCCAAGAAGGTGGGGCATGTCCTTTGATACAATTGATAATGTTTAGGGAGTCACCCTCAAGCCATAGGCTCTTGAGTCCTAACACTAGGGCCAGCTTTACAATTTGTCTGGCCGCACTGGCTTCAGCAAAGTGATCGGTCTGGTGACCAAGAGGGAAAGAAATAGTCACAATTCCTCCTCACAAACAATTTTTGATGATGCCACCACTACCGGCTGGTTCGAGATTCCCCTTAGCCACCCCATCAAAGTTGGCTTTGTGGCAGTCCTAAAGGGGGAAGGACCATCTTGCTTCCTATCTTCTCTTGTCTCTGTCTTTCTTCTTGGCTTTACTATTCCCTCCTTCCTTGATATTTCCTACCTTTGTGATGGAAAATTTCTCCATAGTTAGACCTTCAATTTTCTCTACAATTATGAACTCGGGAGCCTCTCTGTCTCTGAAGATTCAGTTGTTGTGCTCTTTCCAAATTCCCCAAAAAAAGTGTGGGAGAATCTAGGAGCTAAAAAGCTGAGTATCCAAAATAGAGTGGTGGCTTCTCCACTGGTAGAAGAGGTCTTGGATATTTTTATGGGGACACCAACTAAAACCAACATCCCTGGTCAGAAGATTCCACACCTTAGAGGAATAGGGGTAGAGGATGAATAGGTGATTTAGTAATTCTAGGTTAAGCTTGCAAAGGTTGCACCTATTGGGGATGAATTGGCCTTTTTTTGTTAAATTGTCTAGGGTAAGAATTTTGTCTTGTAGTAGTAGCTAGAAAAAGATATTAATTTTGTGAGTGAGGCAAGAAATCCAAGCATTGGCCCATTATGGATTCTCCATTCTAGTCCATAAGGAGAAGTAGCCAAAGGCTACAGAGAAAAGCCCATCCCAATTATCACCCCAAATGATAGAGTCCCTGTTGTTGTTGATGTGGGTGGCATTCAGCAAAATCATCAGAGGGATAAGGTCTGAGGATAGCTCAGAGAGATCCTACAAACTGTGACTAGTTCTATAATCATTGACTTTCCTACCATAACTTTCAATGCACTATTCTAGCCATCTTCCATAAATGGGGTGGTTGATAAGAGGTCCTTGACTAGTCCAGGTGTCCTGCTAGAATATGATATTATCCCCTTTGCCAACTTTCCATTTGGCCTTTGACTTGGCCAGGGGTCTAGCCTTTGAGATCCCATTCCAGATATAGGACCCCTAGAGAATCTTAGTCTCTCTTATCAAGAAGTTAAAGGGTTTTCTTCTGAGATATTTCTTAGTTAGGATATTCCTCCAAACACTTGTGCTTTGAAAGATATGCCATAACTGTTTGGCCAAAAGGGTGTTTTTGAGGTCTTTAATATTTTTGATGCCTAGACCTCCATAGCATTTTTGGAGATAGATGAGATCCCAAGCGACAAGGTGATATCTCTTATGGTGATCAACCCCTAACCAGAGGAAGTGCCTCCAAATCTTCTGCATTCTATCTACATGTTCGGCAGTGATTCCAAAGAGGCTTAAAGCATAAGTGGGGAGGTTCTAGAAATGGATTTCACCAAGGTACACTTGCCAGCTTGGCTATAGGTAGCCACTTTCCATCTAGCAAGTTTCTTATTGAATCTATCAATGATGCTATTCTAGAAGGAGTTCGGGGGTCTAGAGCCCAAGGGCAGGCCAAGATAATTGGCTGGCAGGGATCCAATGCCACTTCCCAAAATTTGAGCAATTTTTCTCTGTCTCTCCAAAGGGGTGTTGATGATGAAAATTAAGCTCTTCTCCCAGTTAATAGCTTGACCTTAACCATTGGTGTAGGTGTTCAGAATTCCCTTGAAAGCTCTAGCTTCATGGATAGTAGCTTCTCCCCCCAAGATGGTGTCATCCATTAATTGCTAGTGAGATAAGGTTGAGGG
Organism: Cupressus sempervirens; assembly: GCA_028749045.1. Taxonomy (NCBI): domain Eukaryota; kingdom Viridiplantae; phylum Streptophyta; class Pinopsida; order Cupressales; family Cupressaceae; genus Cupressus; species Cupressus sempervirens. The sequence continues at coordinate 74,337,497 of CM053791.1, forward strand.
GCTCGAAGAGGGCTTGAGACCCTACAGACTCCTGTCCTGATGTTTCCTTTAGATGAATCTTCTTAGGAATTCAGCAAGAATGATAAAGAGAACAGGGGAGATGCAGTCACTCTACCTTAGTCCTATCAAAGGGAAGAAGAAATGAGAGGGGGAGCCATTAACCAAAATAAATAAAGATAGAGAGGAGACAAGTTGAGAGATAATCTTGCATACCTAAGCATCAAAACCAAATGCCTAAAGGACTTCCATGAGAAAATTCTAATCCACCCTATCATAGGCTTTAGACATATCCAAATTTAGCAAAAAGCTTTCCTTCTTGTTGGCCTCTAGAGAGTGGATGACCTTGTGAACTGTGACAATCGAGTCAAGAATCTTCCTGCCAAGGACAAAACCAATCTATTGGGGGGAGATAAATAGGGGGAGAATGCTGAGGAGTCTAGTGGTAATAACCTTAGAGATGATTTTGTAAAAAGAATTACAAAGACTAATAGGTCTGAACTTGTCTAGTGTATCAACCCCCAAAATCTTAGGAATGAGAACTAGGAAAGTGGTGTTGAGCTCTTTCAAAAGGCTTTTGGCCCTAAAGAATTCTTGGATAGCCATAGTAATGTCCCTTTTAACCACCTCCTAGTAGGTCTAAAAAAAGAAAGTTGGGAAACCGTCTGGGCTAGGAGCTTTGTCGTCCAGAAGAGAGTTGAGCACTTGGAAGATTTCCTCCTGGGAGGGGATAGCGAGGGGATAGCTTTAAGCATAGAATTGTGGTGTGGTTGCAGCAATGAAGGGATTGTTGACATAATGTCAACTTGATCAATCACTAATAGAGAGGGGTCCTTGGAAATGAGGGATGATAAGAACTCAACAACTTCATCTATAATCTCATCTTCCTTGGACAAAAGGTCCTGACCTTTCTTAATGTTTGTGATCCTATTTTTTGCGTAATGTTTGAGCATTGTCAAATGGAAGAAATGAGAGTTTTGGTCACCTTCTTTTAGCTAGCTAACTCTAGATCTTCGTTTCCAATTATGTTCTTCCTTAGATATTATGTTGTGGAGGTCAGAGAGGATGGCTCATTCTTCTTGCCTATTCTTATCATTATATCCATTGTGCTAAATTTCTTCCTGAATGATATAGAGCTAGTTTGTCTTTTCATCTTTATCTTGAAAAATGTGACCAAAGTCAAACTTGTTCCAAACTTTATTGTTTGTTTTAAAATTCTTCAATTTCTGGGCAACCCTAAACATGGTGGTGCCTTCAACCTCAATATCCCACCAGGCAGATATCTTAGATTCCAGATCTGGGTGGGAAATCCACATTTTCTCAAAATAGAAGGGGAAAGACTTTTAACTGCTAGGGGGCTAACAAAGAGAGAAATAGGAGAGTGGTCGGAGCCAACTCTGGGGAGAAGGGAAAGTCTACAAGAGTGAGTCTATAGCCACCCAGGAGAGATGAGAGCTCTGTCAAGATAGACCTGGTTGCATTCCCCACCAACTCTTTTGTTAGACCAAGTGAATCTTCCCCCCAAGAGGTCTAGATCCATGAAAGCCAAGTTGAAGATGAAGTTGGAGAGGTCAAGATTGTTGTTCTAATCTAGGGCAAGACCTCCACTTTTTTCATTGTCTATGAAAGGAGAGTTAAAATATCCCATAACTATCCCTTTGTTAATATTGTAGTTGGAAAAGAACACTGAGATCTTGTCCCAGTTACATTTCCTTTCCCTTATTGAATTAGGGGTGTACAGGTTTACAATGAACCAAGAGTCATCACTATAGATATAGGACACCTTGCAAAGGAGAACATTCTCTACATCAAAAATGGGGGACAACTTGAATGCCCTACTATTATAAAGAATCATCACCCCTCCTAAGGCTCCTTTCGAATCTGTGGCTTCATTATTCATGGATTTACTAAAAGAAATCTTGTTTACCAAATCCCTTTTCATCTTAGTTTCCTAGATCAGCAAAAAATTGAGTCTTTGATCTTTGATCAAATTTCTGATAAGTTCATGTTTATGGGCCCCATTAAGGCCCCTAATGTTCCAAGAAATGACCTTCATTTCTTGCTTCATGAGAATTCCTTGATGGTTCTCTGGCTCCCATCTGCCAAATTTCTTTTGGTTTCTTCTTACAATAGCTGGTTGGATTTTTTCCTACTAGGTTGCTTAGGAGTTAACCCAACATTAGCCTTTACCTTGCTCTTGGTTGTCATTGGGAAAAAAGGGGGGAGGTCATGAGGTTGGTGCTTCCTATGATATTTTTTTTTCATACAACAACCATCTAGATTGTCTAGAGAAGAGCTGTCTATCCACTCTTCCCAAGGAGAAACCTAGTCAGGGGAAGTGTTGTTAATAAGTTGAAGGAGCTTTGCCTCCAATCCTTTAAGAGCTTGCATAGTATCCACCTAATTAGAACCTAGACCTAGAGGTCGGGTCAGGGAGACCTTAGGCCTTGGGGAGATCTTCTAAGGAGAGTCTAGCGTACCATCTGAATAGGGGGATTCAGTCATCTAACCAATGTTCTCTTTAGAGTAGGGTTTCTCCTGCCTCTAGGTGTTCGGCTCTGACCCTACCACATCAAGACCTTCCTCTACATTAGGGGATTCCACCATAGGATCAAGGGATTCAATTTGGGCTTGATCCTCCAAAATGGTGTCAATCTGTTTGGGGATATTATACTTAACTTCCATGCTAATCCATGTCTCTAAAGACCTAGATGGTTTATGCCTCCAAATTAATTTCTTCTTCCCCTTGGTTATTGGGTGAGGGGGAGGAGGAGGCTTCTTGGAATTGTTTTAGGTAATAGGGACCATCATCTTTTTCTTGACCACCTTAGGGCACTGGTTCGTCTTGTGACCTACCTTCAGGCAGAGAAAGCAGGTGAAAGGAATAGTTTCATAAATCAATTTCTGAATGTGCATTTCAAGTCTAGAGTGAAAGGCCATAGACACAAGCATGTTGGTGCCTTCCCTAACTCTAATATAGATTTAAGCATAGTTGAGGTGAGGCTTGGAGGAAGTGATCGGATCCATAGATAGAAGTTCACAAAAAGTCCTAGCAAGCCCCACAAAAACATCTTCATTCCAAAATTCTAAAGGCAACTCAGGTAATCTAACCCAGACAAGGGCTTGGACAAAAAAAGAGTCATTCAAGTTCAATTTGGAGGTCCACTTCTGGAACACCAGGGTGGAGCGACCAATAGCCCACTATCCTTCATAGAGGATGTTGGAAAAATCTTCCATGCATGAAAAAGAAAAAGACAAGAAACCCTTCACCATTGCCATGACTGAGACATGACCTTTCAGATCCTAATTCTTCTTAATGAAGGACCTTACATCATCTATGTTAGGTCTCAGCCCCAAGAATTTGTTGACCAAAGTAGAGGCCATGGATCGAATGCTATGATCCATAATTTCATTTGAGATGGCCATAGCACAGGTACCTTTCTCAGATTCAAGAAGAGTATTAACAGGTAGGAAAGATAACTTACCTGAAGGTTTGACCCTGAATAGAGAAGACCATTTTGTTGGTAGGTCTACTTTGGGAAGTAGAGGAATCTTGACCAGCTCCTTGGAGGGGATAACTTGGTCCCCACCCATGATCTTTGACTGGTCCCCAGTGCAAGAAGATGCCTATCCGTCCCCCACCTACGACCCATGTTCTAGACTAGGGATCTAATCCTAACATTCTTGCAAAGTCCTGCCATTACCTAAATTCAAATTTTGAAAAACACCTCTCCCACCACTCTTGCTCACCATTCCACCCTCAGATTTCAAGTTGTTTCGAGTCTTTTTAACTAGGTTTTGAATCCCTCAAAGTTGGTCATTTACTATTTTCATGCTTTTACACTTTGCACCTAATTTTGGGAGGCCCTGTTTGACGAGTTATAACTTTTGACCAATTGACCAAAGTGCTAAAATTCTTTTTGTGTTGTATTGTAGATGTCAAAGACTTGTTATGTTTCAAGTTTCAACTCATGAAAAATCTATTTGTTTAGTTTTCAAAAGTGATTCCAAATGTAATTTCTAAAGTTTTACTAGTCTTAGCATTTGCAAATTGTTTGGTACCCCTATTTGAGATGTTATAACTTGAGATCCATGATTGGTAAGATTAAATGGATTGTACCACTGTGTTTTCTTCCAAAATGCTTCGAGTGTACCAATTTTTAGGTCATGATGAATCCATCTGAACACTTTTTCAAGTCAATTCCATTTTCAAAAAATGATTGTCTTTGTTTCTAGTCAACAATTTCGAGTAGCCCACTTTGATTGCTTGCCATTTTCACCTTGTTAGTTTTCATGATCCCAGATTGTAGATCCATGATGTCCTCATGATAGTGAACCAATGCCCCAAGTTTCATCTGCCCAACTGTCCATTTGCCTAGTTTTCAAAGCCAAATCCAAACCCAACTTATTGCTTTCTAACATGTTTACTTGCATGTAATTTAAAGAAGGCAACTTTGACAGCAAATATCTTTTGAGCTCAAATTTTTCATGAGACAAGATTTGATAGGGTGAAAGTATGTGGAACAAATAATCAATGGGTTAGATTCTAGAGCCTACTCAAAGGTTTGGGTCATTTTTTAGGGCCAGTCAACATACGTCCTAGCATAAAATCATAGTTTAATGAATAGTGGTAACATAAGGTTTTAATGATAATTCAACACTCATTTTTTATTCCAGTTAGTTTGAGATGTTTGATGGATCAATTTGAGAATGTCAGTTGTTTGGAAACAAAATTGTTTTAGCTACACCCACTTTGGGGTCTAACTATATGCTTTAGAATGATGGACTAATTTAAAATCCTGGTGAGTTAGATTTACTTCTAAATGCCTTGGAATTCACAAACTCACTATGAATTGGGTCTTGCATTGTTTGTGAATTAGTTTCTAGATGAAGTTATGGCACTCTTTGTTGTATCTGTTGGTGTAAATAAGTATTCACTTATTACACTTACTTAAGTTTACTTACTAGGTTTAATGCATTATTTAATTATTTTGCATTATTTTATTATTTTTATTTGTGCGACACTTAGGAGTTTGCACACCTATTGAGTTTTCATGTTGACAACATAGGAGTATGCAACTCTATTTAATCACATGGTGTCTACAACATTTTTTTGCATGTCACGCCCTTGTAAGCTTATCCTCTCATCATCGCACTTACTTCCGTGCTTAATGGAGGATAATCTATATCTGGTGGACATGTGCTTGGTTGTATGGCACATCATGATACTAACTTCTATGCATTCTAGAAGCTCTCTTGAGGCCTTTATATTCAGGCACTTCTACTGTACTCTCATAATGAACCAGTTATTGAATACATTGTTATTCTGATCATACTCTCTCTCTCTTTGGTCTACTGTGTGCTTGTGTTTGAGTTCTTAGTTCCTGGGTGAATTATACCCTTAGGAAAATTCTTACAGCATCAAATGATGAGGGAAATGGCTGAATCACAAGGCCAAAGAGTTAGAGGCCCTTATGAAAGAATTTAAAATTTTAATGAGGGGTGAAGAAGTAGACAATGGTGGAAAGATTAATGAGTCCCAAAAACATGTTTTAATGGACACAGGGAAGGCTAAATGATCAGAGGATGGTAAGGATTCTTTCCTATTCTTGGCATTAGAAAGCTACCAGCATTGCTTGATCATTGGATAGAAGTATGATATGAGAATGGTATTTCAACATGTCTCATTATGGTTTAAGTTAACATCAATTTAGAAAGTAATCGATTCCATGATCAACACAATTAAAAGTGTTCAATCATATAAATTTCTTCCATTAGTGTATCAAATTGCACCAAGGATGATCAAGCTACATGAATAAGTGAAGAGCACAAGTGACATTGAGGCAAGTTTGAAGACCATTTATCTATATCTAGAGACTATCTAGGCCATTAAATTTTCTTTTCTCTATAGGATAAAGAAGAAGGATAGTGTATAATAAAGGGGATACTCGTAGCCCTACATACATTGGATAGTGGAAGCTCACATAAAGAAGGTATGCCATGCAATATTAAGGCATGAAAATTGATGACTAACTAGTTTAGAGCCAAGTCCCATGCATATGTAGGCGAGAACAGGGCATGTTGAGAAACAAGAAGCCTAAGTGGTAATGTAAGAAAAGAACCCTATAGAAGTCAAATTTACAATTTGCTATCAAAGGAAGAGTCAACACCATGAATAAGCTATTATTAACAATGGAGAAGAAAGCCTTTGTTGTGCAGGCCCACGTGTTGAGAGAGAATGTAAAGTCACAGCTTAGAGGAGACCTATGAATGGGCAAGGAGATGCTCATGATTTGAAAAGGGTAGCATACCCACCCACCATGAATAATAGCCCACAACGTATGCAAGAAATAGGACCTCCACATAAGCCAAAGTGAAAAGCTATAGGGGGAGCTTCTCCAACATCTCTAAAATAGACGTAGATGTTTTAAAAGGAAAGAACTTTCAAATAAGAATACATGGCATAGAATAGTCAATGATTTTAGACAAGGAAACCATGCCCAACAAGCAACCCCAACTCCATGCTCTAAAATGAGAAGAAAGCCAACAAGAACAAGTAAAAAACACAAGCACTTATAGTATGAAAAAACCCATGCCAGTAGATAAAGGGAGTTTGATGCAGTTAGAGTTTCTAAAACTACAAAGACCCACACAAGATTTTAAGAGGAACATGTCATATAAGAGAGACCCTATGGAAAGAAAAGACCAAAGTTGTAGGCATGTAAAAAAGATGACCCTGTGCAAACAAAATAAGAAAAGCCATCAAACTAGGAAGCAATGTGAAGGAGCAATTAGTAAAAAGCAATGGGAAGAAGCCGCTAAATAAAGATAAAGAGCCGATGCCAAATGAAGGTAGTCATTCATGTAGGGAAGAGTTTTCTCTTCAACTTAATCCCACATTCACTATGTAAGGACTTTTAAAGTCTTTAAATAGAATTCTACACTTAATGGATAGTGTCAAAAGACACACACTTTTGTGAGTGATGCACTTGCAGGTGGGGCCTGTAGTTTGCCAGAAAGAGGTAATATTTTAAAAGAAAATGCATGTAGGAAACTAGTGATGTCAGTATTGTAGGCTATCAAAAAATTCCAAAATCCAAGAATTCACCATGTCAATAGCTGGAAAAATCCAAGGTTTTCCAGTAGCGACATAGCAAATTGCCAGAAAACCTCAAAATTTGGCAAGATAGCTAATGGGTACTTGTGGTGATGATGTGGCACCATCAAAGAACTAGTGAATAACTTGTGGCAAGCAGATGCAACAAATGAACTAGATGGTGACATGTGGAACATCTGACGATCATCATTATCTCAACATAGGGAAAGATGCATGATGATTACCATAGTGACGTGGCAAGCATTGAGGTGGCAATGACACATGGCAACAAAGGATGAGGTCACTAGTTAATCTTAGTGTGACATGTGGCATTATTGTATAGATCAGAGCTAATTAGAGATTGACAAGTGGTGCTTACCCAGAGGACAAGCCAATAAGATGAGGACAAGTGGAGCTATTTGATTAGTTGAAGGGTATAAAGGGAGACTTTAAATTAAAAATACCCCATGTGTGCACATTCAGTCAAATTTGAAAAATTTGATTTCAGTTGTTAAATATTCTATGGTTCAAACTATAGAATATTTTAAATCTTTCAATTTTGTTATTTTTGTGTGCAAAGCCATGAGATAGAGACCTGATCTTCGGAGGGCTATAACAGGGGCAATTTTTGCTCAAAATAGGCACTCCAATATACCATCAGAATCAAGAAGAGATGAAATTTCCAAATATGAAGTCAATTTTTGCATAGGTTCTCACTAGTTTGTGCTATAAGACAATTTTTGATTCCTAGGACAGTTATGAAGACTTGTTGAAGCTAGAATGTGGAAAAAATAGCTTTGAGAAGATTGTATTGCATTTTGGAGGCATTTTAACTAATTTTTGGCTTTGCCTTGTTTTGAGATTTGGCATCAAAAGTGGTTATTATTCTATCACTTTTGTGAGATACTTTATGCTTTTGATAGCCAAATTGGGTAAGGATTTGATTCACTAGTTGAAGACAGAGATTAGAGAGAGTCTTTTCATGGAAAAGAGAGGTAATTTCAAGTGGAAACTTGTCAGTTGTAGGGTAAATCCAAAAATCCCTTCCTCTATATCATTCTCATTCTTTCTCATTGTAGAGGTTCCAATTTTTGGAGAAAATATGCTCATTACTGTGATACCAGGTTTTGGTTCCAGGCTTGATGTATTCCCAATACGGTGACATCATTCTTTAGCATAATTTTCTCATGTGAATAGCATTAGGAAGGATAATACAGATAGTCTAGATCTGTTAGGTTTTTCTATGTTTTCATTTCATGCATATGAATGTATTGTTTCAAGGAAATTAATACAAAGAAGCGCACGTTGAGCTTCATCTTGAATCTTGTCTCCTTTATTAGTGATCTTCAATGTTTTATAATCTTTGAACAAAGGGCTTAGGTTATAGTTGTAGCCCCTTAAGGTTGTATGTTATTTCATTCTTGCTTATAACTCAAGGGGTTATGTAAATGCTTCAGGGAATCAACAAGGTTGCAAGTTTATTGAGAAGGATATCATGTAAGAATGAGGTTTAGACTAAGCACAAATGTCTATTTACAAGGTAAATAGGTAGATCATATATTTGAATATATAAATAGGTATCCGATGTCCATATGTATGTATTTGATTCATGGATTTTCCCAATAGATTAGGCACTAGTCAGCTATAGGATCATTAGTTCTTACTGCTACATATTTGAGGTTTTTCTGAATTCAACATTATTAATCAAACATTTTCCCCTTTCATGTTGAAGAACCTAAATTTAATTCCCTCACACAACTTATGAATGTCATAGATTTGCATTTAGCTATTGTATATTTGTGTCATTACATGAGTTATTACTAGAAATAAGGGTTAAATCTACTTCATGAGATTCAGGAATATGTTTTTACACTTGTACGATATTGATTGAATCTGAGGTCCACCCGCCTAGGTTTTGTAGAACCTGAAGTAGAAGAAGGGTCTAGCCTTATAGATGGCCTGATGTCTGAAATTGCACGTTGAAAATGGTAGTTAGCCACCCCTAGATGTGTCATGTTCTCATTAGGGTAATTGGAAACTTACAACATTTTCAAACACCAACAAAATGGTGACTCTGCTGGGGAGTGTATTGAATCTAAATGGTAGACAAACCTTGAGAATTTAAAAGAAGAGATTCAATATAGAAGGAAAGACATGGAGAAAGTTTTCATACAGTAGTAAGTTGATGTGTTTAGTCCATTTCCTTGCTAGGATTTTGTGTTCCCCAGTAAGCTTTATTCTTTTATAGTAGTAGTTCTTGAATTGGATGTAAATTTTGCTAAGAAATGAGTATACCTTCAATCAATTCAATTTTGTGAGTTGCTTTTGTAAAAATTAGAGTCCAAAATCTAAAAATGAAGAGTATCTTGTTATCTTTTCAAAATGTTTGAGGATTTGCAAGGTTATCTTATGCTTAAAGTTTGGTTTAGAATTAGATCAATAATAATTTGTGTTTCAAAGTCTTTTCTCATAATTGTGAGTTGCGACTCTCTCTGTACAAGCAGTAGCATTTAATTGTATGTGTATTTTGTTGAGGGCTTTCAGCATATTGTTGGGTAGATCTGAATTTTATATTGAAATTTTTGTTTGAAAAGAAAAGTGTAGTTTCGATCTGATGGTTAAAGAAGTTGTTTTTCAACTTTGTTTAGAGATTTCAAATTCAAGATAAATCTGAAGAGGTTTCTTCTATATACTATTATTTCAATTCAATTTGTAATTCAATTCATGTCTCACTTAATGTGAGTGGTGACTTGAAGTTAATCTCTATACCAGTGTAGTATTATACATGAATTTTGGTTAGTTGTTATAGGAGAAGAACAGATCTAAAAGGGTTGAGACATTTAATGGTTGTCAAGATTTGTGGTGTGTTGATTCAAAAGGTTTAGTAAGGATTTGATAAGATTTTGGGTCTACTTTTGTAAATGGTAGGTAGAGAACTTTCAGCCATTTAGATATTGAGGTATTCTAATTTTTATGTATTTTCTTTTCATGAAAATTCATTGTGAAAAGTGTATTCTCCATTTGGTGATCAGCACTATACATAGGAGAATTTATTTTATAAGTTTTCATATTCTTGAATTTGGATTTTGAAAAGAATATGGTTGAGTATGAAAATGGGTAGAGAGAGCAAATGTTGTTGTAGTTTTAATACAGGATTGTTGAGGTATGTTTATAAGTCCTATGATAATTTTTTTTGAGACATTAGGATTTTAGAATACCAAAGATTGCAGCACTTGTTAGATTATGTTCTTTTTATGAGGTCAAAATCAGGGCCTCTATTTAGTGATTTCAGCACTAGAAGAAAGAGGTAGGAGTTTTAAAATTTCAAGAGATTGATTCTGAGTCTAGGTCTAAAAATAATGTGCAAATCTTGAAATTGTGCAAATATTGCTAGGTTGAAAAGAAAGATTCATAATAAGACCATCATAATTATAAGAAATACAATTGGTGATATTAAGGGTCTTAGTGGATTTCAAATTTACATGAAGTTTAAGTCAGTAGTTATGAATCTTGATGAGTTTTTCAAACTTGAGAAGTCTTCATGGCCAGTGATACTCTTAAAAAATTTTATGCCACATTTGGTTGATTGGCCAGCCAATATAAGATTAGGTAAGATTTATGAAATCCAAGATTTTATCATGAAGATAGAAAGTACTTTGAAGGCTAATGAGTCTAATTTTAAATAATGCAATGAATCCATTGAAAATGATGTGAGGGATGAAGAGACTTAGTTTTATAAATTAGAGGATAGTAATAAGAAATTTGATAATATGCATAATGTGGATTCATCTTTTTATGATGATGATTGTCAAGAAGAGGAAAAATGTAACAACAGTAATAGTTTTTCTTATAGTGATGAATGTGATTGTGTTACAATGCTGGTTGTTGAGGTATTTTCTAAAGAACAAGATCTATGGAATGATCATAGTTCTAATTTTTCAAAATATATTACTAATAAGTCTATTTTTGTAAATGTGCCAAGCCATTTGGATAATAAGAAACCAAGGATGAAGTCTTGTTAAGCATTGATGAGATTTTCGATTTGTTGGCTCACAATTTTGAAAGGTATGGTATTATATCTAAGGATTCTTGTGTTTTGCCACATTTTCCATTTTCATATGGTGAAGTCATTTCCCCTAAATTTGATGTTGAAGAAGATGTAGTTTCAGAATATGCTCTGTCAAGTTTGGAAGTTTTATGTGATGGTAATCTATACATCAATACACATGACTACTTTTATGTTGAGAATGAAGATGTAGAGATAAGGCCTATTGTTGGTTCATGGTTTTCTTGTTTTCATAAAGACAAGATACATTCAAATTGCTCATGTGATGAGGAAAGTAATAGTAATGAATCAGTTCATTCTAGTGAGTTATTTGAAGAAGAAATTGACACGGATCAGCATATTGTGAACATGCAATTTCATGATAATTCTTGTGATTTGAGATCTAATCATTTTTTGGAATGTGAAGAAAATGTAGTGTATGTTCGGTCTAATTTATGGAATGCTGATATTACAAATGATGAGAAATCAGATTTTACATTTTCTTCATATCTAGATGCACAAGGTGAGTTACCATCTGATTCATGTAACTCATTGAATGAAGTTGAATATGAGCACTTTGTATTTTAGGTAGAAAACATGCATGAATCAGTTAGTAGGGATGAGTTTCAATTTGATGTTGGCATTCATGAGCATGTTGGCTTTACCTTTCATAGTGAACAAAAGGTTGAAGTTATGTCAAGTTTTAATATGCACTATGAAAGTAATGGTGACGATTTTGTTTTGCCAAGTGGTTTGTTTCATGATGAAAATATGATTGGTGAAATTGATAGAAGTAATTTTAGTTTACCTCATGAGGAAAGGAATGAAAATTAGGTATATGATAGAGGTAGACAATTTTTCTAAAGTTTAGTGACCCAAGGTCATCATGTGTACATAGTAGTAGTAGTTTCCTACTTTCAATAAAGTTGTTCAAGAGAAGTTTTTGAAGTTAGGTGTATGGTCTGCTTCTTCTAGAGATTTGAATCCTTTCCATGCCCACAAGGGACATGCATTCCTAGATAGAGCCACTGTTGGTCTAATTTTTTATAGTATTAAAAAAAAATCAGAATTGAGTCACATTTTTAGCCATGGTTTTGAGAGTTTTGTGAATCAAGCCCCATGAATGTGAATTTAAATGCATGTGTACATGGCTATACCTTTGAGGCCCCTGATATGTTTGATTTTTCTAACACCTTCCATTTAGTATCCCTAAGTGCCCCATGAAGTTAAATTGAGCCATTTCGTGAAGTCTCATTTTGAGCTAGTGTCAAATCTACATTTTACCATGTGTGTCAAACAATGATAGGAGGCTATGTTTGCAAGTGAATATCTCACATCCATAAATGTTTCATGATTTGTCACTTTGGGAGTATTTACTATCCATACGTAAGAACTATTTTTTAGATTTCAAGTCATTTTGAGTTCATTTTACTAGGTTTTGAACACCTCAAACTTGGTCATTTACTGTTTTCATGCTTTGGCACTTCGCACCTAATTCCAAGAGGCCCTATTTGATGAGTTATAACTTTTTATCAGTGGATCAAAGTGCTAAAATTACTTTTGCGTTGTATTGTAGATGTCAAAGACTTATTATATTTCAAGTTTCAACTCATGATGAATCCATTTGTTCAATTTTCAAACGCGAATCCAAATGTAATTTCTAAAGTTTTACTAGTGTCAGCATTTATAGATTGTTTGGTACCCCTATTTGAGACATTATAACTTGAGATCCATGATTGGTAAGATCAAATGGATTGTATCACTATGTTGTCCTCCAAAAATACTCCAGGTGTGCCAATTTTTAGGTCATGATGAATCCATCTACACGCTTTTCCAGGTGAATTCCATTTCTAAAAAATGTTTTTTTGTCATTGTTTCCAATCAACAATTCTAAGTAGGCCACTTTGACCGCTTACCATTTGCACCCTATTATTTTTCATGAGCCCAAATCGTAGATCCATGATGTATTCATGATAGTGAACCAACACCCCAAGTTTTGTCTACCCAAGTGTCCATTTGCAGAGTTTTCAAAGCCAAATCCAAACCCAACTTATTGCTTTCTAACATGTTTACTTGTAGGTAATTCTGAGTAGGCAACTTTGACAGAAAATACCTTTTGATCCTAAATTTTTCATGAGACGAGATTTGACAGGGTGAAAGTATGTGGAACAAAGAATCAATGGGTCAGATTTCATAGCCTGGTCAGAGGTTTGGGTTAGTTTTCAAGGCCAGTCAATGTACCTCCTAGCAAAAAATCATAGTTTAATGAACAATGGTAACATAAGGTTTTAATGATGATTCAATGCTCATTTTTTATTCTAGTCAGTTTGAGATGTTTGATGGATCAATTCGAGAATGTCAGTTGTTTGGGAACAAATTTTCTTTAACCAAACCCACTTTGGGGTCTGACTAATTGCTTTAGAATGATGAAGTGATTTGAAATCTTGGTGAGTTAGATTTACTTCTAAATGCCTTGGAATTCACAAACTCACTATGAATTAGGTCTTGCATTGGTTTTGAAGTAGTTTCTGGATGAAGTTATGGCACTCTTTGTTATATAAAATGAAGAGGGAAATGGCTAAATCACAAGGCCAAAGGGTTAGAGGCCCTTATGAAAGGATGTAAAAGTTTAATGAGGGGTGAAGAAGTAGAATATGGTACAAAGATTAATGAGTCCTAGAAACATGTTTTAATGGACACAAGGAAGGCTAAACAATCAGAGGATGATAAGGATTCTTTCTTGTTCTTGGCCTTAGAAAGCTACCAACATTGCTTGATCATTGGACATAATTATGATATGAGAATGGTATTTTGACTTGTCTCGTTATGGTTTAATTTCTCATCAATTTAGAAAGTAATTCATTCCATGATCAACACAATTAAAAGTGTTCAATCATATAAATTTCTTCCATTAGTGTATTAAATTGCACCAAGGATGGGTGAGCTACATGAATAGGTGAAGAGCACAAGTGACATTGAGGCAAGTTTGAAGACCATTTATCTATATCCAGAGAGTATCTGGGCCATTAAATTTTCTTTTCTTTGTGGGATAAAGAAGTAGGGTAGTGTAAAATGAAGAGGATATTCACAACCCTACATATATTGGACAGTGGAAGCTCACATAAAGAAGGTAAGCCATGGCATATTAAGGCATGAAAATCCATGTTTAACCAATTCAAAGCCAAATCCCATGCATATTCAGGGGAGAACAAGGCACATTGAGAAATGAGAAGCCCAGATGACAATGTAAGAAAAGAACCCCATAGCATTCAAATTTAGAATCCGCTATCAAAGGAAGAGTCAACACCATGAACAAGCCACCAGCTACAATGAAGAAGGAAGCCTTTGTTGTGCAGGCCAATGTGTTGAGAGAGAATGTAAAGTCATAGCTTAGAGGAGACCTGCAAATGGGCAAGGAGATGCTCACAATTTGAAAAGGGCGGCATACCCACCCACCAGGAATAGTAGCCCACAACGTATGCAAGAAATAGGACAACCATGCAAGTGAAAGTGGAAAGCTGTAGGTGGAGCTTCTCCACCATGTATAAAATAGAGGTAGCCATTTCAAAAGGAAAGAACTTTCAAAAAGGAATCCATGGCATAGAACTGTTAATGATAGTAGATAAGGAAACCACACCCAACAAGTATCCCCAACTCCATGTTGAAATGAGAAGAAAGCCGATGAGAACAAGTTAAAAACACGGTCACTTATAGTATGAAACAACCCATGTCAATAGTCAAAGGGATTTTGTTGCAGTTAGAGTTTCTAAAACTACAAAGACCCATGCAAGAGTTTAAGAGGAACATGTCATATAAGAGAGACCCTATGGCAAGAAAAGACCAAAGCTGCAGGCATGTAAAAAGAGGACCCTGTGCAAATAAAACAAGAGAAGTCGTCAGACCAGGAAGCAATGCAAAGGAGCAATTAGCAAAAAGCAATGGGAAGAAGCTACTGAATAAATATAAAGAGTTGATGCCAAACAAAGGTAATCATTCATGTAGGGAAGATTTTTCTCTTAAACATAATCCCACATTGTAAGGACTTTTAAAGTCTTAAATAGAATTCTACACTTAATGGATAGTGTCCAAAGACACATGCTTTTGTGAGCCATGAACTTGTAGGTGGGGCCCATGGTTGGCCAAAAAGAGGTAATATTTTAAACAAAAAAGCATGCAAGAAACTAGTGATGTCAGCATTGTAGGCCACCAAAAAAGTCCAAAATTCGGCGATTCAACATATTGCTAGTAAAAAAAATCCAATGTTTTTGTGTAGCGACATAGTGAATCAATGAAAAACCTCAAAATCTAGCAAGAAAATTGATGGGTCCCTATGGCGATGATGTGGCACCATTAGTGAACCAGTGAATAATATGTGGCAAGTAGATGTAGAAAATGAACTAGATTGTGGCATGTGGCACATCTAATGATCATTGTTATCTCACCATAGGGGAAGATGTATGATGATTACCATAGTGACATGGCAAGCATTAAGGTGGCAATGACACATGGTAGTAAAGGATGAGGTCACCAACCAATCTCGATGTGACATGTGGTGCTATTGTACAGATCAGATCTCATCAAAGATTGACAAGTGGCACTTACCTAGAGGAGAGGCCAAAAAGATGAGGACAAGTGGAGCTGTTTGATTAGCTGAAGGGTATAAAGGGAGATTTTAAATTTAAAATACCCTATGTGTGCACGTTCAGTCAAATTTGAAAAATTTGATTTTAGTTGTTAAATATTCTATGGTTCAAACTATAGACTATTTGAAATCTTTAAATTTTGTTATTTTTGTGTGCAAAGCCATGAGATAGAGACCTAATCTTTGAAGGGCCATAACAAGGACATTTTTTTCTCAAAATAGGTGCTCCAATATACCATTGGAACTGGGAAGAGACAAACTTTCTAAATATGAAGTTGGTTTTTGCACAGGTGTTCATTGATTTGTGTTATAAGACAATTTGTTATTCCTAGGGAATTCTCAATAGAATGGGCAAAACTTGTCATTGATCATCAGAATTGGTTAAAGGGCAGTTATGAAGACTAGTTGAAGCCAGAATGTGGAAAAAAAAACTTTGAGAAGATTGTATTGCATTTTGGAGGCCTTTTAACTGATTTTTAGCTTTGCCTTGTTTTGAGATTTGGCATCAAAAGTGGTTATTCTATCAATTTTCTAAGATACTTTATGCTTTTGATAGCCAAATTGGTTAAGAATTTGATTAACCAATTGAAGAGAGAGATTAGAGAGAGTCTTTTCATGGCAAAGAGAGGGAATTTCAAGTGGACATTGTTAGATTTAGAGCAGATCTAGGAATCCTTTCCTCTATATCATTCTCATTCTTTCTCATTGTAGAAGTTCTAGTTTTTTAAGAAATTTTTCTCATTACTATGATACCAGGTTTTGGTTCCAGTCTTGATGTATTCCCAATACTATGACACCATTCTTTAGCATAATTTTCTCATGTGAATAGCATTAGGAAGGATAAATAGATAGTCCAAATCTATTAGGTTTTTCTGTGTTTTCATTTCATGCATATGAATGTATTGTTTCAAGGAAATTAATACAAAGAATAGAAAATTGAGTTTCATCATGAATCTTGTCTCCTTTATTAGTGATCTTCAATGTTTTATAATCTGTAAACAAAGAGCTTAGGTTGTAGTTGTAGTCGCTTAAGGCTATATGTTATTTCGTTGTTGCTTATAACTCAAGGGGTTATGTAAATGATTCAGGGAATCAACAGGGTTGGAATTTTATTGAGAAGGATATCATGTAAGAATGAGGTTTAAACTGAGCACAGATGTCTATCTACAAGGTAAATAGATAGATCATACATCTAAATATATAAGCAGGTATCAGATATCCATATGTATGCATTTGATTCATGGATTTTCCCAATGGATTAGGCACTGGTCAGCTACACGATCATTAGTTCTTACTGTTGCATATTTGAGGTTTTTCTGAATACAACATTATTAATCAAACATTTTTCCCCTTTTGTGTTGAAGAACCTAAATATAATGCCCTCACTCAACTTATGAATGTCATAGATTTGCATTTAGCTACTATAAATTTTTGTCATTGAATGAGTTATTAGGAGAAATAAGGGTTAAATCTACTTTGTGAGATTCAGGAAGATGTTTTTACATTGGTATGATATTGATTGAATTAGAGTTCCACCTGCCTAGGTTTTGCAGAGCTTGAAGTAGAAGAAGGGTCTAGCCTTGTAGTTGGCTCGATGTCTTAAATTGCATGTTGAAAATGGGAATTAGCTACCCCTAGATGTTTCATGTTCTCATTGGCATAATTTGAAACCTACAACATTTTCAAACACCAACAATTCTTATAGTTAATGGAGACATTGACCATTCTGTAGAGCTATTCCTCATGCAATACCACAAAGAACTTGAGAAGTGAAAGATAAGCCCAAGACAGAAAGCCTTTTTGGCTAGCCCCAGTAGCGATTACTAAAAGAAAAAGTAACATATCAGTAGACAAAATAGAGAAGAATTATATATATATAGGTACTTCATTCTTGAATTATTTCATCTCATGCTGCCATATGTCTCAATCCACTATGTGTCTCAAAATAAAATAAAAATAGAATTTCAGATAAAAATATAATTTCACCTTATTAAAGTTATTCTAAAGCCAATAAATGAAAATTTATTGCTATGTTGTAAAACAAAGTAATGGGGAGCTACCAATAAGGAAATAGTATAAAATGACCTTACATAGAAACTTGTGTAAATGGTAACTCTATTGTAAGTTAAATTTATGTACATATATATGAATTGGCAACTTAATTATTTTGAGCATTCATTATGTTATCTTGTTAAAATAGTAATAGTTGTTGCTCTTTTACTTAATTTTTATAGCTTTACATGATATTGTATTGATAATCCATCGAACATTTGAATGAATGGTAGAGAGGTAATTCTATTAGTGGTCTATTTTCTCCATTCTTACATAAAGAGGAAACAATGAATGATTTAGAATTATAGGGTTAAATGAATGAGGACAGCATTGTTATACCTGAAGTATAATCATCATCTAGGAATTAAAGAAATAAAGGTCATATTATGCCAAATGCAAATATTTTGTATAGGTTAGTTCTTTGAACAATATTATCTATTGGTTTATCATCTAATTTTGAAGGTAAATTTAAACCCAATAAAATTCAATAATTAAAAAAAAAAATATCCTACATTAAGTGGTAGTTGGAAGTGAAAACACCAGATGTTCAAGTTTGTTTGAATTTTAAGATATTGAATGTCATATAATCAGCCAAGCATGAATTTTATTAAATTATTTTCTTTGAAATAAAACCCTAGGATTGATTTTTAAGAATAATTTAATGTAACAAAAGGGTACTTTAAAAATAACACTATTATATTCAAGAAACTATTGAATATAGGATTTCACATTTAACCTACAAGATTATCAAAATTAGTGGATATCAGGAGAACTTTAGTTCAAATGCTAAAAGTCTAAACTATGAGAGAAAATTCCACTTTTCATGTTTTACTAAGAAACATAATCTCAAGGAGTATAATTAAACCAAGATTGGTACATTTAGAAGATAAATAAAGCTTTATGATGTTTGATTGTGATAGATATAAAGGGATATTAGACCAAAGGATCAAGACTATAGAAAACCAACATAATTTTTTTAAATAGAGTCATTCATAGTTTTTAAAATATTGAAGTATGTATTCGGAAAATTCCTATAGGAATTAGATTACTAAAAGTACTTAAAATATTCAATGAGGCCTTAGTATGAGGATAATTAGGACCTATAGAGGAATTTGGAATATAAGTTATATATCATTTTCACTCTAACATTTTAATTAGTGATGTACCATTTTATTTGGTTAATTTTCTCTATTTACCCTGTTTAGGTGAGTATTCAACAATTGAATGTTTATGTGCAACATCTTATATTATTGATTTTAAATTTTGGTTTTGAAAGTTCCCAATAGATTCTCCTTGTTTAATGTTGTAAGAGATGAAATTTATATGTATTTGGAAAACTTGTATGTTATGGTAATAACAATGTGAGGTATTTTTGTTCAATAATAAATTAGTAGCTGAAATAATGAGTAGAGTAGAGATCAAATGGGAAATAAAATCATGCAACAATGTTCATGGAATAGTATGTTCTTGTGTGGACAAGATTGGAAATGTTGGAATATCTTATATCACAATAGATAATGTTTTGTATCCTCGTTTAGGGAGGGTTAGATGAGCAAGGTGATTACTATTGGTATTATATGTGGTTAGATGGGTCCATGAAGCAATAAAAGATGTAATACTTTTCTTTAATAGGTGTCAGTAATTCATGTGAAGCTATGAATCATGTCTTCTTGTACTTACTCATCCATGTGATTAAACCAGTGTTTCCATTTGTATTAAAGTATTGTGTAAAACAAGCAATTGTCATGTATGCCATGGGGAATTATAAATAAACATTCTTTGAAATTTTTTGTACATAAGCATGTGCAAGTCATACCTCATATGTGTTTCTTGCTTGTATGTAACCCTACTAAGTACTACTTGAAAGGATAATATTGTTACCAATTCCCACAATTTAAAACAAAATAACTGTACTCAAGATGAGATTCCTTAGACAGATTTATGAGATCCAACTTGTGGAGGGAGGATTTCCCATGTTGTGATAGATACCATTCCTACACATGTTTTGAAATGATGCAATGGGTACACCCTACTGATGGTTTAACCTAATAGGGGGTGATGATGTTGTGTTTCTAATGGTAGCAAGTTGAGCTCAAGAGCATGATGCCATGCATATAGTTACGTGAAGGTGCTATTTTTTTTGCATGTTTTAGTTTTCCACTTGATGTAGAGCATATGGGAGATGCTTGCATTTTGTGGAGGGGTGCCCATGGATGCTTGGTCATGTGTACATGAAAGTTCATATGGGTGGACCCTAGCCATGTATACCTCTAGCTACAATGATGTTTCCATAAGATCGCTATGTAGAGTGTGTCTTGCACATGCCTTCTCTGTGAGGAACACTGCCATGTGACATACAACCAAAGTGTGTGTTATCCTCTTGGTGTATGGTCATGCCAAGTGAGTCGATGTGCTTAGTCCTTACCACTCAATGTGGGGTGTTTCTAAGGTGAACGCCCCATGCCATGTGGGGTAAAAGCATAGATCTATGTCACCATTTGTGATACCAAAACTTATTTTTGTCAAATCTCATTTCTCTATCAAAACTCTTTTTTTTTTTAAAACTAAAAATACCCTTTTATAGATCTCAGATTCAATATCATCATTACATAATTTTTTGAGTGTTTTGATTAGTTATAATATGTTATAATCTCAAAGTATTATAAGTTGATATTTCAACATTTCAGAAGATGCTCCCTCAAAAAAGGAAAAAAAATAAAAAATCATATCAAAAAAATTTAAAAATTATATTTATCTCTAGAGGAGAGAATCCTCTTCACAAATATGTAATTTTTTTTCAAAAAGGTATAGATTTGATAGGAAAGTTTTGACGGGAGGAAAAAACTATTTGATTCTGATAAGGTCAAACTTGAGTACTTATAACAAAGAAAATATACATCAAAAATAATTATTTCTTTTTTTGTGCACTAGCTATACATGTCATCTATAAGATATTTTCAAATCAGAACAAAAAAAGATGATTTGCATATACTTGTTTGATGGGAACTACACCCTATATTTTTTATAGTTAAAAAAGGGACTTTAAAATAAAATAAAATGAATAAATTCCTACTTGAAAAAATTATAAAAATTATAGGCATAAAATTCATCTAATTCTACACATTTCATCAATTTACATCATCTTCATATTTTAAACACAAATACCATTTTTTTTGTCACTAATGTTGAACTGTCACATTCTGATATCACGTTTCTTTATAAAAGGTGACACAGGTTTGTGCTTTTACCTTGTGGTTAGTGCACCTAGAGTGCCCACATGAAGGGCTACAACAATAGCTAGATGTTGTTCTTAGATATAGTCACACAGTGATGTAATGTGCACCTTACGATTTATTTTATTGTGTAGACCAACAAGTTTATTTAGTTTGTCTTTGATAGTTTAGGCACAACCTTGATCTTCATTTTTTCACTTAGCTTATTTTTGTAATACATTGAAATTTTCTTATTTTATTGTTGTCAAAATATATGATTTAATGTATTTTATTGGAAAATTTATGTGGCTAGACTATTTTCTTTGGTGTTTTTGATTATTGGTCTTGTTTTGTAATGTGATTCCTCATCAAGGATGGTGGAAATGAACTTGATGAGTGTATACAAGGAAGAAAATGTAGAGAACACTTGAGTAGGGGGGTATGTGAGGCTATTATATAACTATTATCCACTACCTTCCTATTTGTGTGGTGTATATTCCTTGGAGGCTAACCACCTTACATAAAAAATGGATATGACAGATGGTTTTGTATGGATGACCTCTTTGTGTGATGGGTCTGTTTATCATCAAACCATCGAGTGAGGCTTGGATCATAGATTATTGATTTTGGACTATGGATTATGGACTATGGTTATGTATATAGATTTCAAATAGTTATATGGCATAGTGGACTTCACACCAAGATGAGATTAAAATTTTACCTCTATGACCAATCTTGAACCTTGTGATGTGTTTATCCTAGTGATCAATATGGCTTGTGTATGAGTGTATAGGGTGCATATGTAGTGTTGTTATAGATAAAGAAATAATTACTTATCAAAATTATGTGTTAAAAATCTCAATGAATGAAAGTATATGTGTTGGTGCCTTTATATTGTCGGGGTTCAATAAATTAGTAGTGGAATTTCACATGTGGATAATGTGATTTATTTTATGATTACAAGAAAAAATTATTAGTGTAGTAAATAAATAAATATTTCTTACCTTTCCTTATTTCATTGATTTAGTATGTAATTTTGACAAAATTATGAACTAAGATGAATGTTTCAATTTTTTTTAATATATCATGTTTTATGCATGCTCATATAATTATAAATTGATGAATGTTGGAGAGATGACTTACATAAGTAAGATTTGATAGAGAAAGAAAAATGCATAAAACATTGCTAACTTCTAGGAGGAAGTAAAAGAATAGTGGAGGGGAATGTATGGTCTGATCCAAGTAAGAACTTGAAAAGACCATTAATTTGATTTCAATATAGTTTTTTTATTTTAGAAGTAATCATATTTATTTTGACATTACAAAACATTACATGACTCATGCAATAACATGATTAAGAAGAGTCTCTCTGTGATTCTCTATAAATCTTTCCTTGTTATGTGATTATTGTGTTGAAGTGAATTAAGTATCATATAATTCAAAATAAAGAAGTACAAAAATTATTAGAATGTAGATGACACATTGAATATTAGTGATACTCATTATTTTATTCTAGTAGATTTTATGAGTTGAATCTTATAATTAGTGATAATAAGTACTTATGCTTGATGAAATTATTAATGTGTAAGAATTTACCAATCAATTTAAATAAAAAGATCAATAATGTGAATAATAATCTAAGGATGGGAATGTTGTCATAAACATTGGTGACTTCCAAGAGAAAGTCAAGGACAAGGGGGGGAGTATGTAATACCCCACCTCATTATAGACTTAGACTCAATTGTAAGAATTTGATTAATATATGTGTAAGGTTCAGGGTGTTATGATACAAAGATTATGAATTATTAATGTGGCTATTGTTCTTAAAAATATTGTAATTAAAGAAGTGGTTATAGTAAAATGAATGGTACATATTTGTAAATAATTTTCATATGCAAATGATTCATAGGAAAATGATGTTGGAATATGATATCGATCTAATGTATTGATCTATGGTTTAATTAGGGATATGTATTAATGGTTACAGTCATATATTTATATATATGTTTGGGTTACTAATGTGAAAATTGAATTGTTCAGAGGATGATTGATGCAAGAGCATCTTACATGAGAAAATTAAATTATTAGGAAAAAGAAAAAAAAAAAAAAAGAGGAAAAAAAAAAAAAAAAAAATTTGGAGAGAGAAAGTGACGAAAATTAGAGGAAAAATAATAAAAAAATAAAAAGGAGAAAAGAAAGGAAAAAGAGATTTCTATTTTCGAGGCGCATAGGTGGCGTAAAAAAAAAAATAATAAAAATAGTTGTCATTCCATTAATCAAGGTGTATAGGTGGCAATTTAGAAGTTTGTGAAAAGATCTTAAATCATGTATTTAATATTTGTTGGGTGCTTAGTTGTATTTGGGTGGGAATTTAATATTTATTTAAAGGTAGTTGTATTTACCTTTTATCCCACATTGGTTGTGTTTGGACTCTTTCTGCATGTCAGTGGTATCAGAGCAGGAGTTCCTGAGCGTGCGGACAGATCGCCGAACGTGAGGCAGTTTGCACCAGGACCTTGAGTTGGGTGAAGTTTGTGAAGAAGTTCTTGATTGTGTAGATAGATCGCCAACTGTGAGGCAGTTTGCACAAGGTTCTTGTGTTGCATGAGATTTGTCTTCTAAAGACTTGATTATGGAGAAGAGAAAGAAGAAGATGACTTTTGTGATTGGATGGATTCTGAGGATTCCTCGACTTGAGAAATTTAGAGCAAGAAATCAACAATCATTGCTAGTTGATTTGCAGAAGCAAGTGAATGAATTAGAAGCTAAGTTGCGGAAACGAAGAGCATGTCACCAGAAAAGAGATGTTGATAATTCCTTGGATGTGGAAAAGGAAGATGATCCAGTGGAAGAGCAAGCGGATGAAGAGAAAATTATTTGCGAACCAGAAGTTGAAGAAGATGAAAGAGAAGAGGAAGAGCATGAAGATAACCAGATTTGTATGCCAAAAGTAGATGAAGGTGATTGGAAGACTAAAACAATGGAGGAAGAGTATAGTGCCTTAGTTGGAGATCAAGCAAGTGGAGTAGTTACGTGCATTTTTGATGACATAAAAGAGGCAAGTGAAGATGAAGATGTCAAACAGGTAAATTCTTATGAATCATGGGATGTTTTCTTTGATATGAGTTTTAAAGATATTAATGATGGTTTGCATGAGGATTTTGTTCATGATGTATGGTATGCAAAGGAAGATTGGTATGGTGTTGTTGGGTTTATTACAGGTGTGATTAATTCAACAAGATTGGATAAGGATGAGATTTATACTTGGATAGAGTTCATTGCAAAGGAGTATTTTCAGCAGCAAATAGTTGTTCCAGCCAAGTGTTGGAAAAGAAGAAAGAAGGAAATATATTGGCATCGGATACTTGTTCCAGCTATGTGTTGGAGGAAGAGAAAAAAAAAATGTCAACAGTGCCTACTTCATTTTGTGAATCCATATTCACAAAATTTTTCCTACCATGGGAGTCGGATGCAGGAGCATCATGCATCAGCAAAACAAAAAGGTGGAAGATTTGCATGTTGGTTTTTCTTGTCCCTATTGAGGTCGTAGCTTGTGGTGAAGATGAAGATGGTGGTATATCATTCTTTTGGCATCAAAGTGTGGGACACACTTTTCTATCTACCAAGGGAGTCTGATGCAAGAGCATCTTACATGAGAAAATTAAATTATTAGGAAAAAGAAAAAAAAAAACAAAAGAGGAAAAAAAAAAAAAAAAATTTGGAGGAGAGAGAAAGTGACGAAAATTAGAGGAAAAATAATAAAAAAATAAAAAGGAGAAAAGAAAGGAAAAAGAGATTTCTATTTTCGAGGCGCATAGGTGGCGTAAAAAGAAAAATAATAAAAATAGTTGTCATTCCATTAATCAAGGTGTATAGGTGGCAATTTAGAAGTTTGTGAAAAGATCTTAAATCATGTATTTAATATTTGTTGGGTGCTTAGTTGTATTTGGGTGGGAATTTAATATTTATTTAAAGGTAGTTGTATTTACCTTTTATCCCACATTGGTTGTGTTTGGACTCTTTCTGCATCAAGAGCATCATGCATCAATGATTATGAAGACCTTCAAAGAATCTATGCCAACTCTTGTACAACAATCAAAGTTTGCTTCAATGCAAAGTTATCCTAAAATCTAATGTAAACAATTTTTGGACTTTAGAGGTGAAAATGGATCCTAAAGTGCATTTTGGCTTAAAATAACCTAACCCACTTATACTACCTAGGGTTGGGGGTTAGTTGCAGGTCAAATCATGGTGAAAGCTTTCATTATGACACCTCAAAGATACCACTTTCCAAGAGTGACGAAAATGAAAAGTGGGAGACACAATCCATGCCTTCTCCCCTTTTTAGGAGATGTGCCATTTGTGTAGGAGACAATGGAGGACATAGAGACTTGTGCCATCATTAAAATAAATAGGGATAGAAACTAATAGTTAGGGTTTTAAGAAGAAGGTAGGAAGACATAGAAGTTGGGATTAATTTTTTTCATGGGATAAGTAACTCTTGGTTGAAGATGTAGATCTCTCTAAAGGTAGAGGTCTTGAAGGGATAAGTAACTTATATGCATCTAGAGTAGTTTCTTTTTGATTGAGATGAAATAATGTTAGAGGGATTATTTAATAATGTTTTAGAGAGAGAACTCTTAAGATTTCATCCATGATCTCTTGGTTGCAATGAGTTCTCTTGCCCATGGGTATGGCTAGTGCACAAGAAGCCTCATGATGCCATTATGGTAGGGTGGAAACGTGTAATAGTGTGAATGGTTTTGGTGATTATTGTTGCAATCTTGTAAATAAATATAAATGGAAATTAGATCTTAATGTCTTTCTTAATAGATCTAAACTTTTGTATGAGAGAAGAAGTTTGTAATAAAAATTATAGAAATGATGTTATTGTTATTTGAGAAATTGTTAATCTTTTCTAAAAGCTATTGTTATTTATGGTATTTTAGTTAATCTTTTGTTAAATGAGAAATTTTTTTAGATATAAACTTTGTAAATTATTTCATTTAGAAACAATTAACCAATATTCAAAATCATGTTATCAAAATGCCTATTACAGATCTAAAACATTGAATCTAAATCATGTTATTTATTGATTAAAGTTAAGTAAGTTTTTGGTAGACAAAAGTGGGCATGACATAGTTATTCTAAAGAATTCCAACACACAATTTACCAATCCCCACCATTGCCTATTTAGTTTAGATTATATGTGTATGTACAAGCTCAGATTTTATGAAAATTGCTAGTACTGGGCATCGACTTCCATAATTTGCTAGGATGAGTGCGCCCGATCACAATATCTCAATGGTAAAAGTGGGGAGATAATTCTTAAGTCTTAATCCTAAACCCTAAGACAATTATTCTAGAAAGTAGGACAAGTATCTAAGTTCTTTACCCATCTGAATTTGTCAAGTGATGTGAATTCATGACTTTGACCTTAGTGTTTGAATTTGTGCTTTGTCCTTTAGTCAAGTTTATGTACTTAGTTTTGTGGTTTTTTTGTGATTTTTAGTTATAATTATATCAAATTAAGAGATAATTCAATGATTGAATTTAATAAAAAAAATTATAAAGAAAAATTAGTATTTAATTATATTTAATTAATTGAGGAATTAATTAAATAAAAGAATTAAATATTAAGACATAGTTAAAGTTCTAAGTTTGGTGTAATTATATTTATTTTATTCTATAATAATTTTTTTAGGAGTTTGATTTTCATAATAAAATCTCAATAATATTATTAGCTAAATTAATAAATATTTTATTAAAAATGTCTCCTGAATTGATAAGAGAAATAATTGATTTAGTAAAGATTATTTTAATTAATCTCATAAAGTTTGTCAATGAAAATATAATAAGATAATAAAGGAAAAGGGGTTTTGCATGATTGCACAATTGAAGCCCTAATTTGGGGAAAACTCTTTATTAGAAAATTAGAGTTTATTTCTCAATATCAAGGTTTACTAGAGCCAATTTCTGAGAAGAGGGTTTTCGAAAGAAAAATAATTGTTTGCAAGTTTTATGCATCTGTCATTTAGCATCAGGTCCAAATAGGATCTACTGAGTTTTGTGTAGTAGTTTCCTCTATGAAATCATTCTGTCTTCTTTATAATTGATGGATCTATTTTAGAATTCATTGGATTGAAACCTTTGTTTGTGAAATCTATTTTTAGTTGTTTTCAAAGATGTCTGTGAAAGAATTTCATCTTTTTGAAACACTTTCTTTTTATATTGAGGATTCATATATGGATTGGGTTGAACCCATAATAGTGGATTACACTTTTTTGGAGGAAGAAATTCCCCCAAAATTACATGACCACAAAATTTTCATTTCATAATTTTGATAGATATTTTTTAAATTTTCTATTGATACTAATCAAATGAAAGTTTCTATTGATACTAATCAAAATAAAATTTTCTATTGAAACTTTCCATGCCACATAGTTTTGATCAAAACTACATAGAAAGTTTCGATAGAAACTTTATATATAGTTTCGATCAGAACTATGAAGCCTGACTGAGGTTTGTTAACCTTGCTGTTGGGCTCATTAGTTTCGAATGAAAATATATGAATTAGTTTTGATTGAAACTAGTTTATATAGTTTCGATCAAAACTATATGAATTAGTTTTGATCGAAACTAGTTTATATAGTTTTGGTCGAAAGTTTTAAAAAAAATGGGAATGTTCAAATAGGTTTGCATGACCCCACATGTCATTTTTGACAATAGCAAATAGTTTCGATCGACAAAGGCCAATAAGTTTCGATCCAAATCACAAGGAAGAGAAGAGGTATCTAAATTTATCAACCTTTGAAAAAGGTATGATTTTTCCCTTTTTACCTATTTTATACATTTTATTTTCATTTTATATATGTTTTAATTTGTATGTATATATCATGTGTATGTATGTCTATGTATGTATGTGTGTATATAAAGGTATATATTGTATATATATGTATATGTATAGATGCACATGTGTATACATGTATAGACATATAGATGTTATGTACATATCACGTACATGTATATGTACGTATATGTATATGCACATGTGTATACATGTATATATACATATATATACATACATACATATATATATATATATAGATGTTATATATACATACCATGTACATGTATATGTGTATATGTGTGTGTGTGTGTATGTCATGTATGTATGTGTGTATATAAAGGTATATATTGTATATATATGTATATGTATAGATGCACATGTGTATACATGTATATATACATATATATACATACATACATACATATATATATATAGATGTTATATATACATACCATGTACATGTATATGTGTATATGTGTGTGTGTGTATGTATGTATGTATACATATTGTGGATATGTACACATACATTTAAATTTTTAATGTACACATGCGAACTTGTAATATATTAAAATTTAATTTCATATGTGTGTGTGTGTGTGTGTGTGTGTGGGTGTGTGTGTGTGTGTGTGTGTGTGTGTGTGTTTAAATCTTCACCTTACATTTTTTAATTTAATTTCAATGAACTAGCCCTTTAACATTAGTTCCAATGGGTTAGGTCACGTATATGAACCCTAATATAAAGTTCACCTTAACCTCCT